>JAVSCE010017357.1:0-129345 GCA_032199065.1 Smutsia gigantea
ATTCAACATAGTACTGGGGGTCCTAGCCACGGCAATCAGACAAAACAAAGACATACAAGGCATCCAGATTGGTAAAGAAGAAGTCAAATTGTCACTATTTGCAGATGACATGATGCTGTACATAAAAAACCCTAAAGACTCCACTCCAAAACTACTAGAACTAATATCTGGATTCAGCAAAGTTGCAGGATACAAAATTAACACACAGAAATCTGTTGCTTTCCTATACACTAACGATGAGCTAACAGAAAGAGAATTCAGGAAAACAATTCCATTCACAATTATCAAGAATAAAATACCTAGGAATAAACCTAACAAAGGAAGTGAAAGACCTGTACTCTGAAAACTGCTAGAACCTCCCTGAGAGAAATTAAAAGGACATAACAAATGGAAATGCATCCCATGCTCTTGGCTAGGAAGAATAAATATTGTCAAAATGGCTATACTACCTAAAGCAATCTACAGATTCAATGCAATCCCTATCAAACTACCAACAGCTTTCTTCAATGAACTGGAACAAATAATTCTAAAATTCATATGGAACCACAAAAGACCCGAATAGCCAAAGCAATCCTGAGAAGGAGGAATAAAACAGGGAATTACGCTCCCTGACTTCAAGCTCTACTACAAAGCCACAGTAATCAAGACAATTTGGTATTGGCACAAAAACAGACCCACAGACCAGTGGAACAGAATAGAAAATCCAAACATTAACCCAAACATATACAGTCTGTTAATATTTGATAAAGGAGCTTTGGATATACAATGGGGAGATGACAGCCTCTTCAGCAGCTGGTGTTGGAAAAACTGGACAGCTACATGTAAGAGAATGAAACTGGACTACTGTCTAGCCCCATACACAAAGGTAAACTCAAGGTGGATCAAAGACCTGAATGTAAGTCATGAAACCATAAAACTCTTAGAAAAAAACATAGGCAAAAACCTCTTGGACATAACCATGAGCGAATTCTTCATGAACATATCTCCACGGGCAAGGGAAACAAAAGCAAAAATGAACAAGTGGGACTATATCAAACTGAAAAGCTTCTGTACAGCAAAGGACACCATCAGTAGAACAAAAAGACATCCTACAGTATGGGAGAATATATTCATAAATGACGTATCTGATAAGGGGTTGACATCCAAAATATATAAAGAACTCACGCACCTTAACAAACAAAAAGCAAATAATCCAATTAAGAAATGGGCAGAGGACATGAATAGACATTTCTCTAAAGAAGAAATTCAGATGGCCAACAGGCACATGAAAAGATGCTCCACATTGCTAATCATGAGAGAAATGCAGATTAAAACCACAATGAGATATCACCTCACACCAGTGAGGATGGCCAACATCCAAAACACAAACAACAACAAATGTTGGCGAGGATGTGGAGAAAAGGGAACCCTCCTACACTGCTGGTGGGACTGCAAATTAGTTCAACCATTGTGGAAAGCAGTATGGAGGTTCCTCAAAAAACTCAAAATAGAAATACCATTTGACCCAGGAATTCCACTCCTAGGAATTTACCCTAAGAATGCAGCAGCCCAGTTTGAAAAAGACAGATGCACCCCTATGTTTATTGCAGCACTATTTACAATAGCCAAGAAATGGAAGCAACCTAAGTGTCCATCAGTAGATGAATGGATAAAGAAGAGGTGGTACATATACACAATGGAATATTATTCAGCCATAAGAAGAAAACAAATCCTACCATTTGCAACAACATGGATGGAGCTAGAGGGTATTATGCTCAGTGAAATAAGCCAAGCCGAAAAAGACAAGTATGAAATGATTTCACTCATATGTGGAGTATAAGAACAAAGAAAAAATACTGAAGGAACAAAACAGCAGCAGACTCACAGAACCCAAGAACGGACTAATAGTTACCAAAGGGAAAGGGACTGGGGAAAATGGGTGGGAAGGGAGGGATAAGAGGGAAAAAGGGGCATTACGATTAGCAGATGTAATGTTGGGGGGGCACGGGGAGGGCAGTACAACTCAGAGAAGACAAGTAGTGATTCTATAGCATCTCACTACGCTGATGGACAGTGACTGTAATGGGGTTGGTGGGGGGGACCTGATGAAGGGTAGTTTAATAACCATAATATTGCACATGTAATTGTAGATTAATGATACCAAAATAAATTATATTAAAAAAAACAAATACAGGTTCTGTTAGGTGGTTTAGACCACCACCTCATTTATCTATGAGTGCATCTAATCTACTCTATGTTGTGCTAAAGAAAAGAGAAATAAATTCTTGACCTCAGGAACTTTAATCAGTTAAGGAAGCAGACCATTATTATATAGTGACAGAAGGGCTTTTACCTAAGTTTTGTAGTAGGGATGTCTGTGTCAATTTGGCATAGAGGATCAAGGATGCCTTCCTGGAACCTGAAGCTAATGGCCAGAGAGACAGGTTGTTTTATCTCAGGCAGGGGAGAAAGAATGCCAAGGGCATTCATTGCCTTTTTTGCAAGCAAAGAAATGCCTTATGTTTCAAAAGTTCCTGCTCGAGTTGCATGCCTTTTCTTCTGAGTATAAATGTAGGATATCTGATCATCAATAGGAGGTCTTAGATTTAATTTGATAATATAATAATTGAAAAATCTTTAGTATATAACTGATGTGTCAGTGGTTTTACTTGCCCTTTCCTGTTACTTAAGTAAGCAGCATTTTTCTGGGTTTAAGTGACGTTGAATACTAATTGAATTTTAAAAGTGATGGAACTAGGAGAAAAATACATTAGAGAAAGTTTTACAGGTAATCCTTATTATGGATCAGTTATTTTTTACCTTTTTACCTAAGCATGTCACCTGTACACACACTTTATATCCCACTGTGAATTCAAACCAAATTCCTGTGACATGAAAGAGACATGAGGTCAAGTGAAAATTAATTTTTATATTTGTTGGGTTTTAGTGAAAGCATGTCCACGTATACATTTCTGGGAGTTCTTCAGAATAATTTACATTTTTGTGTGTTTGAGAAAAGTAAGGGGAATTGACCTTGGTCTGGTGTGGTGAGAGGCCTTGGGCCCAGAGCTGGGCCTCTCATGATTCTTCTGCAGGCTGACTGTGTGGTGTTGGGCACTTTGCCTCAGTCCAACTGCAAACTGAAGGAGTTGTGCTAGGATCTGAAAGCCCCTGGAGCTTTAAAGTTATGTTTTTGCACTTTCTTATCCTAGAGCCTTTTCAGTCTGCCTTATATGCTAAAGCATAATTCCATTATGAGGTGATGCCATGGACATCCTTTTTCTCATTTCATTACCAACAGATACAGTGTATTATACCCTCACTTCCAAAGGTCCTTATAAATTAAAAGCATCCGTCATTATCCAAATCCAGTTACCGAATTGTGCTAATTAAAATTCCGATAGTGAGGGATACCTCTATATTAGCAAATACAATAATCTCTCAATTTGTGTCGCCATCCTGAAGGAACGCTAACACAGACCTTTCATGACTGACATTTGAATACCTTGAACACTGACTTCAGACAACAAAAAGATTTAACAAAGCTGTCAGGGTCAAAGCTTAACTTAGGTGCCTTTTCTTAAGCTTTCCTCATGAGCGGTGACTTCCTAGTGGTTCGCTCACAGTTAGTAGAATGTTACCAGAATGTGTAATTTGAGCAGATTATTGAGGTGTTACCTAAATATCAGCATAACAAGGGGCAAAGATGATGCTTATCAGTGACTGAAAGGTAAATATTTGTTAGCACTTAATATTTACCAGTCACTATTTGAAGCACAAGCAATGAGCAAGACAGAATGTGTACCCCTCAGAGTCTGGGGGCACTGCAGACCTTGGCATGACAGGGCTGTCTGGGAGCACTAAGGTGGTCTCTGAAGAGTGGAAACATTGATCACTAAATTACTGTTACTACTTCTTAAGGGTTGTGTGGCATGGTCTTTTATGTATTTACCTCCCCGTTTTCTTTTGTTTTTTATATTTTGTTTCTGTTAGGAGAGAACGTTGAAATTATTCTCTAAGCTATTTGAAGAGAGTGACTAAATGCACCTGGGTCAGGGTGTCTGTGGGTATGAAGTGGTTGGGAGAATCCAAGAACATGGTGGTGAATGGCAGGAGAAATGGAGGCAAGTTGTCTAATGACCATCAGCAGAATCAATCAAAGTTACAGCACACAGGAAAGGACACCGTGAAGGCTGGCAAAAACGCAGTCGAGAGGAGGTCAAGCAGATGTATGTACATGCTTACTGTCACTCTTTTGATTGTGATATGGGACAGTAATTCTTTCCAGGTGGTAATGTGTATTTTGTTCTCCTGTTTTCAAAGCAATTTTTTACATTTGTACTTTTCTGTGTTTTTTTACTCCTTAAAAAGTTATATCAATTTTTATTCTTCTCAAACATGTACAACTGAAATTTAATGCTTAATAGAATAACTTCAATCATTCTTTTATATCCATAACTTTAAATTATACTTTGTAGAATTTACACCTGAATAATGTGTTCTATATGAAAAATTAATGTGTTGCTACTGAATTTCTTACAAGCTCAAACTGTATTTTTTATATTTGATTAAGTATAAGCATGTATTTCTTTGATAATATATAATAAAGTCAACTCTAATTTACTTGATAGTGGCATTGAGGGGCAGCTTCACAGATTGTTGCCATTTCTTCTTTTTATTTATATAGGGTGAGCAGTCATTTATCCTGACAGTGAAGCGCTGTTATAATCAGTTACTTTTTTTACCTAAGTACCTCTTGGTGAGAATAGGCTACTCTTTTTGAGAGTTCAGGAAACTAGATTTTATATGTTTCATAATTCTTTTAGAAGGGGTAAAATGCCCCAGGATAAGTATAAATCTAAGCAGGCAGTTTATGTGAAAATTAATCCAAAAGTGTATGGCTGTGTTGAGGAGGAGAGCTTTTTCTCTTACTTTCCCTGAGGTTAATTTAGGTTACTGAACAGCCTGTTATCTTTAGAATCAGCCTACTCCCTGTAGATTGGGATTAGCCTGGGGTTTGCTGCTGTTTCAGATAGACTGCACCAGCTGTGTTTCATTTCCTTCTTCCCTTTTAGGGGTTTATGCTGTTCATTGGCTGTCCTTAACCTTTCCATGTTAGATCAGGTCGCTGTTTTTTGAAAAAGGCAGCAATCTCTGCTTGGGATAGGAATAGGAAGAGAGCCTAAGACTGAGTGGTTTCTCCTGTGCATGGACACTCCTCACCCCTTAGCTTGTGATGGGAACCTGAAAGAGTTGAAGAACATAGAGACTTAACAGTGATATTGGCTCTGGTTTGTAAATTAGGCATCTTTTAAGTTTTGGTTTTGTTTTTGCAAATTACTGTTGGTCTCCTTTTGTGTCTCATAGTGCAAAAGGTCTTAATTAGTTAAATTGTTAGAGATACATAAGAATTTAGAAAATGATCATTACATGGACTACACTTTGTCTAGTATAGACAGATTTAGAGGGATAGGTTGGAAAAACCCAGAGTGTGAACATGGACAGCATCACATTGAATGTTATTGGGCAAGAATTGTGCAAAAAGAGAGCCAGTGGTGAAGAGAAACAAAGCAATTCTTAGATAAACTGCAACAACTTCACCTAACATCAGAACTACAAAATACATGAGGCAGAAACTTGACAATATTGAAGGGAGAAATAGACAATTCAGCCATAATTTGGAGTCTTCAGTTCCCCACTACCAGTAGCTGGTAGACCAATGAGGCAGAAGATGAACAAGGAAAGACCAACAAACCATACTCTAAACCAGCTCCTCCTAGCAGACATCTGTGGAGCACTCCACCCAACAGCAGAATACACACTTTTCAAATGTACTTGAAACATTCTTTAGGATAGACCACAGGCTAGGCCATATAGCAAGCCTCAATAAGTTTAAGAGGATTGAAATCACACAGTGTGTATTATCTGACCACAGTGGAGTAAAATTAGAAATTAATAATAGAAGTTTGGGAAATCCACAAATAAGTGGAAATTAAACAACAACACATTTCTAAACAACCAATGGTTAAAGAAGAAATCAAATGGTAAAAGAAAAAATACTTTGAGATGATTGAAAATGAAGATACAACATAACAAAACTTATAGGATGTAGCTAAGGCAATGTGCCTAGAGGGAAATTTATGGTTGTGAACACCTGTGTTAAGAAAAATCTCAGTCAGTAATCTAACTTTTTTTTAAAAAACACCAGAAAAAGAAAGTAAAGTCCAAGCAAACAGAATGAGGGAAATAATACAGTGGAAGTTAAGAAAATAGAGAATAGAAAGGCAATAGAGAAAACCAATAAAGCTGAAAGTTGATTCTTTGAAAAGATCAACAAAATTGGCAAAGCTTTAAGCAAGATGGACCAAGAAAAAGTCTCAAAAATCTAGAGGGAAGAGGAGGCAGTACTGTGCCTTACAGAAATGAAAAGGATAGTAATAGTACTGTGAACAACTATGTATCAACAAATTAGATAACTTAGATGAAATGAACAAATTCCTAGAAGGTAACTCTAACTACCAAAACTGATTCAAGAAGAAATACAAAATCTGAATAAATCTATAAAAAGCAAAGAGATTGAATCAGTAATTAAAAAAAAAATACTACCTACAAAGAAAAATCTCAGACCCATATGGCCTAATTGGTGAATACTGGCAATATTTGAAGAAGGATTAATACCAATTCTTCACAGACTGTTCAAACAATTAGGAAGGGAACATTCCCTGATTCATTAGATGAGGCCAGTAATTTCCTACTACTAAAGACATCACAAGAAAACTACAGACCAATGTATTTAATAAATATGGATATAAAAATCCTCAAAAAATACTAGCAAACCAAATCCAGCAACAGATGAAAAGGATTTGACGGCATGACCAAAAGGGATTTATCCCAGGGTTGCAAGGTTGGTTTAACATCTGAAAATCAATTAATGTAATATACCTTATCAGTAGCATGAAGGATAAAAACCATACAATCATCTCAATACATCCAGAAAAAGCATTTGACAAAATCCAACACCCTTTCAGGATAAAAACACTCAAAAACCTAGGAATAAAAGGAAATTCTTCAACCTGATAAAGGATATCTACTAAAAACCCACAACTAATGTCGTATTTATGGTGAAAGACTAAATGGTTCTCCCCTGAAATCAGGAACAAGACAAGAACATCTGTCTTCAACACTTCTCTCCAGCATTGTACTAAAGATTGTTACCACAGAAGTTAGGCAAGAAAATGAACTAAAAGGCATCCAGATGGGAAAGGAAGAAGTAAAATCTCTATTTCCAGATGACATGATTGTGTATATAGGAAATGCAAAGGAATCCACTAAAAAAATTGTTAGAACTAATAACGGAGTTCTGCAAGGTTGCAGGATACAAGATCAGTATGCAAAAATTGGTTGTATTTTTATACCTCTGAAATGAACAAACTGATGCCGGGGTTCTTGTTTGCGGAGGCGAAGAATTAACTTAGCAAACACCCAAGGTAGGAGAGCCAGGGAGAGGCTTTTATTGAGAGATACAGTGAGAGGACAGAGCTCCTGGCTCGTGCCAGGAGGGGATGAGAGAGCCCATGGTGGTGCGTTCTCTAGGGAATTTATAGGCTGTTGAGAAAGATCTAGGGATGCAGACCCACTAAATGGGCCCCAAATGTCTATCTTTGAAGAGACACTAAGTTTCTTATCAGTCTTCGGGATTATTTTGCAGAGTTAACACAAGATGTTTACTGCTCTGATTCCCAGAATAGCAGCTTCTTGGTTTGAGAGCACATTAATCAAGACTGCCTGTCCTGCTCCCAAGGTGGGCTGGGTTGTCTGTTAAGAAACCTATTTTTTCTTTTTGGGTTTTAAAACGCAATCTTATCTTTAAGATGGAATCTTTCTTGTTTTTACTATGTTGTTTGTTACTGGACTTGCTTGCTATATTAATTGCCCAGGTTATATATTACTTGATTAGGGGCTGGAGGAGGAAAAGCAGCATCTGGGCAAAGTTAAAGAAGATAAGCTGGGCCTTTTAGCAGGCTAAAGTAAATTTTACAATAGCCTCATTTAATTGACTGTCTTGTCAATGGGTTTCAGCCCTGGGCTGAAATTCGCTATGGATTCAGTGTGACCAAAGAAATTGACATCAAAACTGTTCTTGGGGTGAAAGGGTTATACCCAACTTTATTTCCAGGTAGCAGGTCAGTCACTAAAATCCCGTTCACTCAGAGTGAGTCTGTATGCAGCAAGCTGGTCTCTGCCTCTGGGCTCCTCTGTCTGCACAGTTGTCCCACACAGCCGTCCTCTGGGCCTCGCTGCACAGTTGTCCCGCACAGCTGTACTCTGGGCCTCTGTCCTTGGCACTGCCACCACTCCAGCCTCTGCTCTGCTCTCCTGCAGCCTTGCAGCCATAGCACCATGTTGCGCCCAGAGCACTGGGCGGAGCTCTTTATATAGAGTCAGCAGCCATGTATTACCCACAGGTGTGCAGTGAGCTAGTCAACCAGGGCCAGGTGAGAATCTTGACCACAGGAACTCTCATTTTATCCACATTGACACAATGAAGACATGGGCTATGCTAAGTAAGGTACTTTCTTACCTGGGGGATGTTCAAACATTCCAGACCAAGTTACTCCTGATTTTTTAGTTTTAACTAATCTCACTGAAGAATGCTTATATTCCTAGCTTGAAATTTTACTTTAGAGAATTAATGTGACTCTGACTTTGCTTAACTGTTTAATACAGAGTTTCAGTAGGGGTCTTTTTCCAGAGGCCCTCACCCTACTTTGACTACACCCACAGTCCTGTCTCAAAATTGGAACTGACTTCACTGTATGTGAAAATTTAATTCAAAATGGATCGAAGACCTAAATTGAAAACTAAAATTTATAAACCCCTAGGGGAAAATATACATTTTCACGACTTTGGATTAGGCAGTGGTTTCTTAGATAGGATGCTAAACAAAGAACAATAGAAAAAAGATAAATTGAAGTTCATCAAAGTTGCAAACTTTTGTTCTTTAAGGAATACCATCAAGAATGTGAAGAGACAACTCACAGATTGGAAGAAAACATTTTCAAATCACATCTGATAAAAGGGTATATTTTTATATTTAATTCTTAAAAGTCAACAACAAAAGACAAACTCCAACTTAAAAATGGGAAAGGATCTGAATAGACATTTCTCTAGAGGCATGCAAATGACTAGTACCTGAAAAGCTGCTCAGAATCATTAGTCATCAGGGAAATGCAAATGAAAACCACAGGATACCACTTCACAACCACTAGGATGTCTACAATCAAAAAGGACAGGTAGTAACAAATGTTAGTGATGTGAAGAATTTAAAACCACCATACACTGCTATTGGGAATGTAAAATGGTTCAGCCATTTTGGAAAACAGTCTAGCAGTTCCTCAAAAGGTTAAACTGAGTAACCATATGAACCATATGACCCAGCAGTTCACTCCTAGGTACATAACTAAGAGAATTGAAAACACATATACAACCAAAACTTATACGTGAATGTTCATAGAAATATTAATCACAAAAGCCAAAAAGTGGAAACAGCCTAAATGTTCATTAACTGATGGATGAATAAGCAAAATGTGGTAAGTCCGTCCAGTGGAATAAATTATTTGGCCATAATGAATGAAATACTGATGCATGGTACAACGTGAATGAACCTATAAAACACTATTCTGAGTGAAAGAAACTTGTCACAAAAGACTACATACTGTATATTCATTTATATGAAGTTTTCAGACCAGGCAAATCCACAGAGACAGAAAGTAGATTAGTGGTTGCCAGAGGCTGACTGGGAGGGAGACATGAACAGTGACTGCTGATGAGTATGGGGTTTCTATGAAAATGTTCCAAAATTGTGATGGTTATACAATCCTGGGAATATGTTAAAAACCATGGAATTGTACACTTTAAGTGGTGAATTAGCATGGCATGTGATTTAGATTTCAATAAAGCTGTTACAGAAAATATAATGACTTTGATAGCTTTTCACATACCTGCATGTAATAATTGGATTGCAAAACATAACTTACATGTAAGTGTTTATTTTGTCTGTGGAAAGAGTAGGTGAAAAGAAGGTTACACCTCACACTGTTATTCTTCCACCTCTTAATATTGGGACACTTAAGTTACAGTGTTTGCTGGTGTCCTTTCAATTGCACTACTGACTCCATGAAAAGACAGTGACATATACATCAAACTTAAATCAGCACTGATGAAACTCCATCCATCTTTACATTGCTTTTCTTCCACAGTTACACCCAGTTTCTTTAATTACATATTTCAGTTACTTTCCTATTTTTTATCCATTCATTCAAAATCTGTTTCAAGCAGGTCTGTGATGTTCTCTCTATTTCTTCCCCACTTTTATGACCTAGCTCTAATCCTAGGCAAGTTTCTTTCCCACTAGGCTCAGTTACCAGCAAAGTGGGAATAATATAGTCACTCAGCTGCCCGAAAGCAGGAAGCTGTAGTTAACTCCTCAGGACTCCTGGCACTTCCTGCAGAGTATCTTGTGTTCCTCTTGTTTCCTCCTCAGCTCAGCCCTGTCTGTAATGGCCCTTTGTGATGTCTTGCTGCTGTAGTAAACATCCACCCATCCCATTTCTGACCTTGGATGGGTGAGAAGGCATCTGGAGTCAGAGATTCTCACAGCTACCCAGACCTTGTTTTCAGGAAACCTGATATTATTTGCAACCAAAATACTTTCAATAATTGGATTAGTTTATTGCCTTTGGTTTCCTTATGTAAAAGGTACTCAATTCTTACTAAAACTGATTGAAATAATTTCAATTCTTAATTGCTTAACTGCTATTGAAGGTAGATTTAAGTGGCTTCAATGTGAGTTACTTTCTTTCTCATTTCACAGGTAATGGTAATCCAGGATTCGAGGGACAGAGTCGATATGTACCATCTTCCGGAATGTCCGCCAAGGAACTCTGTGAAAATGATGACCTAGCAACCAGTTTGGTTCTTGATCCCTATTTAGGTTTTCAGACGCACAAAATGAATACTAGGTAATTTTAAGTCTTTACCCTGAGTAGGACAGATGATGCTGCTGAATGTTAGGAAAATAAATGGCTAATTTTACTTTGACAAAAATCTCAAATGACATTAAAGGAAAATTCTTTGTTATAGAGCAGCTTTCTATATGTGAGCCAAAAAAACAATAAGAGCTTCTGAGGTCCTTGTCAGTTTTAATTCTGTGTTCTTATTTTACCTCAGGATATTTCTGTTAAAATATAAGCTGGAGGAGCATCTTCAGATTCTATTTTAAATGTTGATGATAATTATCTTAGCTGAAAGGAAAATCTTACAGGCAATCTGTGAAATCTTGATAATGTATATGATTTTCTTTTCTGCTTAATCAGGTTAAAGCAGTTTTTTTTTCATTATTTTATTACTTTTGAATAATTGCCACTGTATATAGGGAGTTTTGCCATCATGTTTAATATTGGAGATTCAGGTAATCATTGTGGGTAAGAGGGAATGTTTTTAAAGACGTGTGCTTACATTCAGTATTTAGTTAAGAAAATAGATGTGTAAGTGCTTTATTAAGTATCAAATGCCATCTGTATAAAACATTATCATGTTGCTCTTGAAATCTGTCATCCTTTACATTTCTTTATTCTGATTCTCTTCAACATCATCTCTTCCCCCGAAAAGGCTCTTAGACAATATCATAATTGTCACCAAACACTTACGTCATAGGTGTACAACTTCTCTTTATCTCTTCACTTCCCTAGCAGAGGGTTTTCAGGTTGGGGGTGGAAGAATCCTACCAGCAGGGAAGTAGTACAGAGAGCGAATTCTGGGCTGCTGTGCTCTCTCTTGTCACCCCACACCAGCACTGTGCTCCACAGCTCCTGTGTCAGTGACAACCCCAGAGGGACTTGCTCACCAGGGGGATGGTCGCCAATAAGTGGTCTGGGAGGTAGGAATTAGTGAGTAAAGGTGATTGGAAGTCCTTGTGTCCTTTAATCCCCTTTTAATTCTGTCCCTTGCTAGAATTAAAACAAAATACTGTATGATTCGTGTATCAGTTACATTCTAAATCCAGAAAGGAGTAATCCAGGTAAAAAAGTGACTTTGGTATTTTCATGTAATTTGTCATCATACATCTTTACTTACTAAAATAAAGTGAAAAACTGGAACAGACTTGAAAGGTTATTTATAGTCCCTACTGTCAGAGGGGTAAATATTTAAATTTTCTAAATAAGCATATGAATAATTGTTCTCTGGAAAATAAACAGGACTGGATAACTAGTGTCCAGCTAAAATCTAGTTTGCACTATTTTAAGTCCATTCCCCTTTTTTCCCAGTGAATGTGAGAGACCTCTCTCTCTCTCTCTCTCTCTCTCAGTGAGTAAAATGTGAATGTAAATCAGTGTTTCTAATAGCAGCCTAGTAGTATTCAGGATATTGCTACAAAGGCTTGTAGTTATGACCTGGAGTCACCAAGAAAGAGTTAATTGTATACTGAAATATGGAAGTGTTCCATCAGAATTACAACAAAAGTTGTGGTGGCTTAGGAAAAAACTCCCGTGTATTCAGAAACCCCCATTCTTTGTTCCAAAATGATAAATGTTTTTACGTGACTGGCTTCAGCAGTAGGAAATAACTCATATTTTCTATAAAAATCATTCTTGACAACTGCCTCTCATAATTTACATGTGAGGCACTTAGAGAATCTTGTTAAGATGCAGATTCTGATTCAGGAGCTGTGGGCTGGGGCCTAGACTCTCCTCTGACAATCTCTGGACTACATAGAAGGCCCTAAGTCATGTGGCCTGCTGAGCGTCACTGCAATGCACTGAGTGGATAAAAAGTTGCTAGTCAGTGGTTTTCTAGGACTCACTTGAAAACGTGCAAATTCACCTAAAATGTAGATTTTATGATTACCACACAAATATTATTAAAACTCAAGACCTTTCTATATCCAAGTACCCCTAAATTAAAAGGCATTCAGTACCTGAAATTCCTTATGAATACAAATTGAAGAATCTAAAAATAAAACTGGTTAAACATGCAGAATAAAACATTTGTTCATATTTGTCAGTGCAGCATTTAATTCTAGTCACCCAGTCCCTGAGTCGCCCTGGATGGTGGGGGTTACCTCCTGTCCCCTGGTGAGGCCCGTGTGGTTTTGCAGTGGTGCTGGCTTTAGGTGGCATGCTGGAGTACCTGGAGCTGCACCCACCCTGTGCTCACCTCTTCCCAACGCTTTGCCTGGAGGCATTTTAACAGACTCTCTCGCAACTGCCATTTGGGGAATACACAGAAATTTGATGAATAAAACTTCTTAATTTTAGCAAAATGTACATATTTTCATTTAATCTTAGTGGACTTATTTGAAAGAAACTATTCCTTCTAAGCCTTCGCCTTTTGAGCAAGAATTTGCCAGAATGTTGCCTTACATCATTCTCAAATATATCATTTTATAGAAAATAAGAAAAATCTGTAGTGCTTAATTTGAATAACCGTAATCATTTCTTAAATTATTAGCTTGCAGACTTTGCTGCCTTTGGGGTGCAAAAGAAGTGACTGGAAGGTGTGATTGGAGCTTGGATTTTAATTCTCCAACTTCCTGTTACTTGTTTAAGTGGTTGCTTTCTTCTCATGTTTGTACATCTGTGATTTGATTGTCATGTTTTCGTTTCTCTTTCTTATGCCCTTTTCCTCCCTTCTGTTTCTTTCATTGTACCATCAGGAGCAGTGTTCTAGTAGATGTTTACTGATTTGAGAATTTCCCAAACTGGGTATATTATGAATGCTGATGTTTTAATTTTGATAAATTCCTATACTTATTAACAAGTCAGAGTTGAAGCATGAATATCTAGAAATAGTATAAGCAAATACTTATATTTAGTTGACTTTTGTCAATCATAAAGCTTAAAATCTTCCTTTTAAATCAGAGACTAGAGTTGTTCGTAATACCACTGATGTTTTAAAAAGCAAATGGGGAGGTGGGTATTGTAAAGCAGGAATGGATGCTTTCAGTAATGCCCCCTTGTTTAGGCTGCATGATCCAGAGATTTCAGAGTATCCTGAGGAGTAGGGGAAACTTGAGTGAGCAGTGAGCAGAGCAGGAAATAATATAAAGAAATGAGAAGAGTCATCTCAGGGCACTTTTTCTTTGGGACTCTTGACTTATCTAATCCAAACTTCAGCCTATACAGTCCTTACTCATCCTTCCACTGCAGTAGCCATCTTATTTTGTTTTATTTTTTTATACATTTGATTATTCATATCCACTGTTGGATGTGAATTTATAAAATCATTTGAAGTATCACTTCAAAGTTAAGTGCTTGACTGGAAAGCATAAGTTTGTCGACCATCTAACTTAATATAATCAAGGGTAAAATGACATATGGGAAGGGAAGAATTTTAGTGTCTTTGCTTTTCTTATCCTGAGCCCACCCACAGCTTCTTAAAGTTCTTGAATATCACAGTGTTTTTTAGGGATTTCTGCTATAACTGATACTGTAAGTCTGTTTAGAAATTAAAAGTACAAATTATACAAAGTTTTTTTTATTGTTGTTGTTTTTGCATTTATGTAGCACCTTTCCTTCGAGGAGCTCAAGGCATTTTTCAAAATCTGACAGTTTTCCTCACAACAACCCTGTGAGGTAGGTAGAGTGCATTACAAGCAATAATAAGATACCAACTAACCTGTTTCATTCAGCCTTTATAATGTTCTTTTGTGTTAAGTAATTGGAGGTGTCAGCATAAACATGATTTTTAGAACATTTTGCAAACCTTTTAAAATAGTTTGGTCTTAGAGCTATATTTAAAAAACCACTTGTACTCCTAAACAGGGTAATTTTAAAAGAAATCATCAAAAGATCAGGAGTCACTCCATGGGATTAGCTGGGCACTGATTGCAGGACTCAGCCAGGTATGTTTCTGGTTGTTGTTTATTTCAGGTCAAGAAGGAATGAAGAGCTGTGGTTCTAGCATGACTCCTCTCAGCAACTGCATATATCAGTTTGCAGTTAAACTTCCTGTGAAGAGGGAGATGTGTTCACAATGTTGCCTCATGGTTTTCTTATTTTATATCTTCAATATTTGAGCATTTTTCTCTCTCTTCCTCTCTCCTCCCCTTGCTCCCTTTTTTCTGTCCCCTCCTCTTCCCCCTCCCTCCAGTCAGCTCTTGATTGTACATGGTCATGGAAGGGCACAGTAGTACAGCTAATACAAACCTACAACTTTCCTTCATTGCCACAGTGGTCTCTTGGGTTTGGAAACAGAAAAACCAAATAGCAAGAAAACCTGGGAAGTCAGTCTCTGGAAAGAGTGGGGAACAGGTGTGTGGGAGTGTGAATTCATGTTTTTTCCTGCCCTTTTTAATATAATTAACAATTTAAATGACATTTTTTTTCTTATACCAGCTATTGGTCAGAGGTGTGGGAAGGGACAAAGAAATGTTTGGTTTATTTAAAGTCATAAATTTTGTATTCAAGAGGGAGAATAGGTATATTGATTTGGAAATGCCAAATACCTGTTTCTCTTGCCTCCCTTGCCACCCCTCCCCACCCTAGATACTAAATTTGAAAATACGTATTTGTGTCCACCTCTTTCACTGTATTGTCAGCGTAGCAGCCAGTGCTGACTCTGGCTGGGCTCCATGCTAGTGCTCAATGGCAAACACAAGTCAAATCCTATTCTAATCATGAAACAACACAAGAGGGCCCTCAGAATCCACATAAGGGCAGGACCAGGAAAGGCTTGGGTAATAGTCCCAGCCCTTCCATTAATTAGCCCTTGTTGGATCTTATTTTCCTCATTTATGAAACAAGAGGGCTTTAGATAATTTAAATTTTCTTCTAGCTTTAAGAACCGTGATGTGAGCATAGCTTTGTTCATTTTGTGTGGGAGATGTAGGATGACTGGTTAAGGAGAAGGCAGGGGATATTTTCCTACTCGGTAGTAGAAAATTAATTTTTTCTAAGGTCCTCAGTGCCTTTTCCTCTGGCCCTAATAGTTGTAATACTCTTATGTTATTTAAATAACTTCTCTTTCCCCTGTAGTTAGTATTTGTTATAATGGGATTTGACTTGAACTGTTAGCCAAGTGATTTTGATGTAGTTCTATAGGATTATCGAAAACACTGTCTCTTCCTCTTCCTGTCTGTGCCTAAAACCATTTTATTCCTCCTTTGCCTCACTACCATTTCACGCCTATAGCAGCCACTGTGACAGTAAGTGTTGACAGTAAATTTTAAGTGAAATGGAGGTTCTTGCTAGTGGGTAGCAAGGGACAGTTTCAAGGGCTTTGTGTTTGAGGCAGTAGAGGTCAGGTGAGAAAAAAAAAGTCAACGCAGGAAACATGGAAGACAGAATATTACTAAATCAAGAGTTGATTGTTTTGTATTGGTTTTAGCATATAAATTGTTTGGCATCCTGAGCAAAGAGTTCAGGATGAACAAACAAAACAGGATAGTTGAAAGACGTTTTTAGATAGAAAGCAGCATGTTTCAGAAGTGGAGAGCTCGCATAAAGTCTGTCAGTGGCCATTTCAGGTCTGTTATTTTTCTGTCATGTTAAGAGCTTTAGGTGAATTTAGCCCTGACTTTGACTTGCTTTCTAATGTGTCAAGCCATGCCATTTTTATAAAACAGTGTCATCATTGGTTAATTCCACATTAAAGATTGATTGGCTCTTCTGTCATTGGTAGCCCTGACACTTAACATCATGGATTATTCATCATATTTGCTCAGAGTGAACTATTGCTTTTCTGTTCACTGCATAAAACATGTGTTAACTGTTTCCTGCCATTTCATATATTGTATTGCTTAAAGTGGTATGTCTTAGCTAATGGCTGCTTGACTGTTTTATCTGTCTTCATGTGCATATAACCCCCTAAGTGTAGGGTTACAACAAGATGAGTTTAGATTGGGTTTTTCTAAGAAATTCTCTAAGTGATAGACAAAATTACTTGTGATGGCTACAAGTAAGTAGTTTTACATTACAATTGTGTGGAAGTTTGGATACTTATGCTATTCGGCAGATGTTTAGATTATTTTAGTGGTGGCTCTCTGACACCATATTCTGATAACCTCATTACAGACATTCTGAATTGTTTAAAGGACTTGGACTCATCTTTTCTCTGTGAGGGCTGGTACGCTAATTGATTGAAATGGAAAATAAAATAGGGCTTTGTCCATTTCTTCATATGATATCTCTAGAATGTGTTTGAACTGTTTCACATAGTTCTGCTTAAGAGCACTAAGAGCTCAATAAAGTTTTTAGCTAGTAAGTTCCTAGAGGTGTCAGCATGCATGAAAATAGCTGAAGTCCTCTAGAGATCCTGTCCAGTTCTGTGTTACACCTATTCAGGACCTCATGTCTTCCCTCTTCATTGTTCTAGTATTTTTTTACTATTGCCAGCTGACTCTCTCAGCCCTGCTCATCTCTGAATCCAGCCTTATTAGGATCTTCTGCTTAGACTTCCTTAGACTTTGCCTTCTTTCGTTTGATTCTTTCCTACCTATACAAATATTCTGCTTTTTCTTTAGAAAGGTGAATTACCCACTTCCCTATCACCTGTATCAGTATAAACTACAGAAACCCTTCCCAAACAAATCTTATACTTTAGTTATAATTTCCATACTGTAAAGTGCTGTAGTAGCAGTTTAGTTTGTACCATATTAACATGCATTTGCACACTGATGCCTTGCTTAACTGTTTGATGCATGTGTATGTCTTTTAGTCCCAATTAAATTTTCCATTCAAGAACATGGCCATGTCTTCTATCACTTAGATTTTTCACTATAGCCCCTGTGTACAAAGCACGTAATAAATAATTTTTGGTGAAATATTGTGGCTTAAGATCTTACTCAAATGTTATGAATCATATTCACGCTAGCTTATCTAGAAAAAAATCTGCTTGAATGCTTCCTTTGCTGGAGTTTGTGCTAGATGTATATCAGTTTTAGCATTTTAAGTCTATGACGTATGCATTTTTAAATGTTAGAGTAAGATGCATAGTTCAAAATTTTTTTTCTCCTAAGCCACTAATATTGTTTTGTCAATGTATTTTATTTGAATAGCAGTCTATAATTCTTATTGGATGTTTAAAAAAAACTGTATTTGGGAAAATAAGCCAAATGAAATTACATGAGAAGAAATTTTGATATTGAGATCCCAGTACCTTTAATCATAATACACATTTTATTGAGAACACAGCTTTAGAATGAGGGACTTAAGTCTTACTTGGAGCATGATTGTATCCTGTGTTATCTGTCTAGCAATGTAATATTCTGAAGTCATTGGAGTTGATTTTTCAAAAGGAACCTTTAAAATTCTACCCAGTTTTTCCTTACATCACTAATACAGCAGTATCACTGCTAGAGTTGGACTTTTTGCACTCTTAATGTTCTCTGAATGCAGTTACCAAAGATTAATTTGACAAGGTGTGTTTCAAGACCTGTTGGGATACTTAGTTTGAGGTTTTTCTGTGTACATGGAGAATGTTTTTGTTTATGGCATGATTTTGTTTGCTTCATCATTCTGAAGCTCATTGCCTTGCACTGTTCTGGCTTGAATCTGCATGTTTTAAAAAATTCTTGTCATTCTAATTCTTAATTAGATGAGATTCATTCTAGAGCCTTCATTTTGTACCTTTCAAGGTAGATGACTAGTAAAAGCCTGAATCAGGCAGTTTTTCATTTGCATCATCTGCTCACCTTTCAGTCAGTGAGACAACAGTGAAATAAAGATACTAAAGTACAATTTGAAGAAAGAAGTTATCCTTGGTAGTCAGCATGACTTGAGTAGTAATTATCAAGATAATTAACCAGTCCCTCTCTTCTGTTAGGTCTGGTGTTTTTAGGTTATGTTTTCCTTCTCAAGCTCTCTTGACAATAGGCCTGAGGATGATGGCAGACAACTAAAGTTACTGTTTCGACTTCTTTCAGATTCCGGCCAATTAAAGGAAGGCAAGAAGAACTAAAGGAAGTAATTGAACGTTTTAAGAAAGACGAGCACTTGGAGAAAGCCTTCAAATGTCTAACTTCAGGCGAATGGGCACGGCACTATTTTCTCAACAAGAACAAAATGCAGGAGAAATTATTCAAGGAACATGTAGGTTTATTAGTAAGATTAATACTATTTATCTATTTGGGTAAGAGTGAAGGAAACTAAAGGCTAAATTTTAGTGAATACTGACATTTTATATCAATTTTTTATAAAACTAATCAATATGAAAACTTAATAACACATAAGACCATTTATATGACAATCCAAAGAGAAAACTGACATCTCAAAATGAAATGCACTGTGAACTTTCATAGTAATATAACTCAGCCATGGGTACTCAAATATGTGAAATTTTTAAATAACAAAGTTTGTTACTTAAGGTCTTAAATTTTTTACATTGTGGTTGGTGGTTTGCTTTTATAATTGTGAGAAAATCTAACAGAATAAGCAACTTAATATAAAGTGAATATCAATTTTTTTTTCTGTTTTAGGTATTTATTTACTTGCGAATGTTTGCAACGGACAGTGGATTTGAAATATTGCCTTGTAATAGATACTCATCAGAACAAAATGGAGCCAAAATAGTCGCAACGAAAGAGTGGTAACTATTATACTAGTATAAACCCATTAAGTAATTTTATTTAAAGTTCTCTCTTAAATTACTGTTCAAGTGCTAAGAAAGTCATGTGAAGGGATGAAGCCGGAGCTCACCCTAAAGGGGCCATCACGGTGCCAGTGCCTTGGCTCAGCAGCCAGGTCAGGATGGGGAAATGAGACACTCTGAACTGAGCCAGATCCTGTCTCTAAGCCAAAGTGCTTTGTTCTCCTTTTATTGAATCAGATGCCTGCTCAGTGATGGGACTGCTGGAAGGTTAGGGATGCCAGGGATGGGTAACCTGGCTTCCAGAGTCAGTCTTTTATTGACCTGGAAGAAAGGTTGGGTATGCAACCGTAGTGATCCTAGGGATTTCACAGGTGGAAACTTCCGAGCGCACTGCCTGCCTAAAATATGTATATGCGCTGGCTTAAATAAGAGTAGTAAAGGTGAGCCCAGCCTGGAGGGATAAAAGCCATACATGAATGAGGGAATATATGAATACTTCTTTCATCTAATACCTGTTGCCTACCTTGTCTCCCAGAAGAAACATGTAGTCTCTTTCCTATGCCACCCCCAGTATTTTTTATGGCAAAAATTTTTAGGTGAGGGAGCTGAAAATGGAATGGGCAAAGAGCATGACTCCCAGCCTTCCGGACAGGTGTGTGTATGTGAGCGTGCATTGGGATGCATCAGGCCTGCCCATCAGCTTCTGCTGCTCCCTGTGTTACAGACGGTTGTGGAGGTTTGCGATCTCAGGTTCCAGAGCTGCCCTGTCCAGTACAGTAGCCACCAGCCACATGTGACTGTTGAGCCCTTGAAATGTGGCCTGTCTGAATTAAGAAATGTTGTAAATGTGATCTACATGCTGTATTGTATATTGTATTTCTCATTAATCTTTCTTGCACTGATTACCTGCTGAAGTAGTATTTGAAGTATGTTGGGTTAAGATATGTTACTGAAAGTAATTTAACCTGTTTTGTCTTCACTTTGTGAATATGGCTACAAGACCATTGACGATTCCATATTTGCCTTCCATTACATTTCTGTTGGGTGGTGCTGCTCTAGAGGATGGGATCCCAATTCTGGGTCCTTGTGACCCTCCACTACTCTTTGTCCCTGTTTCATTCATCTAGTGTCAGCAAGTTGAATTCAGTGCAGCAGGTATTTGAGTCCTCTCTACCTGCAAAACACTGCGCTAGGTGCTGCAGGGGACTCAGAGGCATAGGTAGCCTAGTTCCTGACCTGGAGGACATTCTAGCCTCCCCCAGGTGTGAGGCAGCTGCACAGGTACCTGCAGTACAGAGCCCAGAGGCTTCCTGAGAGGAAGCTGTCCAGGTGGGGGTCTGGGTGAACAAGCTGAAAAACTTGCAGCTAGGTCTTCCCAAGTCCTGGTATTTATTGGACAGGCTTATTTTATTAAAAGAAGCCTTATTATTTATAATTACTAGCAATTTTTAACATCACATATTTTAAATAGGAAACGAAATGACAAAATAGAATTACTGGTGGGTTGTATTGCCGAACTTTCAGAAATTGAGGAGAACATGCTACTTAGACATGGAGAAAACGACTTCAGTGTCATGTATTCCACACGGAAAAACTGTGCTCAGCTCTGGCTCGGTCCTGCTGCATTTATAAACCATGGTAAGCAATATTTCTGGTGGTTAGCACTTAGTGTTGGGCAGGGCTGCTAAAATTTAGAGTGCCCTTATCAAACTGAGAAAAACCTTTTATCTTCCTTTAAAGAAGGATTGGAAAATACCTTTTTTTCACAAACGTACTAAAATAAATATTCCTTTAGTTTAACTTGAGACCTAAACTTCTATCAGAAGTTGTAAAATTATATGGAAAGCTTATTTCAGATTTCTGTAACTGTTCGTGTTTCAGATCTTACCTACAGTTAATTGACTTTATCTTTTGGACATTTTTCAGATTGCAGACCTAACTGTAAGGTAAGCATAAACTTTTTTTTATCTCAGGTATTTTTTTCTGCTTCAAATTTGAGTTTCTTAATGAGTTAATTTTATTTCAGTTCGTGTCAACTGGTCGAGATACAGCATGTGTGAAGGCTTTAAGAGATATTGAACCTGGAGAAGAAATTTCTTGTTATTATGGAGATGGGTTTTTTGGAGAAAATAATGAGTTCTGCGAATGTTACACTTGTGAAAGGTAAAGTATCGAGAAAGATGCTCAGCTTTTATATTCTTCTGACCACTTGATGACTAACTGCCATGAACTCCTCACCGTGACAATGCAGGGGTGGTCTTTACTGTCTGCAGCATGCACCAGCACAGTGTGAGTAAGCAAGCCTGAAAGATACAGAACTACGTAGAGCCCTGAAACCTGGCCCTTTACAGTTGTTAACTACCAGCTGTTAATCTTAAGAGGGGATCTGAATACAAATGTCCTGAGGGAGAGAAAGGGAAATACCTTACACACATACACGCACGCACACACGCACAGCGCCAGGGTGGAGTTGCCCCAAAAATGGCAAGTGAAGTTCACTGCTGACAATCATGTAAATCTCCTGAAGTTGTCCTGGGTATTACCAAGCTGTGTCTTTTGGAGTTTTTATGTTTTAATGCACATACTCTTTGTAATTCCCAAGTTCTATCAACTTGGTGAGGAACCTCTTTTTGTGACCTATTAAGATTCTAGGGTCCTTGTAGAAATCCCTCAAATCTGACTTAGCAGGACTGCTTGTTCATACTGCTCATCATAGTGACTTGTGCGTACTGGAGCTCAGAGAGGCAGCTCCCACAACTGCCTGGCTGGTGCTGCAGGCAGGCTCCCTTTGCCAGGTAGTGCAGACTTGAAGAAGCCACAGAGCAGAGGAAGCCTGGATTTGTTGAGCCCATTTCACGTACTTTGTACTACACTAGCCACTTTACTGACCCTGACTCATTCAGTCCTCCTTGCCATCCTGGGGAGAGAGAACTGTACTATGCCCACACTGTGAGTGCAGAAAAGGGCTGCACTAGGCCCAGTAGGCTGACCTGGGTTCAGATCCTCATTTCAAAGCCCTCATTCTCTCCACTCCATATTGCTTTTGTAAGTGTGAGCAAAGATACCCAGTAGTGATATTTCTGCCACTGAAAACACCCATGCAGTGAGCTAGCCAAGGGCTTGATGGTGGGACCCTAAGGGTCCCATAGCCCTTCTCTCTGGGTGGCCGGAGCTCCCTGGTATCAGGAGAGAGCAGAGGCATAGTGTCATGGTACTACCACAGCTGTTTCTCTGGGAGAAAGTAGCTCAGACAGTGATTGAATCTTAGATCAGCCACAAAAAGACCCTTTAATCCATGACATAGTTCAATTATAGTTGAATAATGCTTCAAAATCATTTTATAGAGACAACATAGTATAGCAGTTAAGTGCCCAACACCTGGAGTCGGACCACATGAGTTGGAATCCTATGACTGCATTTTGTTAGCTAGGTGATCTTAGGCAACCTAAGCTGTTTTTGTGCCCTAATTACCCCATCTGTAAAATGGGATGGTATCTGATCAGGTTGCTGTGCGGATTAAATGTGCTATAAATAAAGCATGTAAAACAGCATACTCAAATGTTAGCTATAAAATTATCTCCTGGTTTTGGTTATTTTCCCATTAGAATATAATCCCCATGAAGGTAGAGATTTTTATCTTTTTCCTTTACTGCTATATATATCTCCAGCCTCCATGACAGTACCTGGCACATGGTAGGTGCTTGGTGGATATTTGGTAAATGAATGAATGAGTGGAGCAAATGATATGTTAAATAAGGTTTTGGAGGCTGTCCTGTCCTGAAAAATGTAACCACATACTCAGGATTTCAGATCAACCCTGAAACCGCTCTTTAACTGGTTTAGAACCTCACGTGTGGTCATGTTCCTCAGGCAGATAGTTCTCTCCATTGGGCCTTAGTTTCTCACGATCAGATTCTGCCTACTCCACAAGGTTAGTGTGAGTAACAAATGAAAACATGGGTAGATCCTTTTTTTAATGGGAAGGCCCAATCCAGAGCAGTACATTGCTATTATTAGACTGTAGTTGAGCATTTTGATTCAAAGCATGGCTGTGAATATTCTTGAAATTCTTAGGAACACCAAATTGTTTCTGCCTTTCAAGAAATCAGGTAAGATAATGAGATTGGCCAAAGGAGCTCACCAGTTATTCATGAGATAGTCACCTCAGGCCAGGCCTAGGTGGACAAGACTAAGGCACTGCCCTGTGGGCACAGCACACCGAGAGGGACATGCACCACACATTATGCTTGAAGTGAAGGGTGAGAGGTGGCCCAGGAAAGAAGGGAGAATGGACAGCTTGGTCACAGAGGCCCTGAGATTGTGTGTGAGGTGTCTGTGAGGCATTGGCCCCCACCTCTGGGCTCTAGGCACCGTAACACAGTAGCCGCTGTGATACGTGCATAAGTGGTTTAGGTTTCCCTCTAGACAGCTTGAGGGGTGAACTCACAAAGGACCAAAAATTTGAGGGACGAAATTATTTTGATGCTTATATGAAAGTATGTCTGATGACAGCCAAGAAAAAATACCTAAAGCATAGTTATGGGAGATTTGCCTAACAGATATTAAAAGTTACTATGAAACAGTTGTGGTTAAAGCTTGATAGTACTGGCCCAGAAATGGACAAATAGGTAAGAGGACACAAATATAGTCCTAAAATAGAGGGAGGTATGAGATCTTTGTACCATGTGTAGGTAAATGACTTTAGTAAATGATGCTGCCATAATTCATTGTGCATCCTGAAGAAACCAAGTTAAACCCCCATCTCATACGATATATGAGATAAATTCAAAATGAATTAATAAAGACTTAAGTTTTAAAACAGTGCAAAACTATTAGGAAAAAAATTAGGAGACTGTGTAATGTTGGGGTAGTAGAGATCTTTTGAAAAGCTTTAAGACAAGAAATGATCTTTTTGAAAATTTAAGAATGGCTAAAAGTAAATAAAGTCCAAGACAAATGATAAACAGAAGGGGAAAAAAATACAGGATGGCAGAGTTGATATCCTAGTAACACAAAGCACCTATAAGCACCTAAGGAAAAGACAGGCCCCAGTAGAAAAGAAAGGTAAGGATGATGCTGCACAGAAAACCGTGGCCATGAACGAGGAAGCTAAAGCAATAATTAGGCATTCATTTCCACTGTCAAATTGGTAAACTTTAAGAAATATACCGTGTCAACATTTATACAATGTTGGTAGGGCTATGAACTACTCTAACCTTTTGAGAAAGTAATCTGGCAATATTTGTTAATATAAGCACACCCTTTTTACCTGGCAGGCAGTCCCTTCAGGAAGAATCTGACCTAGGGAATTAGGAGCACCAGTGAGTCAGGATTTGGTTTCAAGGGCAGCACAGCAGCAGTATTTGTGGTGGCAGAGAAAAAACAGCCACACGAGTGTCAGTAGTCACCAGCAGGGAGTCAGTAAATTATGGAATGTTCACTCACTGTCAGAAGTACAACTTTTAGAGCATATTCAGTGCAGGTGTATTGTTCATGATGGAATGATAAGAAAACTGGTTGCTAGATAAAATGTAATTATCCTATTTTGGTTTTGTTTGCTTAAAATAAGCCATAGCATAAATCGGTATGTAGCCTGTGGTCAGAGGAGCAGAGGAGGGCATTGCAAATGGTTGACCCAGGTACCTTGGGGCATGGGAAGTACTGTCAACTTGCTTTATGGGTATCAGTCCTAGAGTTGTTGCACTATTGCAGCAAGCACAGCATGTATTACTTTCATATGTTACAAAGAAAAACAGAGAGAAACGTATAAATGATTGATTTTTACCAAAAAACTTAAAAAATAATTCTACCATGATCAATTTTTTGTTTAACTATAGCCCTTCTTTCTAGAAATCACACAGAAATGTTACAGGTTATGGTAAAAGGAATGGAATATCTGAAAATAAATTAGATTCTTAATCTAGATGAAATGAACTGGCGTTTGGGATTTATTCTCTCCCTTTCTGCGTGTGTTTAAGGTGGTGTGGAGTATGACTGGTCTCCCACCTTTGGTGAAGATGACCCGGGGGGTTTGCAGTGATTTCTAATGTACCTTCCAGAAAAAGAACTGAGGCAGCCACACATTAAGTTTGTTGTTTTTACAGCAGTATTAATAAAATGGAATTTCAAACCCACTCTAGGAAGGTGAGGAAAGCAAGAATGTTCACCTTACTTGCCAAAAATAGTTTCCAGTAGGTTTAGCTCTGTGCTCCCAGCATTAAAAGGTAAGAGAGTAGGGAGAGAAAATAAAATTATTGTCTAATGAAAGGCAGAGCACTCTGATTCCCTGGGGGAGGTCACCTTCTTTCCATCTAAATCCTCAAGGCAGTCAATCCCATGGGGTCTTAGGGAAGAAGGTAGTAGTGCTTTGGTGATGGTGAGGGTTGGCAACTTTGCCACAAGTTCAGAAGTTGTTACTGTGTGGCTTTAATAAGCTAAGTCCAAGTCAGTGAAGACAACTTTAGCTGAAGAGATTTCTCATTTTTTTGCATACAGTATGTCATGCCTTTTTTAAAACTTGTTAATTTATAATTTACATAATCTTTTGAATAGAGCTAAGTGGAAATACACCTTTATACACTGAATAAATCCAACATGCAAAGCTAGATTCCTTAATTAATTTAGTAAGCACTCTTATTAAGCACCCTTACTTTAGAAGAATTTAAACATAAAGTAGGCTATCCAGTGGTAAAAGCAAGTCTTTTATTTAGTAATATTTTGTTACTTTCGGTCATTCATGTTTATTTTAATAACTTTAAAGGAATGATGTAATTACTGTTCCACAGGTCAGATTTTCACTATATAGCCTCACCTTATACAGAATTTCCATTAGAATTTCTTTGCATCTAACATTATATTCTAAGTAATGTCTTAATTTATGAAATTCTCTGTTGTTTTTTTTTAATTCCTTAAGTCTCGGTGTTCGGTAATGTGGTTTTAAATTGTGCAGAACAGAGCTGGAATAAATTAATAGGTGGGTTATTTTAGTACTAACCAGTTTTGAAGTTGGAGAATTCATTCTATTTTTGCCTACACATAAAGTTCTGTAGGGCCCAAGAGCTTCTCAAGAGCAGTTAATCGATTGGCAGTAGTCATAACAATCTGTTTTGTTATTTTAAGTTTAGAGGGGGTTTTGCATTAATTTTATATGCATATTTCATTTCCTTTGAGAGTCAGTTCGAGTGATGATTGAGGCCCCAGCAGCTCATCGCCTCTGTTGACTCGATGTGGCCCAGGCCCTCAACAGCCAAGCTTGTTGTAAGTAAGCATGCTCTTTGTTTAACCTGTGCTGTTTTCTCTTTCAGACGAGGAACTGGTGCTTTTAAATCCAGAGTGGGACTGCCTGCGCCTGCTCCTGTTATCAATAGCAAATACGGACTCAGAGAAACAGATAAACGTTTAAATAGGCTTAAAAAGTTAGGTGACAGCAGCAAAAGTTCAGACAGTCAGTCTGTCAGCTCTAACACTGATGCAGATCCCACTCAGGAAAAACCCAACGCAAGTAAGTAAGGGAGGTTTCATAAGCCTGTCTTTTTTTTTCTTTTTTTTTTTTAAGTATTTTCACACAATTTGCTTTCTAAAGCCTGTTTCAGTTGTTTTGATCTTTTAAATATTGAGAGAAACTCTGGGACTCATGCACTTCAGCATCACTGCAAGGTTGTAGAAGTGATGTGAGCATAAAAGCAGTCGGTATCCACCTGGAGATGCTATCCAGTTGGTGCTCTAGACTGAATTGTCTGCTTTTCTTGAGTACTTGGTAACTGGATATAAAATTCATCATCATATGTTCCAGGGTTATCATATGTGTGAGAGAAACATGTTCAAAGTTAGTTTCACTGTAATGATGATGTTAGGTCCTGCAAGAAGACAAAGGACTGGGTAGAGTCTTACAGGCACTTATGTGCTCTTGCACCTAGCCAGTCTGGTAGGATGGATGATGGGCCTGGGAAGTTCATAGCTTCTGGCCTCAAGGCTCCCACCTTTTTACTGTTTGCTTGCCTGATGCAATTCACCAAACCACCAGTTACCAGACTCAGAATTGTGATAGGATGTCACTACACTATGACATGTTGTATTAGCTGCGACTGAAGTAGCAAGAGAGATGAGAAGGAGAAAGAAGCAAGCCTTAAGATAACAGTTGTGTGTGGGGGCAAGACCTAATGGAAACTGGAAAACGAGAATGAAGAATAAAGAGAAAAGAGAAGAAAGCCTAAATGTGCAAAAGAAACACATCATGTTTGTGGAGCTTTGAAGTCCTGAAACCATTCCAGTTGCTACAGGTTTTCATCTGGGTAACACCCATTTTCTCTAGTGGCCACCAAAGCAATAGGCTCTGTAGTCTGACTTGTCTCTGACAGGAATAAAGTTTAAAAGTTTTGATGTGGTCACCAGTTATGCCTGGTTTGGCACTATAAATGTCCGTAGCTACTTGTTAGCACCTAAGCACCCTCTGAGACCCGATAATTTTGGGCACCCCTCCTCTACCGAAAATCCCGGAGAACAGGGAAGGTGTTCCTTGTGTGGTGAATGTCACTGCCACGAATTCCTGAATCTGTCTGCTGCTTGGAGCCAGAGGCCAAGCATAACCTCTATAGTGTAAAAGCAATACTGTGTTCCTATTTCCAGTCTCTATGTCCAAAGTGAACAAAAAAGGGCAGTTAGTCTGTCATTCACTGTTAACTGTTGGTTCTAATAATAAATGCAGCATAATCAATGTTTTGTTTTCTGAGTCTGGTTCCTTGGTGAAACTGGAGACTTGTGAGCCCATTTTGTAAATGTATACATTTATGGAGACACTTAGAGAGACCGCCACCACGCTGGTCCACATTGAATAGCTCTGTGACATTCACAGGGGTGTTTGTGTCTTTATGCATTAACTATATTACTAGTGTATAGATAGTGAATAAAGTACACCACTTAGTGTTAAAGATCAGAATATAAATATTTGGGGGGAGGTGTTGAGTGTACTAACTAGGCAATATTTATTAATAAACTGAATACTTAGTAAAAGCCTACTGTTAAAGAGGTACAAAGATGTGTGAGACCCGGATCCCTCTCGGGGAGCTTACACCTTTGCTCTGGAGAGGGTGTGGGCACACAGGTAACTGCAGAGCAGACAGTAAATGCCGTTTCCTAAAGTTGGAAGTGAGCAAGTCATCCCTTTGAGCTGTAGTCTCAGCATTACAGGATAGAAATAACTGCACTTTCCAGGGACTGCTTATGTTAGGGTGCTTACTTTATTCAAATTACCTCTCTACAGAATGATTGTTTTGAGTAGTTCAAGAGTTGGTGTAACTAACTCTGAGAATCTTAGGTCAGAGCTGATAGACGTGGCTCAGTGCTCTGAAGGAGCTAGAGGCTTCTCCAGTCATCTCCGAGACCATGGTGCACTAGATCATGTCAGCAATAGCGTTTTCTCAGGCTCTTCCATGTATTTTAGGCTGTAGTTCTTTGATGTTTGTGTCTCAACCATACCCTTCTACCCATTTGAAAGAATACCCTGTAGCTGCAGCATCTAGCAAAGCCAGAGGCTCTCCCCCAAGGGAAGTGGGCATGCATCGTGGATGTGGATTCGGAGCATGTTCTCCATGCACCGTTGCCCACCTTTATCCTGCTATTCATCTAGAGTTTTGTAGCCGACAGGGGAACTGCTTTCTTTGAACAGCATGTATACTCTTTTTAAAGAAACATTTCTGCCTAATTAGAAGAAAAATTATTTCTTCATTCCACGCAGATCTGATTTTGCAAGGTGTCTCAAGAGTCACAGCTTAGCTGTTCACTTTAGCATGCAGAGAGAGGAGACAGCAAGAAGTCCATTTCTACAAATTCAGTCCACAAATCTGAATTTTAATGCCATTATTAAGAGGTTTTTAGGCCTCTTGTGCCATGGCTAGGCCTCCCCTCATGCTGTGACATGGGACGTGAGTCACTAGAAATGTCGCAGGTCTGTGCAAAACCTAAGATGACTTGGCCAGTGGACCAGGTTTATCTTAACTAAGGAGCACTTGTCCTAGAGATAAGGGCTCGGTCACCACTTCTCACTGTCACCTGTCACAGACATCATTGAGTGATCTGAACATGTTTCTGCTAAACCTACAGGCTGCCTGAGAATCCTCTCCAGCAGGTGTCCCAGGCAGCTGTTGCCTGTGTGTGTTAATCACATAAGATGGAATCTTCATCTTGCCTGGTAAACTTGAACTAATATCTTTAAAGTCCTGTTGAGAGTTTTCTGGATCCTCAAGTTCTAAAGGTGCCAAGCTGTGGGTGACCCTCCTACCACCTTGGTTCACATCGTAGTGCATTTCTGTGGCTTAGGAACAGAAGCCAGATGCATCATCCTGAGCGCTCAGGAAGACCTTGCTGTCCTGCTGCTCCTGCACCTGGCTGTAATTCAGGATGCCCATGCAGGGCCACCTTAGGATTTTGAGGACATCCTGAAATGGTTGTGACAGCCATGCCATGGGTCCTTCAATAAGAGTGGTTAAAACGTGGGATCTTGAGCCACAGACTTGAGTTCAAATTCCATGTCTGTCACTTAACTGGATGGACGATCTAGGCACACCAGTCCGTGTGAGTTTGGTTTTCACATAGGTGTGATAGCTCTTACTTCAAAGAATGCTTGTAAGAGTAGAGATCACACTAATTGGCTGTTTTTCACAGTACCTAATATGTAACAATTGCTAAGAATGTGTGTCTCCACCTAAAGTTCCTGACTGGGTTATGCATTTGGGATTTGTCCCAGCCACTAAGGAAGAGTCACATACGGTGTATTAGTGCTGAAGCCAGGGTAGCCATAGGCATATCTTATCTCTACTCTGTCAGAATCCTTAGGCTCTTGGTAGATTTTTATTAGTTGGCCTTTGTGGCCAGCGTCTTCCTCCTTTGTACCTCTGTCACTGACATTCTCAAACCCGCCCCAAGATAATACAGACCTTCTTGGGACAGTGAAGAGCCCTTGGTGCTTACTGGACTTGTATCGAAGTCACATTGCCCACATTTCTCTTTGCCAAGCTTATCTATGTCTTTTTTTATCTGTGCCTTGATGAGCACACCTTTGAGATGGACTTTTGATGAGATAACACTTTTCAGCTAAAATGAGAATACACTGATAAATACGTAAACATGTAAGTGAAATCTGTTGAAATAATATGTAGCATCAGATCCAGTCCAGTTTGTGCTGTTCAGGACACAGACACAGAAAAGTGTTTGCTAAAGGTCCACTGCAGTCAGCTGACAATGAGTCTCTTGGAAGGAGGGGGAAGGAAAAGAGCCCAGATTCAGAATTACCATAAAATGAGATTTCTTTAATGGATTACTCAAAGTGTCAGAGTAAAGAGAGCCCCAGGGCTCTGAGAATACACAGGAAGGGTAACCTGTCTTATATAGAAAGTCATGAAAGGCTTCCTGAGAGAAGTGTTTCCTAAGCTGAGGCTTAAAGTGAAAAATTAGGCAAGTGAAGCATATTCAAAGCAGAGGAGATTTTATAAATGAAGATTTGGGGATGATTGTAGAACTTGAGGCAGTAAATTCATCATGGCTGGAGTAGAAGGTAAGAAAGAGAATGTGGCCATTTTTTAAGTTTTGGACTTTATATTCTCTGGGCATTAAGTTATTAAATTGTTCAAAGCCCAGAAGTGACATGGTATCCTAGGAAAATCATTCTGATATTATGGTGAAGAACGGGATGTTGGGTAAGCAATGGAAAAAGACAGGAACCTATTGCCATTCAACAGGAGATTGTGACATTGGCAGTGGAGAGGAGACGGTTCTTGTGACACTGCAGGAGTGGACTTCAGGGGATGCAGCTGATTGAGTGAGGCAGTGCGGGAGAGTAAGAGTCAAGGATGACCTCTTGGTTTCTGCTTGGGCAACTGGACAGATGTTGTGTGGTTGACCGAGATGGAGAACTTAGAAGCGGGCAGCTGTGAGCCTTGCTGATGAGCTCAGTTTGGGCATGTGGACTGTGAGGGTTTTTGAGACCCTCGGGGAGAGAGTTAGATGCCAGAGGGTATGTGGTGATAGGAGCTGTAATTCAGGGCAGAGCCAGGTTAGAGAAAGTGGCTTGGGACCTGCCAGCATGTAGATGGTGATAGCCATAGGGGAGCAGATGCTTATCACCCAGGGAATGTGTGTAAAGTTCCAAAGGGCCTAGGACAGCAGAGGCCTGAGCAATGCAGCCTAGGGCAGATGGCAGAACAGTGCCCCCAGGGTGGACAGCCAAGGGGAGAGGAGTTTTCAGGAAAAAGAGCGGTCTACAGAAAAAGGAAGAAAGGTAAGGGCTGAAAAGTGTGTGCTGGCTTTCATGACAAGGAGGTTGTCAGAGATTGGCAAAGCCCATCTCCGAGGGGTGGACAGGCTCCATCCAAATAGCAGGGGATTGCTGTTGAGAACACGGTGTATGTGTGGTCATTGTGGAGGAGCCACTGCAGATACGAAACGAGTGGGTTAGGAAAAGGAAAAATAAGGTTGGGAACCACTAAGGTTGGTCATGGAAGAGTCTTTGAAGAGTCATGGCTGAGCAAAGGATTTCATGGCCACATTTGAGAAAGCAAAGCACTGGACACTAATAACGTGTTTACATTGGTAAGCACATTAACTCAGTGTAGAAAAGCCTTGTAAACAAAAAACCTTTAGCAAAGGAATGCCCTGAATAGCCTTACATTTTTAAAATAATTTCTAGCTAGTTCTGCATAATTCCAGTTCATAACACATTGGTTGTTCTCAAATTCAGTGGCATCCAAGCTACTAAAAATAAGTGGCCTTCTTGGTAGCAACCCACACGGAGAAGCACATTGGTTCACTGGATCGCATTCCCAGGAATTCTGCTGGCCTGGGTACCCTGAAGCCATTTGTGAGCCATTCTGTTGGGTATGGGTCCTTCTATTCTTGGTAGTTTGATATTTTTGGAATGCTTATTACCACATTCTTGTGTCTCTCAGTAACAACTAATGGCAGCTTGCTTGCTTAGCCACACAGAAGGAAGAGCAGTCGCCCTGGCAACCCTCAGGCTCGGGGTAAGCCGCGGAGTCTTTGTTGGGCTGCGTGCTGGCCTTACCCACAGTCATTGCTCTGTATGCTATTTTCTGGTGAGAGCTGGTGATTATTAACTTGGTCATCTCCACTTTCCTAGTGAATGATTGAAAGGGATATTTTGATGGGGTAGAGTTTTTCTGGGGGGGCAATGAGAAGGACTAAGTAATTGAAAAATTGACTCATAAAACACTACAAATACAGGTTCACCATATAAATGTAGAGAAAAGCAGAGAAAGTCAGTGGCAAGGTCAGAGACTCACTGTGGGAGTAGCTCAAACTTGAGTCACATACAAGCCTTTTTGAGAAGCCATTCAAATGTCACGGTAGTGCTCAGGTCGCTGCCCCAGCAGGATCATCCAGCCTCTCGGATCCTTGCAAGGAGGAAGGATGCTGGATCCCCCTTTGTCCTGAGAGTGTCACCCAGCAGGGCACCGCTTCCCTCTCCCAGTGCGAGTGTTGGCTGCAGGCAGGCTCTGGAGGGCTGGGGCCAGGTGAGCTCTGTGGCCCTCCATGTCTGCCAGGCCCTGCGGAGCTGAGGGAACAGCACAGTATACAGACAGACCAGTGCAGTTCTTGGGTGAATGTCTCTTGGGAATAACAGGGCATGGCCCTTAGAATGTCTTCCTTGTTTAAACCACCATGGGAGAATTTGTCTCAGGGCCTTTTAATAATAGGTTTATTGGGTAAGTAATACACACTTGGAATTAATGAGGAATGGATTTTAGGAACCTGTCTAAAAGATGATTTTAAGAATTTGTGAGGGGGAAAAAGAACTATAGTTTTTACTTAGCTTTACTTCAAATCTTTTATGTGATAAAATATCAAATCAGGAAAAGAAATATTTCATCTGGACCAGCATTATGACAGATTAAGGACAAACTTAGATTGAAATCTAGGTCCTTGCTGTGCCAGGAGCTCCTTAACCATAAGATCACTCAGCTCGAGGACGAATAGGTGCTCTGTGAGAGGCAGAAATTTGGCAACTAGAGAGAGTGTGAGGAATGCTTAGTGTTGGCAAAAACCAAATTCGGATCTGCCTGCCACATGCTTGTGTGATCCACGCATTTCCCAGCTAACAGTTTTTGGCATTGTTCTGTACTACTGTGTCACAAAGGCTGTTTTTCATTCCTTCTTCTTCTTTTTTTTTTTTTTTTTTGACTTTGCAGCTTCTAACCGAAAATCTTCAGTTGGTGTGAAAAAGAACAGTAAGAGCAGAACATTAACACGGCAATCTATGTCAAGAGTTCCAGCTTCTTCCAACTCTACCTCATCTAAGCTAACTCATATAAATAACTCCAGGGTACCAAAGAAACTGAAAAAGCCTACAAAGCCTTTAATTTCAAAGTTAAAATTACGGAATCATTGCAAACGGCTGGAGCAAAAGAGTGCTTCGAGAAAACTCGAAATGGGAAACTTAGTACTTAAAGAGCCTAAAGTAGTTCTATATAAAAATTTGCCCATCAAAAAAGTTAAGGAGCCAGAGGGACCAGTACAAGCCACAGTAGCTAGTGGGTGCTTAACTAGACACGCAGCAAGAGAACACAAACAGAACTCTGGGCGAGGGGCGCCTTCACCCGGGGAGGGCGTGCCCTGCACCTACACAACCAGGCGGTCGATGAGGACAAGAATGAACTTGAAGGAGACCTCTGACATCAAGCTTGAACCAAATACATTGGATGGCTATAAAAACAGCTTGACAGAATCTTGCCCAGACAGTGGTGAGCAGCCAGTTCCTGCAGTGCGGGAAGAACGGGCTCTCGAAACTGCCCAGAAGGGGGAAGCCAAGTGTCATAAGAGTGACGTCAGCATGTCCAGAAAGCAAGCCCGGCAAGGCAAGCTTGTGAGACAGTTGCCAAAAGCAGAGGAATCGACTCCAGGACATGATTCCCCTGGAGGGGCCGGCGTGGTGCCAGACATGATGGGGTCCCACTCTGACCAGGGAGAGCACAGCGGCACAGAGGGCGGGCCCGGGAGCTACATGGACTGGGCCCCTTCACCAGTCGGAGGTTCAGTTGTGACATCAGAGAGCTTCAAAACAAAAGACAGCTTCAGAACTGCAAAAAGTAAAAAGAAGAGGCGAATCACAAGGTATGATGCACAGTTAATCCTAGAAAATAACTCTGGGATTCCCAAATTGACTCTGCGCAGGCGTCACGATAGCAGCAGCAAGACAAATGACCAAGAAAGTGATGGGATGAGCTCTTCAAAAATAAGCATCAAGTTAAGTAAAGACCACGAGAACGATAACAATCTCTATGTAGCAAAGCTAAATAATGGATTCAACTCAGGATCAGGCAATAGTTCTACAAAATTAAAAATCCAGCTAAAACGGGACGAGGAAAGTAGGGGGCCATATACAGAGGGGCTTCATGAAAATGGGGTGTGCTGTAGCAACCCTCTTTCTCTCCTGGAGTCTCGGGTGGAAGTTGATAACTACACTCAGTACGAGGAGGAAAGTACAGATGACTCCTCCTCTTCAGAGGGAGACGAAGAGGAGGATGACTATGATGATGACTTTGAGGATGATTTTATTCCTCTTCCTCCAGCGAAGCGACTGAGGCTAATAGTTGGAAAAGACTCTATAGATATTGACATTTCTTCCCGGAGAAGAGATGATCAGTCTTTGAGGCTAAACGCATAAGCTCTTGGTCTAAATTTGACCTGAGATAACTACTTTAAAGAAATTCCACTCAGTTATTCCTCAACTGAAACCTTTTCGTGGCAGCCCTTCTGTTGTCTTCACTTATCAACCTAATACTGTAGAAAGTGTACAGCGTACCGACTCTTCTTAAGTCTGATTTGTGCAGATTTTTATTGTACTTTTTAAATAGCCTTCTTACGTGCAATTCTGAGTTAGAGGTAAAGAAAGCCCTGTTGTAAAATTAAGGCTCAAGCAAAACTGTACAGTGATAACAACTCTCCACACCGGACGTTGAAAACAATAATGTGGCTACACAATTTTTTTTTAACTAAGAGCATTGACTAGCTCTTTAATATGTAACTAAACAATAATTTAAAAACAAATCATAGTTGCAGCATATTAAGGTTTTCTAGTATATGCTAATATCACCAGCAATGATCTTGGCTTTTTGATTTATTTGCTAGATACCCCCCCTTGGAGTTCTGTCAGTTTCACAGTTTGGTAGCCCAGGTGCCCTGTTTATGGCCTTGGTCAAAATAGCAAACATAGGTTTGGGAGTCAAATTGGTTTGTTTTTTTGTTCGTTTTTTTAAGTACGATTACTTGCCTGACAGCTCCTTTTCAGTACATAATGTGTACGAGGGTGGCAGTGTGCAGAATGAGTTTCGATGCAGCGTATTTATTGCTTGTCATGTAAATTAAAGACCTTGTATTTAACACTTTTCAATTCTTTTAGATAAAATTGTTCTTTGCAAGAATGATTGGTGCTTATTTTTTCAAAAATTTGCTGTGAACAATGTGATGACAACAAGCAACATTTATCTAATGAACTACAGCTATCTTAATTTGGGTCAAGATTTCTGTTGCACTTGTAAAATGCTACAAGGAATATTAAAAAACTATTCACTTTAACTTATAATAGTTTATGAAATAAAAACGAGTCACAGCTTTTGTTCTGTGGTAACCTATAAAAATGTCTGTCTTTGAAATTCAATGTAAAGAACTGAAAACAATGTATATGTTGTAAATATTTGTGTGTTGTGAGAAATTTTTGTCATAAGAAATTAAAAGAACTTACCAGGAAGGTTTTTAAGTTTAGAAAATATTCATGCCAATAAAATAGGAAATTATAAATATATAGTTTTAAGCACTGCATCAGTGGGAGTTCTTGGCTTATGTTAGTTTTATGTATGAAAATATCAAAAGATTTTTTTGACTATTAAACAAAAAGAGGAGTCAGATTAATTTGTTTTTTGAAGCACTTTGAGAAGAGAATTTTAAGTAACTTAATGAGCAAATTTTTGATTATGTTCAATACCAATCTTTTGTTTCTCTGGATTATTTTACAAGTCATTGGACAAAGAATTTGGGAATATAAATCTGTAACAGGTGTTTGACACCAGTGGGTGTCTTTCTTTCTGGGAAATGTGTACATGTACTTTCAGATATACAGTGTTCCTAAGTAAAATCAATTTAAGGGATTTGTGTAGTATCTGTAGAAAAGTAGCCCATGTCTTAAAATATTAAAAGGAGTCTGCAGGTAATGAAAAGTCCATTGGAGAAACCCCCAATGCCTACTGTTATTACCAATTGATTCCTACCTGCTTCCAAGTTCTGAGGACATCATTTAAATTAAGTTCCTTAAAATTAGTGCTAGTAGGTTCCAAATAGAAGTTAATATTCTTATGCGTTCTTTAAATTGAGAATTTTTTCCTCATGTTCCTCAAGGAATCACTTCTGTGGTCGCATGCCATCCCATCTTTGTCCAGTGCAGCTTAATCCCTCAGGTGGGACATGGGCGCGTGCAGCTGGCTTCTTGCGCACACTCATGCCCCCTGTGACCTGGGGCAGCCCCCCGAGGTCTGTGCCCCGAGGTAGTCGGAGCGCTTTACAGACCACATCCAGACCTCATGGGATCCCTGTCTAAGAGAAGTGGGAGACTCATGCTACCAAGGAAGGTCACACTGAGCCCGTGTCTAGGAAATACCAGAGAGAAATGGGTCACCTCTTCTATTCCCACCTTAGTTTGAAGTGTTCTGAAGAGGTTAATAGACTAACTTTTGAACTGTTGCTTGAAATATATACAATAACCATTTCAGGAATTTCAATCTTAAGAAGTAACAAAATACCACATTTCCCACTTTTCTCCATTTTTAAGCTTACTTTAGTAACTTATTTATGACATTAATTTTAATATTATTGCAGCCTTATCTTTTGAGGCCAACCTCCCATGGGTCTGAGCTGTGACATCCCATGTGGTCACTGCCTCAGGAGCCAGCGTGCACAAGCGCTCAGCAGCCCCTGCTGGCGCCTTCCAGGGAAACCTAATTTCCGTTTTCAAAGTTAGGGGCCTCGAAGCTGTTCCAGCTCTGCTGTAGAACTTCACTGTGTGGTGTGGCAAAATTCACACTCTGGTGACCACTTCGAATAGGTTGCATTCAATAAAACCCTTAGCTTGAGCTTATGCAATGATTGATAACAATTTTGGCATTGTAAGAATTAGGAAATGATCATAAAAATACATGTATTCAATTTTCAATCGCTTTTCAGAGTACTGTTTTAAATTGTTTTGCTGAGTTGTAATACTTTTGAGATACAATGTATTCCTTGTACTGAAAGAATGAAAAAAGGACTTTTTCAGCATTTGAGGTAAGTTCTTTAATGTTTCATTAAAAACATTTTTTACAAATATTTTGTACATGCACTTGCAGTATTGAGGTTAATCATTTTAATAAATTCGGAAATTAAAACAATTTGGCCAGTGTTGCCTGTATCTGAGAAGGAAAGATCGAAGTGGTGACTTGATCCACAAGGTTTTCATTTCCAGTAGAATTTGTAAAATCAGAGCTTCTGAAGTGTTAGTGTCTGCGAGGGTTGAGCTGTCTGAGCCGTGGTCCCCTGCTTCTGGTGCTGCGAGGTTTAAAAGGACGGGAAAACCCTTCTTGGTGGGGAGGCTGCTTTTACCACATTTAGTGCATTCCCTCCCAGCCCTCAAGCCCAGAAGGCTGGAGCAACCCATTTATGGATGGTTCCTGGTTAATTGGTTTATTCTCCCTCACTGAAGGGGACAGGACTGTATGGAGGCTTTTTTGCCCAGCTACTAGCAAAAGCTAGTTGGAAGGAGACGTGCCAGATTTGGGAATCAGGACACCTGAGTTGGCCCAGCTGTGCACCAAGTGGCCCTGAGCAAGCTGCTTGTCCCGGGACCCACCCTTCTAGCATCTAGGAGCGAGTGGAATGCCTGGTCCTGTCACCGGCCAAGCTGCAAGATGAGCTGTGTCCACTCTCAAGGCGGTCAGGGTGAGTAGCACTGAGACCAGGAGCCACTGGCTCCTCATTAATTGAAATGCCCACCCAAACTTGAGTGCCCAGTGTGTAAACAGGCCAAATGGTGGCACACCTGTGAAATACTCAGATCTTGTAGTCCATCTCAGGTTTTCTCTGCTTTAAAGTGAGTCAGCTCCTTCCAAATAACAGTGGCAGCCACTGTGATTTGTTTCTCAAATGCCATCTGTCACCCACACACACCCCACCATGTTGCAGAACCCAGTGGCACTCCGCAGGATGCTGGCACGCTGCCGGGCTCAGGCACCGTGTAGGCCAGGGTTCTGGTGAAGGGAGCCCTAGTGTGCGAGGCAGCATGGGGGCCCTCCAGCCCTCTGCCTCCCCATTGGTCCTGAGATCTTCGGCATTACTTGTATTTGCTGTGATTTGGCCTAGAGAAAATATGGGTCCTGATTCCTTGGGAAGGGGCAGGGTGGGCAGATGGGCAGGATTGGGAAGGGGGTCTCACCAAGGTCCTTCCTGCACCCCTGCCACCCACACCCACCCAGGGCCCTATTTCCGGAAATCGTTGGGAAGCTGCTAATCTGGAGGACGCAAGATGCCCTGCAGTGTCAGAGAGATTGACTTAGGTAATGTTCGTTTTTTAAAAAGTCACCCTGTCCCAGATCCTATTTCCTCCTTGTCAGATTGGTAAGTGCTAACTGCAGTAGATGGTGGCTTCTATCTTTTCGGGGTAAGCCACCTGCTACAGGGAAGCAGAGCATTGCCCGGTCTGCTTAGGCACCAGAACCTGGCGGGGACTGTGCAGATGTTGTCCCCTGGTCTGAGACCCAGAGTGGTAGGAGGAAAGTTGCGCTTCTTTCATATTTGTTGAATACTTATCACCTATCATGTGCTGGGGGTGGGACGGCAAGATGCCAGCGTCTTCACAGTGCAATTAAAGCCAGGGAGCAGGCGAGATAGCCTAGGGAAAGAGGACAACAGCCCTGGGGCCTTCCCGACACAGGGGCCCTGGTGACCTGGGAGAGCAAAGCTGGACAGCCCACCCAAGAGGAGCCAGGCGGGTGAGAGAAGGAAGAGAGGGAAGTTCGTGAAGGAGAGGATGACAGCTGGGCAGGGAGGTGGGTCAGAGAGGAATTCCCTTTACTAAGGAAGGACAAGCCGGTCTGACACGGAGATGGCGGCTTCCCCCGGACCAGTTCTGAGAAGGGAAGTGATGGTGTTTTCCAGGATGTAGGGGAGGGGGCGGTCTTAGGATATGGGTCCACTTTCTTTGGTAACAAGGAAAAAGAGGTGGTGGGTGTGGAGGGAGGTCCGATTGCAACATGAGGGCCTCTGTTGTCTGTCAAATAGGCAAGATCTGAGCAGGAGGAAGAGAGAAGGGGTCCCAAAGCTTGAGGAGCATGAAGGAGATTTAAAATAGAAAAAGGGAAATGACGATTATAGAAGCCAGTATAATTCATTACAGAAATCTACTAGTCACCTTCTAGGTACCAGTCGGTGCTCCAAATGCCCATGAGAGCCAAAGCTGGTAGCGGCACTTCTCCTCACGGGTGTAACGTTCTCAGCCAGAGGGGAGGGGACCCAGGAGACAGCAAGATAGAGGGCTCAGGTGGGCAGGAGAGGACTTGAATGGAAAACCCTGGAGAGCACCCAGGGAAAAGAAGAGTACATGACCTGAGTGGACCCCTGACCAGGGAAAGAAGAGGCGCTCGACGCCTAGAGAACAGGGAAGAGTCTAGCAGTAGTCAGACAAGCACGCAGGGAGGACAGGAGGTTGAGGTCAGAGCATGGACTCTCAGAAGTCTGGAAGGGCTGCATTTTCGGTGATGACCAGGTCCCAGAAGGAGCCTGAGGGTGAAGGTCTTGGTTCTGAGAGACCAAGATGGACAGAACTGCAGTCACCCAAGGTGACAGCAGATAGCCTTCACCATGAGTCCTGGGAACCAAGCGAACGTGAGCGACACACTGAGTCCTTAAGGGGCGAACACAGGCAGATAGCCTAGTCAGGTGGTGGGGCGCCTCGCTGAGCCTGCAGGGAGGTGACTGAACGAGTGAGTCAGCCTGCCTGAGGCCACACAGTGGGTGGCAGTGGAGCCAGGTCCCAGGCCCCGGCTCTGCTTGGACCCACACCTGGATAGCACCTCAAGGGCCACAGAGAGGGTCACTGGGGCTGGCCCGAGTCACGAGCCCTGTCTTGGCCAGGCTATTTTTCAAATTGTCTCCAAAGAATTCCCTTGGGTGACATGTAGCAGTCATCATTTTTTACCCTCATTTCCATGCAGTCATGTGAAGCCAGAACTTTGTCCAAAGGTTATCATGCAGATAAACAGGGTGGCCCACCGCCACTAGGCAAATATACTCCGGGAGCTTGAAAGTGGGCAAGATGCCTTGTGTATTTGCTGGGCCCCGAGGGGTGTGGCCTTGTCTTTATCTAAAAAAGTGAGTCAAACACAAAGATGCCTTGGGACAACAGGGAAAAGTCCAAGGTTTCCTCCAGCCTGGAGAGCTGCCCACTTCACTCTTCTAACAGTGACTTTACAGAAACGTAATCCAGGTGCAAAGGAGGGACCGTATTTGACCAGCAGGTTTCTTGTTTATCCCCTAAAGTGTAACTGTGGTTCTCCTTGGGACAAATGCAAGCCGTAGCCATCTGACAGGAAGCAGCATCCTATGGACAGGACGCTGTGAACCAAGTTACATGCTCCTCTGTTGATGTGTATTTCACGACGGACAGCAGGTCAGGCATTTTGATTCTGTGACGCCTCCTTGTTGGGGGTGGTGAATCGACTGCTGATGGGAAGTGGCCAGGAACACACAGGTGGCCTTTTGTCTCACTCCCAGCCTCTGGCTGGTTGGAGGAAGCCCTTCTCAGGGTCACTCTCCTACAAATCAAATAGATCGATATTTATTTCCTCCTCTTGCCAGTCAAACCACATCTTTCTTCTTGGAGTAAGAGGGCGAGCAAAGGACTGAGCCTTGCCAGCCTCCAGGGACCAGAGCTGACGCGGCGAGTGGCCCAGCCCGGGGTGGCGCCTGGCGCTGGCTGCCTGGGGCTGGGCCATGCCACCCACAGCGGGCTGAGCAGCGCCCTCTTTCTGCCGTCCCTTGCTATGGGAGTGTGGACAAAACACTTCCTCCCCCTACTCTGTTTTCTCACCTGTAAACGGGTGGTATGAGCCCTTCACTGGGGCTGGTGGGACTAAGTGAGGGTGCCGGCTGGGCCTTCACTTGGGGCCCAGCGCCCGTGGCTGTGGTCAGTGCTGGCTGGCATCAGTGCACCACCTCAACAGCCTGGGCATGGCACCCCCCGACCCCATGGGCCTCCTCTTTCTCCTCTTCCCTCTGCCCTCTCCAACTGTCACCTGGCCAAACAGCCTTAATCAGGACCTTCTCCAACCCAGCTTCAAAAATGCAAGGCCACTGGAGGATCTCCACCGTTGACATGGACACAAACCGACTCCAGTTCTTCCTCAGGCCAGTGCCTCTTTGTCAGCTAAACAGAAGGTGCTGCTCTGTCCCTGTTCCTTTCCTACTTCCACAGGGTCTCTGGATTCATCTGCTCCCTTGACAGCCTTCCTTACTAGAGCACCAAATCGGTGCTGGACACTCACAGCCACAGGCGCTACAGGAGTGACACCAACGCAGGCCTTTGCTCAAAAATGACAGATACAGAACTAGCAAGAAGGCAGGATAAATGCTCGAATGGATGTATGTGAGAGCTCGGAGGAGGACAGAGGAGGGGCCACTTCTGCTGAGAAATCAAGTCAGGCTTCAAGGAGGAGGTGAGATTAAGAAGGGTTCTGAGGCATGAATAGGAGTTCATAAACCAAAGGGCAGATAGGCAGCTGACACGTGCGAAGTCCTGGAGGCAAGGGAGATCAGGATGTCCTCTGGGAAGGATAGTGAGAAGGTCAGTGTGGCCAATCTAGAACGTTTAAAAAGGGATAATAGGCAGGGACCAGCCTGCAGCTCTGAGAAGACTGGATGGGAATGTTGATATTTAAAGTAGAGTTTTCTGCAGTATGTTTCTAGTCTAAGAAAAGTCCAGATGGAAGCAACACTTTTCTTCTTTGAAGAGGATCCTGACAGTTAGTTCATTGAAAAATGCAGTACTGTTTAATCATAAAACTGGGCAGCTCTGCTGAAAAATCTCAACAGAGGCCTCAACTACGGTCGCTTTGAATTGCTTGTGATTTCAAAATAAAACCGTGATGCAAAGAAAAAAAAAGTCAGCCAGCTGCCAGGCCAGGAGGCAGCTGCTGCTGACCTGTGATGATGAGGCGCGTTCATTTAGCTGCAGGCACTCGCCAAGGGGCTGATGCTGGCCTCTCTCCAGCCCCAGGAGCAGTGAACAGGGTAGGAGGAGCGCCAGGGGTGCTGCCTGCCCTTCCTCCGACAGGAGTCAGTTCTGCCTGGCAGAGCACCGGTAAAGGCTCCAAGTGTCTCCCTTGGGCCTTTGGGAACACTAAGGGCTGGCACTTCTGGGAGGGCAACCCTGAGGCCCAGAGCGGGACAGTATCACCAGTGTCATACCAGGGCTCCACCACATTGGGCTGGGCTGGGGACCCCCTGGAGGCCCCGAGCATTGTGACTTGAAGCACGGGGGTGGAGCTGATCAGTAGTCCTGGGGCTCCCTTGGGTGAGGAGTTCTTTGCCTGCTTCTCCGTCTGCAGGGACCCTCTCTCTACCCCACCCCTTAGTCACGCGGCTACTTCTCACCCCTCAAGTCTCAGTGCAGTGTCACCCCAACTACTCTCTGACCCCCATCTTCTCTTTGCTCGGCCCTGAGCCCTCCAGCCCCATGGGGTCCTTGAGGCCCAGGAGCCAAGCCAGGGAGGCAAGGCTGAGCCACAGGCCGAGAGCAAGGCGCTTCTCCTCGAGGCACTCCAGCATCCTATCCTCACAGGCCGGTGGGGCAGGGTTCAGGCCGCCCCAAAAAGCCAAAGCCCCAGGCTGCCACCAGGCATGGGAGCCCTTGGGTCAGTCTCTCTTCCTCCCTCCCAGCAAAGCGAAGGCCCAGGAGGCCATGCTGGGCAGGACACTGTGCCTAACCTGGGCCCAGCCCACCCAGGGACTCCCAGCAGAGAAGGGCCACAAGTGGAGAGCAGGGCCCGGGGTCTGGGGTGGGGAAGGCTGATGGCCGGGGGGCCATGGACAGGAGCAGCAGCCTCTCACTTCCACCTGCCACTGCCACAGCTTCATGCCCACAGTGTGGCAGACCGGCGGGAACATGCTGTCCTCTGGCAGGCCCTCCGCCCCACTGCCAGGCACAGAAACTGCCACTTCCTGAGGGCTCCCACACAGCCCCGAGGCTGAGCCCCGACAGCACTGAGCTCGATCGAGAACACTGCCTCATCCAGCCTCAAGGAGCCTTCCAGATCCACCTCTGTCCAGCCAGGAAATACACAGAGGGAAACTGAGGCCCAGGGGCAGGCCCAGGATGTGTTCTGGGCAGGGGCAGGGCAGGCATGAGGACCTAAATGGCTGACTGCTTTCCCTGTGGGTGAGGAGGAAGCAGAGCTGGAGGCACGAAAGGTCGCTGAGTGTCCTTGGCTGCCACCAGGAGAGGAGTAAGGGGTGGTAGCAGGGGAGATGAAGGGCCCTGGGGGCAGCCCTCCTCCCATCTGCCCACCTGTCTGCCCAGGTGGGGCTCCAATCCAGAGCCACCCAGTACCCCATGAACAGTGGCATAAGGAAGACGCAGTGGGGCAGCTGGGCGAGCATCTGGCCCTGGGTCAGAGAAGAGGCGTACCCGGGCTGCCCTGGGGGTGAATCGAGAGGTGTTAACCCACCCCCACCCCAACCCCCACCATGCCAGGCAGCATTCTGGGCACTGGGTCAGATAGACGGCAGTGAGATGGCGGCGTGTTAGGGGCCAAATGCGTTCCAAAGAGGCCTTATGTTCACTGGATTGAGAGGGTCAGGTTGGCTGACCTTGGACTCTGGCTGTGGGGAGCTACCGAGGACTGGACTCTTTTCCTCCACCAGCTCGGCCACCCACTGACCCAGCTCCTGCAGCCCTGCAAGGCCCCTCACTCTGTGACTCGCTGCACTCATTCACTCCCCAGTCACTCACTCCTGGGTGTTTGCTGGGCACCCACTCTGGGCCGTGATCTACAGTGGGCACCAGGGACTCCCCTCCCTGCCCTCAGGTGGTCTACGGTCTGACAGGGTCGCATGCACACACAGCTGAGGCCTCAGACACGTCTTGACCATACACTACCTGGCTTTACAACTAAAGTGGCACTGATTGAACAAAATGTCGAAGCCATTTCATAAAGGAAGTAAGAAGGAGCTCACAGGGCAGTTGTCGACTCGGCTCTGGGATCAGACAGGCCTGGGTCTGAGCCTGCGCTCGGGTGCTGCTGGCCGCAGCCTTCGCCTTTTTGACCTCAGTTTCCCTGTAAAATGGGGGCGTGGAGCTTCGGTGAGGATTAAATGAGATGACTGGTTTCCGTGCTCAACACGGTGCCTGGGGTTTGCTGAGCTCTCGCTGAGCATCTCTCCCAAATGCTGGAGGCGCACGAGATGGAGGCTGGCCCGCAGACCTGCGTCAGGGAGGAGACTGAATACTCCCCCTCCCAAGAGATACTCCTTCCTCTGTGGCTTCCTGGACCTGCCCTGAGGGTCACCTGTTCAAGCACATCCCTGCCCCGTCCCAGAGTCCACCTGGTACCTGCTGCCAGGGAGGAAAGGAAGAAGGCACAGCCACTGTCAGCAGGGCTGGAACGGGTGATGGGCTGGGGTCCTTCACCAAGTCCACTTGCCGGAGGCTGGCCCCTTCTTTGGAAAAGGTCACTTCCCTATTCTTGGTCCCTATGGCTCAGGGTGGACCAGCTTCCACAGCCACCCCAGCCTGAGTCCAAAGACTCAGAGGGCATGTCCCCCAGCACTGTTACCAGTCTAGGGATGGACATGGCCAAGCTGGGACAATGAAATGCAACTTTGGGACTTTAGCTGGGCCCCTAAGGCAAGGGACCTCTCTCTCCATTGGTAGGACATGAGCCTGGAGCTGCCACCTGCCTTCTTGCCACCATAGGCCAAGACCGCTGAGGGAGAAGGATGGATTGGACCCTGTGGCCACCCCCAGTGCCTTTGTCCACAGCCCCAGATACATCCTCCAGGCCTTTGATACCCTGCTGCTGCGCCAGGTGAGCCAGGCATGGTGATGGGATCGGGAAGCCGGAGGTCAGGCCAGAGGGCAGCCTGCTCACTGCTCTACTCTGTGACCCAGGGCTCTGTGACCCAGGGCTGGGCACTGCCTTGCTCCAAGCTTCTGTCAACAGCAGGCTCTGACCCCTGCCTTCTGCAGTACACAGGCAAGCAAGGCCCGCAGGTGAGACAAAGAGGTGGTGACAGGCCAGGGTCATGACTGCCCACTGCTCCACTTGGCAGCCCCAGGGGAGAGCAGAGGCAGGCCAGTGGTCCATCTCCCTTCATCCTGCTGCACCTTCTGTGGGATACTGACCCACGCCCAGGCTTGCTGAGTGCTGAAGGCCTGAGGCACAGTGGAAAAAACCGAGGAGCCGGAAGCCTCACACTCCTGGGTTTGAATCCACACCCACCCACCTGGCTGTGTGGTTTGGGGCAAATGACATCACCTCTTCCAGCCTCACTTTTCTCATCTGGTAAATGTGATATCAGTGATGCTAACAGTGATAAGGACTAATTTTCAGCTGTCACTTAAGTGGGCTGAACTTCCATGTGTTCTCTTGGTTTCTTCCCACACCCCTCGAGGGAGGCCTCACACTGCATGTCCTAAGTGGGGAACCAGTAAAATGAAACTGAGATGCCCTCAGTGACTGGATGATCCACACAATGACCATGCTGGGTTTTGAACCCTGACCATTTTGCTCTGAAGCCAGCATTCCCAACAACTTCAGTGTATGCCTTCCTGACCAGGCAAGGTTCTGCCATGAAAACAGGATTTCAGGCAAAGAGTGCTAGGGCTTGAACTCAGGCATGTAAGGGCTTACAAAACCATGGGCAGAGCCTGGAGAGCACAGGGCAGGCAGCACCCTGGGAAATCAGGAAGCATAGACACGGGAGCTACCAGAAGACCCCTGGAAGTCACTGGCCAAGTGTCACATCTGACAAAGCCATTCTGCCACCACTGCCCCCCTCCAGCCTTCCAGATCCCACCCAAACACCTGTGATTGCCAGACGACGCTAACCTGGACCCTGCTGCAGGGGACTCTGGGAAATGTAGTTTTCAGGCTTCTGGGCCCCTGCATACAGGGCAGCGATTAGAGGGGGGAAACAGGCTGGAGACAGGCCGTCTGGCTCTAGGAGGGCCATACAGCCCCCGCACACTGGTGCCTTGAATATGGCGTACTTGCTGTCTGCTGGGCCAATCGCCAGCTTGTCTGCTGACCCCCCACAAGGCAAATGGGAAGGTTCTGTGCAGTAACCTGTGCAGACAGCCCCAGGCAGGGAGCTGGCACCCAGGGAGGCTCAGTGAGCACTAGATGCTGTCGGGCATTGTATGGCACTTCTCTGGGTAGGAGCCACTGGCTGCTTTGTTTAGCTGACTGGTGTTGAGCCTGTTCCTTCTGCAGTGTGGAATTCCCCATTGTGGAGGCCTTGGGGGTGTGGGACCAGAACCTTCCCCCCACTCGCCAGCCCATAGACTCAAGTCTTGCATTCCTCCACAAACAATCAGGGACCACCGGGAGCTCTTCTGGTGGCTGGCTACAGCATTCCACAGCGACACTGTCCTTGGTGGCACCCATGTGTCAGCGGTGGCCACAGTGGCCCCAGGAGCAGCCTAGGGAACCCCTGAAGACTCCTCAGCTTCTCCTTCTCTCCAACCCAGGTTTCCTACCCTTCCCTGAGAGTCTCCCAATAAATTCTTTTCTTTCTTGAGTCAACCTGAATCAGTGACAGTTGTCTGCAACCAAGAGAGCCACCTGGAGCAGCCGGTGCCTAAGGGCTGTGGCCTCCCCATCAGTTCTGGGGGAAGATGTGTGGACGAGTGAGAGTGAGCCCAGAGATAATGTGGCCGCCCAAGGTGGTGTCTTCAGAGAACATCAAATCACCTGGGAGAATGCTCATGATAAATGTTTCATTTGAAGCATAATTTAAAATCCACAAATTTTAACATACAACTCAATTATTTTGGACAAGTTATACACCTGTCTACCACCCAGCTCAAGACCTTCCCAGCCCCAGAAGACCCCCAAGTGCCCTCTCCCAAACGACACTTCCCCAGAGGAAACCGTTATCCTGACTTCAAACCCCATCAATTAGTTCTGTTGTTCTGGAGCGTCATATAAACAGATCAAACAGTGTGTGCTCTTGTCTGTGTCCTCGTGATCCAAGTCATGTCCATGATGACCCCTTCCCCGTGGTGTGTGCTCTCTTCACTGACGGCGGTGGTCCACGCCATGAATGTATTAGCCTGTTTACACGTTCTCCTGGCGTTGCCTGGGCATGGTTCGCATGTCTGTTGGTGGACATAAGTGCTCATTCTATCAGATCTAACTCCAGGAATGCGATTACTGGTTCTTAAGATATGTATATGATCATAATCCAATTGCTTCACCATACTTTGTTATGAAAAATTTCATACCAATGAAGCAGGCAGGGATTGAACAAGGGGGACCCCATTTTGCCATGAGCTTCCATCTTGGGATGTGTACAGAACTCAAAAACGTATTCTTAGAATAGAACCTGATCACACGCAAGTTTTAGGTTAACTTCACCTGTGACGATTTATTATTAATTTTTTTCTCTGAAAGCCTGTGTTCTCAGGCATCAAAAGAAACCTTCCGACTAACAGACTGTGAGATTATATACTGATGTCTGTTAAACGTCAAAGTAGTGCCTCACCCAGAGACATATTGGCATGAAATCATCAAAAAAGATCAATCATTGTCACACCTCCAAACCCCTGGACCTTCAAAGACCGCTTTATAGACCCCACTTAGTCGCCTTTCTGCGCAGCCTGACCTCTCTTTCCTGTTAGCTCCCTTGTATACATGCTATCTCTGATGAACTCTGCCTGTCTGCTTGCTTTCTTTCGAGTTCAGTGTTCATGTCTATGACATTGAAACTCAAGACCCTGATATTTGGGGGGTCCTGTAACAACTACAGAAAATCTGAAAGAATTGTTCAGTGACTCTCATATGGGCTCCAGCTGGATGCCTCAGTCAACATTCTACTATTACTGTAGCTGCCTTATATATCTATCCATCTGTCCATCCCTCGATACACACATTAATCTACATGTGTTGTTACCACAGTATAATTTTAAGGAAAAAAAAAAGATAGGATACAAATATCCAAAAGCCATAGACCCAGAGAGATTAGGAGGAAATGCAGCAAATCCACATGGTCACAGTGATCTCTGCCTGGTAGGAATTTTTCTTTTTCTTTTTCATATTTCCCAGCTTTTCTGCAGTGAGCTCCTATTAAGTATTTTGATGGAGCAAAAAAATCCATTTCGAATAAAAATGGAGATTTGTCTTTTATAAGATTGGAATTTCTTTCTTTGGAGAAGGGAGGCAATGGAGATATGAGCAGGGACACGGGTGGGGAGAAGGAAGGAATAGCTGCACCCCCTTAAAGTAGCCCCAGGCAGAACCAGGTACCATTTGGAGAACAGAGAAGGGGAGGAGGTCGGAGGAAGACCATACATTCTGGTCAAAGCTCCTGCCAGCCTCTCTGTAAGGCAGCCTTGTGGTCACCAAGAGCCCCCAGGGGCGGAAAGAATTGTGCTGCAAGTGATGCGGCAGCCCCTGAGGGATCTGACCAGTGGGTGGTTTCGGAGGTCCGCAGGGCTTTCGGAATGTGGGGATCAGAGGTCAGTCCTGGAAACGTGGCTCCGCTCCCTGGAAGAAGAGATGGTGGGAAGGACCGAAGGAAGCCAAACAGAGGCAAAGTACCTGAGCCCCAGAGTATGAGCAAGGGTGGTGAGGGCCCCCCAACCAAAGGCTTGGAAAAGGTCAGTAGAGAAAGGGGAAGACCCTCATCACGAACATCATTGAAGATGAAATTTGGGAGAAGGCAGTGGAGAAAGAGACAAGGGTACTTACTGTGTTATGCCAATGTTTACTTCTACGGAAAGCTTTAAGTGATATGCAAATGACCAGTGAGCACATGAAAGGATGCTTAACATCACTAATCATTAGGGAACTGCAAATTGAAACTGCAAGGAGATACCATTTCACACCCATTAGGAGCCTATTATAAAACAATAAACAAAATAGAAAACAATAAGTGTTGTTGAGGAGGTAGAGAGACTGGAACCCTTGTGCACTGTGGGACTGGAAAACAGTGCAGTCATTGTGGAAAACACGATGCAGTTCCTCACAAAATGAAATACAGAATTACCATTTGATCCAGCAGTTCCACTCTGGGGTGTACCCCCAACCTCAAAAGAATTGAAAGTAGGGACTTGAACAGATATTTGTGCACCCATGTTCCTAGCAGTATTATTCACAATAGCTAAAAGATGGAAACAACCAAACAATGGCAGAATAAACAAACAAAACAGGTGTATGCATACAATAGACTATTTATTCAGTCTTAAAAAGGAATAAAATTCTGACACATGCTACAACATGGATGAACCTCGAGGACATTGTGCTAAGTGAAATAGGCTGGACACAAAAGAACCAGTATTGTATGATGCCTTTTACAGGAAGTCCCTGGAGTAGAATTCATATGGACACAAAGTAGACTGAGCGGGGGGTTCCCAGGGGCTGGAGGGAGTGGGGAATGGGAAGCTGTTGGTAAATGGGGACAGAGTTCAGCTGAAAAGCATGCTGAAGGCTGGCTGCACAGCAATGTCAATTTACTTAACCTACTGAACTGCACACTTACATGGTTAAGACGTTCATGTTGGTCATCTCAGAGGAGGAAAACCAGCTTCCTGGCACAGGCGATAGGTCCGTGTGCGGGTTCTCCTTGGCTCATGTTCAGGAATTTAAGTCAAACCAGATGAACCAGCTATAGTAGATTCTTCAGGAACATTCAGCTTTTCAGTGGCAGTTGAGAAGGGCAGGTAAAAAGGAGCTGGGTTCACCTAGGGTGGGGGTTTGCCAGGTAAATACAATAGGGGAAGGGAGTGATATGCTAGGATAAGCCAACTGCTTTTACAAATAGGCCCCAGATCTCAGCAGTTGAACACCATAAAGCTTTGCTTCGGGCTCATACAGTCCCTTGGGGAAGGCATACCAGATATTTAACTTCCTTGGCTGGGAAGGGACATATTTTCCTCTCTTCATGTCTTAGTCTGTTCACGTGGTGGGCAGGTAGCCTTCCATGGGGTGATGCAGGAATCCAGGCACCTTGGAACAAGCACCTCTGCCCTGGCTTCTTCTCTTGGCTCCTTTGAATCCTTTGCTGTTAATCAGAGACAAGAGAAGAAGGAAGGAAGAGGCTGTCCCAGGAGAAGTGACCTAGAAAGGAGGAGTCATGTGGTCCTATCCCACTACAAGGGAGTGGGGCTGGGAAATGTGGTCTTCCTGCGTGCCCATGGAAGAGAAGTGCTCCCGATAGTGGAAGTACTCAAGAGTGTCTCTGCCAAGAGGGAGAGGAATCCTCTTAACCCCTGTTATGAGGGGGGTGGAATCTACACGGGGGGTAGAAGGAGGTGAAGGCTGGCCATAAGAAAGACGGTGAATAGAGAGTCCTGGCTCAGAGCCCTAAGCTCAGACGATGGGAGCTGGTGGACCTGTGGATAAAATGAAGGTTCCTGTGGCCAGGATTCTCACCTGACCCTGGTTGGCTAGCTCACTACACACGTGTGGGCAATGCATTGTTATTAACTCTATATAAACAGCCCTGCCCAGTGCTCTACGTGACAGGGTGGCACGGCTGCAAGGCTGCAGGAGAGCAGAGCAGAGGACAGAGGCCCAGAGGACGGCTGTGTGGGCAGAGAGACCCAGAGGAAGGCTATGCAGGTAGAGAGGCCCAGAGGCAGAGACCGGCTTGCTGCATGCAGACTTGCTCTGAGTGAACGGGATTCTAGTGATTGACCTGCCACTGTGGAAATAAAGTTGGGTATAACCCTTTCACCCCAAGAACATTCTACTGTCATTTCTTTGGTCACATTGGATCCATAGTGAGCTTGCCCGGGGCTGAAACCCATTGGCAAGACAGGACCCAAGGAGGGATGGTCCCAGACAAATCCCAGGGCGGGGCTGTTTCTGGGGGTGAGAAAGGGCTGGGCATGGTGGCTGGCATTGAGGAAGGAAAGAAGCTACAGGTAAGCGGTCAAAGGCACAGAGGCCAGGTGTTGCAGGGGTCATGCAGGTAGATGTGATGACAATGGCCTGGAACACAGTATCCTTTCTCTTGACACTCTGGCTGTGTGCCAGCCTCTGATCCAAGCTCTTCGTAACTATTCACCCATTTAATTCTCCTAACAAATATGTGAGGTAGGGGCTCATATTGTCCCCATTTCACAGGCAAGGAACAGAGGCACAGAGAGAATCATCCCCTGTCCAGCGCCAAATAGTGAATAAGGGGTGGGATGGGGATTAAATCTCACTGCAGTGGGCCACCTCCTCAGGCACCTTCAGTGCATCCATTCATTCCTTCAAAGTTCCCTAAGCACCCACAGTGTGCAGGCCCTGGAGGAGGAAGGAGGATGGAGTGGTTCTGCACCACGGTGCATGCAGGTGGCCAGGACAGGAGCTGTGGGGGTCTCACCACAGCGGAGGGGCAGGGGACCCAAGGGCATGGCTCCGGTTTGGCTACTCCGGAGGGTCTGCTGACCCGTGGGCTGCAGCCAGGTTAGTGCTGCCTGAGGGATGGGGAACCTTTGCCTGGCACAGGCTGCCTGCCTAGGCCCACTGCCTCCCTCCCCTGGCATGGTAAATGTAAGCTCTAATGGTGAAGCCAGCCCACTTGAGCCTGCGGGAGGAACATGGTAGAGCGGTCAGCGGCTCTCCACACTGGGGCTGTGGTCCAGCCGGACACTCCCCAGAGGCCCTGCAGCGGAGGAACCTGGGGACGCTCCCCGCACAGGCTGCACCCCTGTCCCCCTCAGTGGGCTGCTCGGTGTCCCCGCCTCCGTCTCCTCCACCTGCCCCTGGGCCCCTGCGCTGCTGTTTCACTGAAGGGAGAGGCGCAAGAATCCCGTCGGGCTGGATTCCTTACCTCAGACAGTAAATGGCCTTGGAATTTGGACTAGGCTGTGGTGCTGGGGGAGTGGGGGAGGAGGGTCTGGGCCGCATACTCCCAAGACCCAGAGGATCTTCCAAGGTTGCCTTCCCTCTTCTTCGTTTCCCTGCCCGGTTGGTTAGGTGGGTTCTGACAAGCTCTGGGACCAGCAAAGGTCTCACAGGGTCACTGGGGGTGGTGTGGCCACAGACATGAGTGGCTTCTTCAGGCCTGGGTGATGTTAGGGGCTGCCAGCTCCCTGTTGTCACTCAGGTCACCTAAGAGGGTTGGGGACAGGGCTAGGGGCATCCAGACTAGAGATCGCAAGTGCCCCTAGGAGGAGAGCCCCTTCTGGGAAGTGGGGGCCAGGTCCTGGGTTGAGGGCATGGGGAGTGGGGCTGGCCCAGCAGCAGCCAGCCTCCTGGGTAAGGAGAGCCACTGACTCCTGCTTGAGCTCTGGATTTCAGCTTCTCATCTGCACAAGGGATCCTTGGGTGTTGCTGATGGCTGTCGCAGAAAGGAGAACCTAAAGCCACCTGGCACAAGTGTAGCCCACAGGGCCCAGGGCTGAGGAGAGAGAAGCCTAGTGGGGTGGAGTGGAGTCTCATTCCCATCGTGTGTCTTCAATTGCAAATGGGGTCTTTAAAATGCACTTACTGTGTTACAAAGTGATGCATATAGGGCCTAAAAACACAGGCAGATTTTCACTGAATTTGGAAAGTGAGTTTGGAAGGTCTGCTTTAAGCACAGGCTACGGTGACACAAGAAATGCACTCCAGGGTCCTAGTAGATGGACACTTCAACTAGCTGGGGAGCCATTGCTCAGGGTCTACCATAAGGGCCCCTGGAGGGCCTCATGTGCCCCTGTGGCTGCAGATTTAGTTTGCTGATGTCACCTCTAAGTAAGGAAAATAAGACTGTCACAGACATATGTGGTCAGGCATGGAAAATGTTCTTTATAGCATACCTCTTTCCACTATTAGCTTGTAAACAGTAAAATTATCTCATACGTGAACTACTACATATGTGTTACATGCATCAGTTGGTTCAATTTAAGTGTTCCAAATATGCCCCAATTTTGACAATCTTGTTGAGGTATTTCCTCATTTTTTTAAAGTGCCAGGAGCCTCAAAGAATGGAAAAGGCCCCAGGCCCTGGTAGGCCTCTGGGAGGCCTTGCACTGCCAGAGCTCCTGCAGGCTTTTCTCTCCCAGTGGTACTTGGGATGAGTTGCTGCAGGGCCACCCTTCCTAATAGGTGATGGCTGCTCTCTGCCAGCCTCTGGGAATCTAGCTAACAACCCACAGAAAGGCACAGCTATCCTCTGTGGGGCTCTGACTCTGCCCAGCCCTTTCCCTACTGGTTTCAGTGACTCCCCACAACAAACCTGTAGGGCAGAAATGATTATCTTCATCTGGCTTAGAGAGGTAAATGCCTTGTTGAAGGTCACACAATGGGTAGAGGCACAAGCTCCAAACACAGGTTTTCATGCTTAATTACATGTATATATATATGTACATATATATAAAATACACATGCATATATATATATAAAAATATATAAACTCAGAATTGCTACAAAGCAGGGTATCCTATCTACCTGGACATAGGGGTATTCAAGTCACCTGCTTTCATTAAACCCTCTGGGCCCTAGCCCCAGCCTGTGGTTCCAAGTCACTGAGGCTGTCTATTCTCTAACTAGCTGATAAAGCATTCTGGGGTGGGGCCAAACCTAGACACTCTGTGAAGGGGCCTAGCTCCAAGTCACTCTGCTGGTGAGGTCTGTAACCCAAACTTGAACACATAGGATTTCACCTGTTAGCTTCTCTGCACTCACATCAATATTTTAAGTCTCACAACTGAAGTAGGAGCACCTGGTCCCACACGCAACCTGGGAGGGGGTGTGAGCACAGCCCAGCCAGGACTCTGCTTCTCCAGCCCTCTAAGGAACCCCCACTCTGCCCAGTCTCCAGTGCTTCCCAGGCCAAAGGTCCTTTTGGTGCAGAAGGACAAGGCCCTGTACATTCAGAGGAAGGAGTCCTGGGTGGGTCCCTGGGTTCTGACTTACTAGATGCCTGCTTTGGACAAATGGTTTCATCTCTGGGTGAAGTTCAGCCTTCTCACCTGGGAGAGGAAGTGCTAGTCATATTGCCCTCACTGCTGGTTACAGTAGTTTGAAGATACTGGATACAGGTAAAGGGCTTAGCACAGAGCCTGCTCCTGCCAAGTGCATGACAAGTGGTCACCCCATTCCGGGGAAGATAGACTCACAAAGCCCTTCCTCAGGACAGGTCTTGCCCCTGGAGTTGGTGGCAGGGCTGAGGCCTATGGGTGGACCCCTCTGTGCCCTTGGGGAGGCCCCTGGTCTCCAAGGCCTTGGAGACTCCCCTGGCCAACCTCAAGCCAGACCAGAGTAACCAGCCTGCAGGAATGCCAGGGACTGACAGGGACCTCCCAGTCTTCCCCACCCATGCCCTCTAAGGCCCTTACCCACACCCTCTGTTCAGAATTCTATCAGAATTCACAATCAAAGAGCTTTTGGCAAGGTCTCTGAATTCAGCATCAATCTAAGGGCTTTTGGAAATTTTTTGTCTCAGAAGAAAAGCTTTTGTAATTGGAACACTCTCTTCTTAGTACAAATTGTAGCAAATTTCTCTCCAAGCCCCATCCACTTGTGCACAGAGGTCGACATTTTGGTGATAAGAATGTACATTCCACTTTGAATTCTTCTTTTACACAACACTGTCTTCCTGGACTGAGTTGCTTTACAAGTGTGTGCATTATTCATTATGGAATATCAGCCATTGGAGCCATGTGGTGTGTACTGCTCGGAACAGCAATATGGGGATGCTGCCTGCTGCTGTACGCTTCGCATATATCTTCTCATTAGTCCCTCACAAAAACCCTGTGCCCTGGGGATTGTACTCCCTTTTTTACAGATGAAGAAACTGAAGCTCAGCCCAAAGTCATTCTGTTAGCAAGTACTGAGCCAGGACTTCATTCAGCAAATACTTCTGAGTGTCTACAAACACCAGGGCCTGTGGGGCACTTTGATAGAAAACAAAGTATTCAAGGTCCCCAGTCTCCTGCAGGTTCCAGTCTGGTGGGTAGTTGGACATGACACAATGAACAAACAAGGGTGGGGTAGCTGTCAGGTGGACTCTGTTGCTATTCTAGATCACAGCAGGAGCCAGGTATGGTGCACACTAAAGACACTTGAGAAATGTGTGGAAAATGACCTCTTTTACCACTGTCAGCCTGGTCATGTTTAAATTTTGCCTGATATACCAAGACATGGGCCCAGCATCCTTTATAGCCCAGTCCAGGGTGCTGGACAAACATTTAGGTTATTTCCAGCTTTCTGGAATATTTTTATGCCTGCGCTTTCTGCTTCAGATGACTTCTTGGGATAGTCTTGGGAATGGGGTTCAAGGGTCATGAGCATATTTATCGCTCTGAGTTTCTCCTTTTGGAGAGCGAGACAGGTGGCACTCTTCCTGAGCACCCACTTTGTGCCAGGCCTTGCCTTCATTACACATCCTTACAGATGACTCTGGGAAGTGGTACTATTATGCCCAATGCAGAGGTAAGCAGCCTTACATTCTTGATTGCCTGGTAAATGAATGCCTTTGCAACCTTTCAAAGCCAGGCTCACACACCCATGGCAGGGCTCCCCCACTTCCCTGGACAGAATTCTCTTTTCATGTAAAACCTATTATTATAGCATCACTGTGTGCCAGGTTTCTTCAGTCTCAGCCTAGTGGTTTTGCCTCAGCAGTGAGTGGGCCCTGATTGGCCAAGCCAAGGCTGGGTTGACGGGAGCCACCTTCAGGACCTTAGTTTTGACCATAGGGGAGGGTCTTGTATCCCTATGGATGTGATGCCTTTCACACAAAGGAGTCAGGACACCTGCTTTGCCCTTCACCATAGCCAAGGGTCCTCAGCAGGACTGTCTCCACACCTAATAAACACAAACGATAACAGACAAGACTTTTCCAATATTTTAAATGAGGCAACCTTTCACTCCCACAAGGAACTGCCATCCCATAAAGGTGCTCGAGCGTTAAGTCCAAACTGGCAGGCACCAGAGAGTTTTTTCTAATGATAGAGGCCCAACCCTTACTTCTAGTGGCCCTTCGCGGCCAGGTTTCCTGCATTCCTCTGAGATTACCAGGCTGGTGCCAGCGCACAGTGGGACAAAGGGTCTGTCCCCTGGGCAGGCCATGTACTCACTCCACCTCCCTGCAGGATATTTTTAGACAAAGTCCTTGGTTACCTTATCTAAATGGCCTGACCGGAGACCTTGATTTCTCAGCTTTCCAAACATCCAAGGGGACTCCCACCTCTCCTGGCTCCTAACTGCTTTGGTGGTTCTCAGCTCCCTCCAGTTCAATGTCCAGGCCCAGCTCCACAGCTGGCTTATCAAAAGCCCCCTTTCATTATAATCCTTTTTAAAAACAACATTTTTCTTGAAGCAAGTTCAGCCAAGTACACGTTATCTGAAAAGATTTTTGCTTCCGGCAGACAGTGAAATTCCCATACAGAAGCCATTTCCTGTGCGCCAGGTGCTGCATTAGCTAACCAGCCAGGGAAACCTCTTGTCCCAGCTCATGTCCGGTGAAACAGGATCTGTAATTTTTATTTATCTGAAGCCCACTTGCTTTCAGAAAGGATGGGGCGGCAGGGTCAAATTGGAGTGAGGGACATAGGGCGGTGAGTGGTAACGGCAGAAGAGGCCCTCGCCCCTCTTCGCGGGCAAAGGTGCGTTAGTCACGGTCACGCGGCTCCTCCTGCGCGGGGGCGGACGGGGCGGTGTCCACAAAGCTAGCGACCCCGTGGCACTCACTTCAGGCCAGCGTTCCAGCCGCTACGGTGGCCGGTGTCCCGCCCGCCCTGAGCAGCGAGGCCCCAGCGTCCTCAGCACCACGGACAGGGAAACTGAGCCCACACCCCCAACCCCCGCCCCGCCGAAGGTTCGAGGGTTGCGCAGGCCGTGCCGCTAGCCAGTCGCCCCTGCCCCTTTCGGGCCTCGTTTCCCGACCAGGGGACATTAAGTCCAACGGCTCGGGGCTGGACAGGGCGTGGCTGCGCCTCGCACTGAGCAGAGCCGGCGCTGGGAAATGTTATAAAAACACACCCGCGGAGCTTCAGGAGGAGGTGCCCGCCCCAAGGTCTTGCAAAAAGAGAAGCCAGCCTTCAAGCACTAACTTCCTGTCTGCCCCAAGCCAAGCCTGGGCCTCTGATGTCCTGGGCTTCCAAAGGGTCCACGCCAAGCTGCGTATCCCAAAGCCTCGCCTAAAGTCCCGGGAGGCCCAAGGGCCGCGGCTGTCAGGCTCCCGACCCACCCGGTCCCTGGGCCGCTCCGGGGAAACCCCGCACCTCGCTTCCCTCCCTCCAACCGCATGACCTCGGGCGTCGGCCCCGCCCCCACGGCCAAAGGGCCCGGGGGCGGGGGAGTGGTGCTGCAGCCAATGGGGAGGCGGCGTGGAGAAGGCGGTGCGGCTGTGATGTGCCGGGTCGCTGGTGGGGGCCAATCAGCGGCGAGCGCGGGGGCGGGCTGTGACGCGGACGGCGCTCCTCGTGCTGCGGCGGTATACGAGCCAGTGCCGCGGTGAGTAGAGCCGTCTGAGCCCCGCCGCCGCTGCTGATCTGCGCCCGCCTGACCCGTCAGCTAGCCTGAGAACGGCCTCTGTGAGAGGGGCTCCTAGCCGGACCCTTAGCTTCGCGCTCGCGCGCTGTGGCCGCCCTCGCCTCCTCAGCCGCCTGTCCGGCATGAAGACTAAGTTCTGTAACGGAGGCGAGGCGGAGCCCTCGCCGCTCGGGCTGTTGCTGAGCTGTGGCGGCGGCAGCGCGGCCCCGGCGCCCGCCCTGGGGCAGCAGCGCGACGCCGCCAGCGATCTCGAGCCCAAGCAAATGGGAGGTCGGCAGCCGCCGCTCGCGTTGCCCCCGCCGCCGGGCGACGAGCCGCCCGAGCCCCGGACGCGGCACAGGGCCTATCTGTGGTGCAAGGAGTTTCTGCCCGGCGCCTGGCGGGGTCTTCGCGAGGACCAGTTCCACATCAGTGTCATCAGGTCGGTGGCGGCGCCGCCCCGGGCGAGGTGGCGCAGCCAGTGGGGCAGGGCCTGCGGGCGGGCCGGGGCGCTGCAGCCGGGGGCGCGGGGTAGTCCCCCTCTCCCGAGCCCTTGTGAAACCCAAGCCAAACGCCGCGAACGGGGCCCGGCGGCCGCCCAAGCCCTCCCAGAGGTCGACTGTTGAAAAAATACCGGTTTTGTGGGTAAAAACGGTCTTTTCTAAGGAGAACAATACCGTCCGATCACAAAGCACATTTTGTGCAGGAGCTTAAAATATGTCTTGAAAGTCCCTTTGCGGTTTAGGGCCTTGAACGGAGGGATGTTTTGGCTGGCTTGAAGAAAATTCACTAAATAACTTCACTTCTAGTTTCTTGGAGTCTATGATTTGATTTTTTTTCTGAGTCATTTGTTAGTGTCGAAGGGGTAACTTTTGCTCGTTATCCTCTAACAATGTTTAGACACGTAGGTGTGTTACTAGCCGAAGTTAGGCGGTGTGGCTCCAAAAATAACTGAGTAAGGTAAAGAGATTACCCCCCGCCCCGTTTTTAAACTTAAAAAATTTTGGTCATAGATTACAAAACATATGTGTACATATTCTAACAGGAAAACATAAAAGACTCCCTTGATTTTTATTGCCACTCTGCTTCCATGAGATAATCATTTAACATTTGGCCTGGGTTCTGTTTAGACTTTAAAAATGTGGGTTTTTTTTCCTGATAGTTTTGATTGGCTGAGCAGGTTGAGTACAGTATCTAGAAACTGGCTGGCTGCCCCTGATGATCCCCAAATTCGATTTTAGTCATTGATTCCTTTTTCTGTGCCCAGTCTTTCACCAGTGCTGCCAATGCAGCAAAATTAACCGAGCCTCACTTCCTTTTTTATGCCTCTGGCCTCTCTTATAGAAACACGTACGAGCAGTCAAAGGCAAAAATGGTAGGAAGCAGAAGAAAACCGGAGGGGTTTAGGTAATCCCTGAATTGCCTGATGAAACTTTTTTTTTTTTAATGAAACGCTTTTCAAGACCATCACATTTAGTTAGGTCTCAAAATTCTCAGCGTGAAAAAGATCGTTCTAGGTCATTTAATAATCAGTCTGTAAAATGAAAAACCCAAAGGGGCAGTGACTTGCTGCAGGTCAGGGGTTACCTGCTGATCCCAAACTACCAGGTCTCTGGTAACCCTCTCCTGCAGTCCTCTTGCCCGTTCCCTATAAAAATGTTTGGACACCCTGGATACAGTCTTCAGGCATTTTTGTAGCCTGTTTTTGGTGTCACTCATCAGTTAAACCTTTGCATTTGGCACAAGATGTTTTGTTTCTTCCCGAACTAATAGTGTTGGAAGACACTACTTTCCTTTTGGTTTGGAGGACCTTTTAAAATAATGTTGTATGGTATACCTTGTCTCTCATTCCTGTTTTCTGGAATAAAATGTAGTTATGAAATAGGTTTAATAAGGAAAAAAGAGGTGATTTAGGACATGGGAAAATGGGTAAGCTTAACTTCAGAAAGCAGTACTTTAGACTAGGGAAGGGGATGCCCTTAGGCTGAAATTCTGCAGCCCTCCAGAGGCAGGTGCATTGACTGTGGCTCCAGCTATCCCATATTACTGACACTTCACATTTTGCTGAGTGCTGGCACATCAGTAGTGGTTTATTGGACCTTACTGCCTCAACTCAATCCATCTGGTCTGTCTGTCCCACGTTTAACCCTTTTGCTCCTCCTCCCCACCCTGGAATATGCTTTTCCTGATTCTTCTCTTTCAGTTATTAACAGCAGCTGGCCAGAGCCCTGGGATCATTTCTGACTTGCTCTTTCTCCCACAAGCCCTGGTGAATTGCTTTTGCTTCTTCCAAGGCCAGAAGTGTAGGCCTTCCATCCTTGCTTACGCCCTGTAACAGGAGGCACCTGTGGATATCTTTGTGCTTTCAGCTCCCCCCTGTAGTCCCTTCTGTATTCTGTTGCAGATATTTCTCAGATATCCTTACTCGTTTGTTTAAAAGTCTACTGTGACTTCCTGTAACTAGAGAATAAAATCCAAACTTGTCTGCATGCTTTAAATTTGGGCCTCAGTCTCCCTTTTGAGAGTGGTTCTTTTCGTGTTACTCTTTTAAAATTACTCCTTCCTCCTAACCAGCAGCAACTAACAGTGAGCTAGTTACACTGGACCTGGCATTTCCTGAATGAGCTTTTGTGTTTTCATTCTCTAGGCCTTTCTTTGCTTCTGTACTCCGCTTGGCAGTCCAGTATCTGCTTTTAAAATTCCTCCTTGAACCCGAGAACGGACAAATAGTTACCAAAGGGAAAGGGACTGGGGAGGATGGGTGGGAAGGGAGGGGTAAAAGGGAAGAAGGGACATTACGATTAGCAGATGTAATGTTCGGGGGGCACGGGGAGGGCTGTACAACCCAGAGAGGACAAGTAGTGACTCTATGGCATCTCACTAAGCTGATGGACAGTGACTGAAATGGGGTTGGGGGGGGGGGGAAACCTGATGAAGGGGGTAGTGTAATCACCACAATATTACTCATTTAATTGTAGATTAATGATATCAAAATAAACTAAAAAAAAAATTCCTCCTTGAAGGCCTAACTACGAGAGAACCAGACAGAATCAATTTCTTCCTCATTTACATTTCTTCCATAGCACTTCATACATACACACCTTCATATCATAGCACTTAACCACACCTGTGCGTATTTATTTGACTGGCACGTTAGATTGAATATCTGGAGGGCATGTCATGTTCATCTTTGTATTTCCAGCAACAGAATAGCACCTAACAGTAGGCACTGGATTTTTGCTTAAATTGGCCCCTTTGCTCTCCTCCTGATGGGATGGTGGGGGTCTTTGTAATCAGACTGTTGGTTGCCTGAGTCCCTCCAGCTATGAGTGGTGTAGGGAAAGATAAAGATTATCATAACATGAAAATTATCATTAATGAACTGACCACTTGAAAATTTTGTCCATGCCCAGCTGACACAGCTTAACACTCGCTTCTGTCCTCCATGCCCATCAAATCAAGGGTGGTTGTTACCACTCTCATTGCTGAGTGACAACAGTCAAAATTGGTTGTGACATGAAGTTGCAAGTCTTGCAAAAGATGGAATATTTCATGAAGTTTGATGAAAGTAAGGTTTGAGAACTTTTAACGTTTCACACACACCCGTCTGTTGACACAGTGCATCCCAGAGACAGACCAACTAATAGTTGAAAACTGCTGGGGAAGGTGATAACTATGGGCCCTTTAAAACAGCATTGTTTAAATATTAAAAGAGAGAAAAGCCCTTGAAAAGACCAGCAAAGTCCTTAGATATATTTGCAGAATTAATTTTAGAGCAGCTTTGAGGTCCACGGTCAAATTGAACAGAACATACAGAGAGTTCCCATATACCCCATCTGCCCCATTTATTACAATGGAGAAGTCTGCACTAACTCTGTAATTGTCCAGTCCACAGTTTATGGTAGGGCTCACTCCTGGTTTTGTCCATGCTGTGGGCTTGGACGGACGCAATGACCTGGGTCCACTGCTGCAGTGTCACACAGAGTAGTCTCTGCCCCCAAATCCTCGTCCTCTGCCTGTTTGTCCCTACCTCTCACTTAACCCCTGACAACCCCTAATCTTTTTTACTGTCTGTATTTTGCCTTTTTCAGAATGTCATAGTTGGAATCATACAGTCTGTAGCCTTTTCAGATTAGCTTCTTTCACATAATCATTTAAGTTCTTCCATGTCTTTTCATGGCTTGATAGCATATTTCATTTTAGCGCTTAATACTCTGTTGTCTGGATATACTGGTTTATCTGTTTACCTTCTGAAGGACATCTTGGTTGATTCCAAGTTTTGGCAACTGTCGATAAAGCTGCTATAAACATCCATGTGCAGCTTTTTGAGTGGACATAAATTTTCAACTCCTTTGGGTGAATACCAAGGAGTGTAATTGCTGAATTATATGGTAAGAGTGTGTTTAATTTTGTAAGAAACTGTCAAACTGTCTTCCAAAGTGGCTGTACCATTTTGCGTTTCCCCCTGCAGTGACTAAGAGTTTCTGTTGTTCCACATCCTCACCAGCATTTGGTGTTATCAGTGTCCTAGATTTTGGCCATTCTGATAGGTGTGTAGTGGTATCTCGTGTGAGTTTGTGATTCCCTAATGACATATGTTATGGAGCATATTTTCATGTGCTTATTTGCCATCTACATATCTTCTTCAGTGAGGTGTGTGTTTGGTTCTTTGGCCAATTTTTCAATCAGTTTGTTCATTTCTTACTGTTGAGTTTTAAGAGGTCTTTGTGTATTTTGGATAGTAGTCCTTTATCAGAAAGGTCTTATGCAAGCACTTTCTTCCACTTTTTATTCTCTTGATAGTGTTTTTAGCAGCTCTGTCAGAACTAAATTTAAATGAAGTTCCACTTTCCAATTATTTCTTTATAGATTGTGCTTTTGGTGGTGTATCTAAAATGCCAAACCGTATGTTATCTTCTATGTTATCTTCTAGATTTATAGCTTTGCTATTTACATTAAGGTGTATGATCCATTTAGCGCCATTAATTGAAAAGGCTGTCCTTTCTCTGTTGAATTTCCTTTGCTCTTTGCTAAGATCAGTTGACTATATGTGCCTATTTTTTACCTATTTATGTGCCTCTTGACTACATTTAGGGCCTATTTGTGGGCCCTGTGCTCTGTTCCATTGATGTGCCCATTTTTTTGCCAGTACCACACTGTCTTAATTACTTTAGTCTTGAAGTTGGGGAATGTCAGTCCTTGGGACTTTGTTCTTCTCCTTCACTATTGTTGGCTATTCTGGGTCTTTGGCCTCTCCATATAAACTTTAAAATCAGTTTGTTGATACAAAATAACTTGCTGGGATTTTGATTGGGATTGTGTTGAATCTACAGATCAAGTAGGGAAGAACTGGCGTTTTAACAATACTGAGGCTTCCTATCCCAAGACATAGAATGTCTCTCCATTTATTTAGTTCTTCTTTGATAGCTTTTCATTAGAGATATGTTGTTTTCCTCTTATAGATCTTGTACATATTTTGTTACATTTATACCTAAGTAATTTTTTGGTTGTTAATGTAAATGATAATATGTTTTTAATTTCAGTTTCTACTTGTTCTTAGCCGGTGTATAGGAAAGTGTTTGACTTTTGCATGTTAACTCTATATTTTGAAACCTTGCTGTAATTGCTTATTAGTTCCACCAGTCTTTTTTTCAGACAGTCTCTTGGCGAGTCTGGCTCTGATACTGATGCCTATGTCCCTCTTGCTGATTTTCCCTTCCAGGAGAGCCCTGGTAGCCAACCCAGTCTCCCCCATGATCTCACTGTCCTCTGCAGCTGGCAGGGAATCTTGTCCTGCCCAAGGACAGCCCTTGCCTTTAGTTTTGCATGAGTCTGTATTGCATCCACAGTGAAATCGGGATTTCCATGTATGTCATGACATACATGTCTCATGTTGGCTAGCACTCCTTTCTTTGAGTGTCATAGTAGTCCAGGGGCTGATGGTGAAACAATAAAGTAAGGCCTGGGAGGTCAGTGTGAGCCAGAAGGGGTGTGGAGCATTTTGCAGAGACAGTGGCAGCATGCCAACTTTGGATAATACAAAACCTTTCATGTGGAAAGAGTAGGCCAGAGGCACGCGATGCTCCAAGGATGCTGAGGATAGTGGCTTGAAATGGGTATTTTAGGAACACTTTTGGAGGGACATTTGGTAATGTCTGGACACATTTTTCATTGTCTGGCTGGGTGGTGGTGGTACTACTGGCAGCTAGTGGGTAGAGAGCAGCAATACTGCTAAACACCCTACAGCCCAGACAGCCGCCTCCTTCCCCCAGCAGAAATTATCGGGCCCCGAATGTCAACAGTGCTGAGGCTGAATAACCCTCGGGTAGAGGACTGATGGCCAGCTTTACTCTTTGTCCATCTGGCATACTCTCAAAGATTAACCTTTGCTTTGCAGTTGATGTTGGTAATGAGCAACTGATACTATCTTCCATCGTCTCCACAGAAGCCCTCATTAGACACTACTACACCAATGTTATGGGGGAAAAGAGGCTCAGAGTTGTTGAGTAACCTGCCCAAGGCCACGTAACTGGGGAGCCAGCATTCCATCTGGGTCAAAGGCTGTTTCCTTAACTTTGCCTCCAGGCTTGGCATTACACAGTCCTGATTACTACATGGTGATGCTGTCATTTTACTAAAGGTATTTTTTTTTCTTTTACCTGAGCCATGGTTGTTTCAAGCTGAATTTTAGATTGTTACAAGAAATTTTGCAAAAGTTCACTTTTTTTCCTTGTTTCACTTGCATTCTAAATTCAGTATAGTAGCTGTTTTGGTATTATGCTATCTTCTGTTTTCTGTGTATCCAGTCCTTTGGTCTTACAGATTGTTTTTCTGCTGAGATACTGGTTCATTGTAAATTGTTTTCTTTCTAATGATTTTGACTTTTAGATGATGCTCTTGAAAATTCTGGGTCCAGGCCATAAGTGTTAAGGAGACTAAGTCTGTGCTAGTCTTCATGGCGTGTTACTTATGGACAGTTTGCGGAGGTTTCAGTGGCTTTTTTGCTTTTCAGCAAAATACAGTTGGTTAGATGCAGACCAGATAACTTACCTTAATTTAGGAGATGAAAATCTTAGTGTTTCTGTGGAGCTGGCAGTTTATCAAGTTTATCATTGAGCATTGAGCTGTATTAGATAGGAATCCTTTTCCAAATGACTAAAAATATATAGGTGTTTTTGATGGATGAATGGATAAGCAAAACATTGTATTTACATACGATGGAATATTATTTAGCCTTTAAAAAGGAGATGCTAACACATGCTGCCATATGGATGAACCTTGAGGATATTATGCTGAATTAAATAAGCCAGTCACAAAAGGACAAATACTGTATGATTCAGCTGTGAGGTCCCTAGAGTCAAATTCAGAGACTGAAAATGGATGGATATTTGCCAGGAGTTGGGAGGGGAGAATGAGGAATTAGTATTTAATGGGGTCAGATTTTCAGCTTAATAAGATAAAGAGTCCTGGAGATAAAGATGGTGATGATAGTTTCACAACAATGGAAATACACATAATACCACCAAACTGCCCCCTTAACTGTACACATGGTAAAGATAGTAAATCGAATGTATATTTTACCACAATTTAAAAATTGGAAAAAACATATAGATGTTTGACATGAGGAATGTCATATTTCAAGACCACTGGTGCTCCCACTAAGTTCTATGATTATAGCATGAACTTTTCCCCATTTAGACTGCTATAGAATAAAACAAATTAAGTAACTTCTTTAAGACTTGCTAAGTCTACGAATAAAGGTTGGAAGCCACTTGTAAAGCTATTTAAATGTATGTTGCTAAAATCAGAACTAGAATGTCAGCAAACCACTATCTAGTAAAGTGATTTTACTCCAGAACTTTAAAAAGTTACTTTCTATGCGCTAAAGGTTAAAAGCATTGGAGTCACTCCTAGATTCAAGCTCTCTCCTATATAGTTGCTTAGAACTTGCAGTTAAAACTTGTCCTGCAGCAAAATTACCAACTACCTACACAGATGGAGTACTTAAAGCCCGGGAGGTGACATTCACAAGTGCCCAAGAACTATACCATTCGTGTTGCTGATATGTTCAAGTGGGTCACATGATACAGCTCAAGTAAGTCATGTCTACTAGACTGTCTGCTTGTTCACAGGACTGAGAAGGAACTGATGACATCATCCACTTGGATTTGACTTTCTTTTACACATGGAGTTTATTTACAGTCTGTGTGAGCTTTTCAGGGCAATCAAAGTTGAATAATAATTGTCGTAGCCAACTCCTGATGGTAATAGTCAACATTTGTCGTAAGGTGGGTGGAATATCTAGAAGGATCTGTGAAGCAGCCTTTGTTTCCTTTGTATGTGCTGTGCTCCTGCTGTGTTGTGACTGGAGAGGGAGGATGAGTTTACGGGCTGTGCTGTCATGTCTCATCCTGATGGACTGGACGTTAGAAAACGGGAGGTAGGAGGACAGCTTTTAACAGTTGCTGCAGCCGCAGCCACCTTCCTTTACTTCCTGGCATGGGCTGTGTCTGTGGGGCCCGCTCCTGCTGCCTCTGGCCTCTCAGGGGAAGTACAGCTGTGCTGTGAAAGATGAGCTAGTAGGCCTTTGAAGTCAGTGGTGTTTCATTTGCCTCATAGTGGGGAAAGTCCATTTTCCTTCTGTCTTCCTGAAAATCTACAGCCTACCGTTAGGTCTGGAAATTAATTGTACTTTATGTATGACTACATGTTAGAGTTTGAATGGTATTGACCTACTAACACATGAAGAAGACCTTGATTCATTTTGCATCTTGCCAGGTTTTGGGGCTTTGTGGGTTTGCCCTGGATGTAGGTAACATGTAAATTTCCACAGAGGCTTACTAAGACCGTCCGTCTACTTCTGTGCTGCCAGCTCTGGAATAGTGGGGCTAATGGAGAGAGAGGGAGGTGGGGTGGGGATCAAGTTGGCTAAATCTAGAACTTTCTCTAAGTTAAAGGTTGTAAAACTCACCAAGAAGCAAATTAGTCCTTATTATAAATTGATACGGATGAAAAACGCTTTTTATGGCTACTTAAAGGGAGAGATCAGGAAATTCAGGCTGAAAAAGAGGCCTGGGCACAAAAGTCCTGAAAAGCATCCAGGATTTACTGTTATGTGACTAGAAGGAAGTTTACAGTAAAGATTCAGTTAACTGGAGCTTAATTTACTGAAAAATGTCCTTGTTTTTTTAAGAGAAAATGTAAAAAGAAATATTTTTTAAGAATTTAAAGTATTCCCTGGTATGCCTTGGGAGCAGTTTAGATCTGGGTTCCTGTGTCTGTCTGCCCTCCCCACTCTCTCTGCCTGAATTAACCAGGAATTCAATCGAGGTGGGTAGCTCCCTCCCTGAACATTCCTTTTTTGTGTGTGTATGTGTGAAGCAATTACAAAGGACAGTTGGGAAAAACAAGGGTTATTTTTGTTCACTTTGTTTAAAAAATTTTTTTGAATAGGTAATCTGTGTGCTAGTTTTAAAATCCAAACATTACGAAAAGGTGTTCAGAACTTTAAGTCTTTCTCCCACCTGTGACCCCAAGTGCCTCTCCCTAGAGGCAAGCATGGCTCCTGTGTTCTTAAACATTCTTCCAGAGAGCTGCTGTGCCTGCATTAGTGTATATGGGCATATTCATTCCTTCAGCAAATACTGAGAGCTGAGAGCTGCTCTGTGTGGGCACCATGCAGGGGCTGAGTATGCAGCTTCCCCTCTTGCTTTCAGCACTTAAAAATCCCCTTTTTTGCACCAAAAGCAACACTATATGTTAAAGATTGTTTTACATTGGTATTTATTGAGCTGCCTTATTCTTTTAAGTACATGATGTTATGTTTTAATTTAAATATCATTGTGATCTTTTCAAAACAGTGTAAATACTAGGATTTCTGTTTTCTTACATTAATCACTACAGTAAAAGATTCCATTTATTGAGGGCCTACCGTTGCCACACACTATATTGATCGTGCTCATTTTGGTTCATCTGGGCACCTAGGCTAGGGTTAGAGGTGTTCTTAACCCCAGGGGCCCAGAGAGATTGAGCAGCTTGCCAGAATTTCAAGTGTTAAGATATCCTCCATTGTGGGAGAAGGTTCTGGACAAGGTTGTTGCTTTGCTCCATTGTGATCATTTTCCAGCCCCGCTTTTTCTTTGCTACCAGTGATCTTGGTTTTATTTGTATACTAAATTGCCAACTGATTCTTGAGAAGAGTTCATTATAGTGTATGCTGATGATTGTGTGTTAGATGCCCTAAAGTTTCATGTGTAATAGCTCTCTTCATTAAAAATTACATAAAATAGCTTTATCTAAGGTAAACATTTTGCCCAGTTAGCCTCAGGTTCCACCCAAAGGTAGCTATCATTTTGAATTGGTGTTGAAATTCTGTTTGTCTCATTCTGAAATCAGAACTTTGAAATCTTTTATAATCTGTGTATTTGGTATGAGCTATGAAGCAGTAGAGCATTTTTAGTGATAGGTGTATTTGTAATAGAATAGCTCACTTATTGGAGGATTAATAATCCTCTGTGTTTGGGGACATCTGGTTCATATTTGACCAACTGGAGCTGTTGTCATCTAGGCTCCTACTTCAAGAAGACCTTTCTTTGACATGAAGGCATGGTATTTCTTGCTGTAAGGCACTTTGAGAGGAAGTAGCATCAATGCTGGGTCATAGTGTTATAGAGTGGTTTTGTTTTGAAATGACTTATATGGCATTTGGCAAGGTTCTTTTTACATTTATTGTTAATCAGTGTGTTGCCTACCGTGACATAGTATCTCTGATCCATTTTTGGGTCAACTAAATTTTTCAATTATCTGCTATTTTACATTTTACAATTTTCTTTTCTCCTCTTAGTGACTAGTGCAGTTAATTAGCTTTATTTGAAGGGGGTAGTGAATTGACATTTATCAATTTGGGGGGAAATTACTCAGCATAAATCACTAAGGTGTATCTTCAAGAAATTTAGGTAAATATAGTTGCTCTCAGCATGTTTTGTAGTTTATTTTAATTAACTATTTTTTTTGCTATTGATGTACTTACAGATATTTTCTTTGCAACAGTTTTTTAACCTTAAAACATTTCATTTAAAATATTTATTAACCTTAAGTATGTTGTAGACTTAAACTGGTTGCCTTGAAGATTTTAAAAATTTAGCTATTTTCACTAGCAGTGTAATATTTTGAAGATTATATTGACATCGAGTTTTCATTGTTCAAAAAAAGTCAGTCGAGATAGGAGACACTTCTGATACCACTGATGGGCAAAGAGCTAACTGGGATTTTTTTTTCCCTTTTTTAAAAATTTTGCTATTATTAATGTACATTTACATGAGCAACATTATGGTTACTAGACTCCCCACCACATACCCCATTACAGTCACTGGCCGTCAGCGTAGTAAGATGCTATAGAATCACTGCTTGTCTTCTCTGTGTTATACTTCTTTCCCCGTATATTTCCCCCCTCCCCCTTCCCCGGCTACATTATGTGAGGCATCAAGAAACTCTAATATTAGTGTTCTTTGACCCAGAAAACCCTTGGTTAGCTTTACCTAACAGATCTCATCGGTTGTGCATAAAGATTGACATACAGGTATCCATAGTATAGAGTCATGTATAGAAGTAAAATATAATGGTAAAACAATAAATAAATAGTAAATAAATAAAGTAAAACAGTATCTTTAGTAGTAGGCAGTTGTTTAAACCATGCTATATCTTTAAGATGAAATTCCATGCATGATTTAAAATGTTTGTAATGCTGAATTGATGGAAAATGCTCATAATATAAGTAGAAAAGGAACATTGTAGAGCAATATGTTCAGTGTGACCCCAATTTTAATAAAAAGAGAAAAGCAGGAAAAAGGAGATCAGGAAAATGACAAAAAATATACCAAAAGGTTCAAAGTGGTTTGTTATGTTCAAATGATAGAATTTGAGTATCTAGTTATCTTTTATATATTTTAGGTCTTTCAGTTCTGTGTGCACTCAGTTTTTTGGAACATAGATTCGAAAATCCGAAAATCAAACAATTTAATGCATGTTATAAGCAGCCCACTTTAGTTGCTTCAGCAAAACTGATGAAACTTAAGTTGAGTTTTTAAAAACATGCCCAGCAAAAAAGTTCTTCATTTCTTGTGGTTGTAGGTAGACCTTGAATAGGATGAACCGCTGCTAAGGGCAGCTGTGTGGCTCAGTTTCACAAATTTCTTTTCTGCTAAACGTGTATAACAGCCATGGTTTTTTAGTTTGGGGTTTATTCTTTGTTTTGCATTTTTTTTCAAATATGCACATTTCTGTTTGCGGTCATAGTCAAGATTTTCTTAATTGTAAGTTTAAGTTAATCTATATAAAAGCAGCTCTGTTCGGCTCCTCTCTTTGGCTTAGAGACCTGCGGGCTGCAGATTAGCTATGCATACTCAGCCAGGTCAGGAGGGTGCTGGTTTGAATTTTCAGTTTCCTACATGCCATGGGTTGCTCACACATACTGAATGACATGAATGTGTTACTTTCATTTTATTTGGTATTTTGCTTATGTGAGTATCTTGTGCCTCCTAAATTTACTTATGGTGTATGTTTACTGTAAAGCTGTTCTGCCAGATGATTAAAAAACGTTTGTAGTTTGAAATTCATTTGAAATCCTTGAGAGTTCCTGGGGTTTTACTTGGGAGGATAATTGGGCTGTTGTATTTTTGCTATCATTTCTGTGGCATATCTTCTTGTTCCTAGTCATATCATTTGGCTCATTGGTAACCAGTATTTTTTTTGGTGGTTTCTCACAGTTTGGGTCACTCATGATGATGACCCTGTTTCATTTATTTTGTCACTAAAAGGTAATCTACAGTTTACTGCCTCCCACTAGAGCCTTTTGAACAAAAGAGGCTGTAGATAATGCAGGAGATGAAAGATTTCCAGGTTGTGGGCCTGTTTCTGGCCCAGTTGGCCTGCCTACTTTCTTTGGGAGTGCGGGATTAAACTTTGAAAAGAGTTACACAGCTTAGAACAGTAGTTCATGTGTTTGCTCTTGCCGTTGACTGAGCCTTCAAGAGTGTGTGACAGGAAGGAAAACCAGGGCTTTTAACTGGTGTAATGCCTGTCCTGTTGCCTGGTAGCCAGAAGCCTGGGTTGGCTGTGCCTGGATGTGGCAGGGCAGCTCTCATAAGCTGTCGCATGTGAGGCACTGCCCTGAATTGAGAAGAAAAATGAAGGCTCCTGGGTCTTCTGTCTCTACACCTTTGGTCCTATTTGAGAAAAACCGGAGTTTTGGGTTCCCTTGTCTTTTAGTCTTCCTCAACTGGGGTGGACAACTAATTTGTGGGGAAAATAGGTCCTTACTCTTGAGGAAGTTCCTAATACTGGTGATTTTCTTTTAAACAAGCTGTTGAAAAAAGTTTGTAAGTATGACTTTTATTTATATCTGGGAAACACTGTTTCCATAGAAGCATAATCAGGTTTTTTTAATTGGTTAAGAAAAAAATCATTTTTCTTTTTTTAAAAACAGCTTTGTTAGGATTTAGTTCACATACCATACAATTCACCCATTTAAAGTATATGATTCAGTGGGTTTTAGTATATCCATAGGTATATGCAGCCACCACCACGATCAGTTTCAGAGCATTTTCATCACCTCAGAAGGAAACCTTATCCTTTTTAACCACCTCCCGCCTTAGCTCCTGGCACCCACTAATCTAATTTCTATCTACAGATTTCCTTGTTCTGGACATTTCACATGAATAGAATCATGCAATATGTGTTCTTTCATGGCTGGCTTCTTCCACTTAGCACAGTGTTTTTAAGGTTCTTCCACGTCATAGCTTGTGTAAGAATTTCGTTCCTTCATTTTCTTCAAAATTGCAGTAAAATATACACAGAAAGTTTACTGTTTTAACCATTAAGGGTACAGTCCAATGGCACTAACTGCTCACGTTGTTGTGCAGCCACCCCCACCATCCATCCCAAGATTGTTTTCATCTTCCCAGTTGGAAACTCTGCCTATTAAAGACTAATTTCCTAAGGAGGGACATAATAAAGATTAAAGCAGAAATAAATAAAATTGAGAAGAATAAAACAATAGAAAGAATCAATGAAAGCGGGAGCTGGTTCTTGGAGAAAATAAACAAAATAGATAACCCCTAGCCAGACTTATCGAGAAAAAAAGAGAGTCTACACACATAAACAGAATCAGAAATGAGAAAGGAAAAATAATTGCAGACACCACAGAAATACAAAGAATTATGAGAGAATACTATGAAAAATTATATGCTAACAAACTGGATAACCTAGAAGGAACGGACTTTTTAGAAAAATACAACCTTCCAAGGCTGACCCAGGAAGAAACAGAAAATCTGAATAGACCAATTACCAGAAAAGAAATTGAATTGGTAATCAAAAAACTACCTAAGAACAAAACTCCTGGACCAGATAGTTTCACTGCTGAATTTTATCAAACATTTAGTGAAGACCTAATACCCATCCTCCTTAAAGTTTTCCAAAAAGTAGAAGAGGAGGGAATACTCCCAAACTCATTCTACGAGGCCAACGTCACTCTAATACCAAAACCAGGCAAAGACACCACAAAAAAAGAAAATTACAGACCAATATCTCTGATGAACATAGATGCAAAAATACTCAACAAAATATTAGCAAACTGAATTCAAAAATACATCAAAAAGATCATCCATCATGATCAAGTCGGATTCATCCCAGAGATGCAAGGATGGTACATTAGAAAATCCATCAACATCATCCACCACATCAACAAAAAGAAGGACAAAAACCACATGATCAGCTCCATAGATACTGAAAAGGCATTCGACAAAATTCAACATCCATTCATGATAAAAACTCAACAAAATGGGTATAGAGAGCACGTACCTCAACATAATAAAGGCCATATATGAAAAACCCACAGCCAACATTATACTTAACAGTGAGAAACTGAAAGCTTTTCCTTTAAAATCGGGAACAAGACAAGGATACCCACTCTCCCCACTTTTATTCAACATAGTTCTGGAGGTCCTAGCCACAGCAGTCAGACAACACAAGAAATAAAAGGCATCCAGATTGGTAAGGAAGAAGTCAAACTGTCCCTGTTTGCAGATGACATGATATTGTACATAAAAAACCCTAAAGAATCTACTCCAAATTTACTAGATCTAATATCTGAATTCAGTAAAGTTGCGGGATACAAAAACAGAAATCTGTTGCATTTCTATACACTAACAATGAACTAGCAGAAAGAGAAATCAGGAAAACAGTTCCATTCACAGTTGCATCAAAAAGAATAAAATACCTAGGAATAACCAAGGAAGTGAAAGACTTATACTCTGAAAACTACAAGACACTCATGAGAAAAATTAAAGAAGATACCAATAAATGGAAATACATCCTGTGCTCATGGATAGGAAGAATTAATATTGTCAAAATGTCCATCCTGCCTAAAGCAATCTACAGATTCAGTGCAATCCCTATCAAAATACCAACAGCATTCTTCAATGAACTAGAGCAAATAGTTCTAAAATTCATATGGAACCACAAAAGACCCCGAATAGCCAAAGCAATCCTGAGAAGGAAGAATAAAGTGGGGGGAATTACGCTCCCTGACTTCAAGCTGTACTACAAAGCCACAGTAATCAAGATAATTTGGTACTGGCACAGAAAAGACCCATACATAGACCAATGGAACAGACTAGAGAGTCCAGATATAAACCCAAGCATATATGGTCAATTAATATACGATAAAGGAGCCATGGGTATACAATGGGGAGATGACAGCCTCTTCAACAGCTGGTGTTGGCAAAACTGGACAGCTACATGTAAGAGAATGAAAATGGATTATTGTCTAACCCCATACACAAAAGTAAATCAAAATGGATCAAAGACCTGAATGTAAGTCATGAAACCATAAAACTCTTAGGAAAAAACAGGCAAAAATCTCTAGGACATAAGCATGAGCAACTTCTTCATGAACATATCTCCCTGGACAAGGGAAACAAAAGCAAAAATGAACAAGTGAGACTATATCAAACTAAAAAACTTATGTACAGCAAAGGACACCATCAATAGAACAAAAAGACATCCCACAGTATGGGAGAATATATTTCATAAATGACATATCTGATAAGGGGTTGACATCCAAATTATATAAAGAGCTTACACACCTCAACAAACAAAAAGCAAATAAGCCAATTAAAAAATGGGCAGAGGAGCTGAACAGACACTTCTCCAAAGAAGAAATTCAGATGGCCAACAGGCACATGAAAAGATGCTCCACATTGCTAATCATCAGAGAAATGCAAATTAAAACCACAATGATATATCACCTCACACCAGTGAGGAAGGCCAGCATCCAAAAGACTAAAAACAACAAATGTTGGCGAGGATGTGGAGAAAAGGGAACCCTTCTTCACTGTGGGTGGGAATGCAAATTAGTTCAACCATTGTGGAAAGCAGTATGGAGGTTCCTCAAAAAACTCAAAATAGAAATACCGTTTGACCCAGGAATCCCACTCCTAGGAATTTACCCTAAGAATGCAACAGCCCAGTTTGAAAAAGACAGATGCACCCCTATGTTTATCGCAGCACTATTTACAATAGCCAAGAAATGGAAGCAACCTAAGTGTCCATCAGTAGATGAATGGATAAGAAGAGGTGGTACATATACACAATGGAATATTATTCAGCCATAAGAAGAAAACAAATCCTACCATTTGCAACAACATGGATGGAGCTAGAGGGTATTATGCTTAGTGAAACAAGCCAAGTGGAAAAAGGCAAATATCAAATGATCTTACTCATATGTGGAGTATAAGAACAAAGAAAAAAAAACTGAACAAAACAGCAGCAGACTCACAGACCCCAAGAATGGACTAATGGTTACCAAAGGGAAAGGAACTGAGGAGGATGGGTGGGAAGGGAGGGACAAGGGGGAAAAAGGAGCATTACGATTAGCAGACATAATGTTGAGGGCGGCGCGGGGAGGGCTGTACAACTCAGAGAAGATAATGATTCTGTAGCATCTCACTACTCTGATGGACAGTGACTGTAATGGGGTTGGTGGGGGGGACCTGATGAAGCGGGTAGTTTAATAACCTTAACATTGCACATGTAATTGTAGATTAATGATACCAAAATAAATATATATATAAAAAAAAGAAATACCATTTGGCCCAGGCATTCCACTCCTAGGAATTTACCCTAAGAATGCAGCAGCCCACTTTGAAAAAGACATATGCACCCCTATGTTTATCGCAGCACTTTTTACAATAGCCAAGAAATGGAAGCAACCTAAGTGTCCATTAGTAGATGAATGGATAAAGAAGAGGTGGTACATATACACAATGGAATATTATTCAGCCATAAGAAGAAAACAAATCCTACCATTTGCAACAACATGGATGGAGCTAGAGGGTATTATGCTCAGTGAAATAAGCCAGGCAGAGAAAGACAGGTATCAAATGATTTCATTCATCTGTGAGTATAAGAACAAAGACAAAATTGAAGGAACAGAAGAGCAGCAGAGTCACAGAACCCAAGAATGGACTAACAGTTACCAAAGGCAAAGGGACTGGGAAGGGAGGGATAAGGGGGGAAAAGGGGTATTACGATTAGCACACATAATGGAGCGGGGGAGGGGGTATACGGGGAAGGCAGTGTAACACAGAGAAGACAAGTAGTGATTCTATAGCATCTTACTACACTGATGGACAGTGACTGTAACGGGGTATGTGGTGGGGACTTGATAATGGGGGAGTCTAGTAACTATAATATTGCTCATGTAATTGTACATTAATAATAGCAAAAAATAAATAAATAAATAACAATCTTCTCCAAGGGCTACAGAAAAAAGAGACTAATTTCCCAGTCCCTGCTGGTAATATCTATTAATTGAAATTCATCAGCTCACCCGAATCTGTTTTTAGCTATTATGTATGTGTTTCCTGGAATGTCATATATATTCTTTTGATGCACAGCTGTGTCAACATCTTGATTTTAGTACCATAGACATATTTTCAGGTGTCTGAACTCCAGAACTGTAAGGTACCAAGTGTGTGTTGTTTTATGACACTAACTTTGCGGTCATGTTACAGCAGCCCTAGGAAACAACCGTTTGTTGTATGCAGGTCTGTACATACAGTCCCCTTGTAAGGCTCTGGTGATTGATCTTGGTGCCCCCAGCACCTCCTGCATATTTAGCATGCTGCCTAGTGTTCTTCTGCTTCATCTCTGTGTCTCACGGCGTCAGAGCCACAAGCAAGTGCCCTGGAGCCATCTGTCTTCATTCAGATACCGGCTCAGCCATTTCTTGCTATGTGCTTCAGTTCCTCATGTGTAAAGTGGAGGTAGTGCCAGCATCCACCCTGTAGGATCATTGGGAGGGTGAAATGAGCTAATCCTTTTTGAATACTTAGGAGTTGAATACTAAGGAGCTCTTACTATGATTAGTACTCTTTTACAGAGGAGTGAATTTGAGGGTCAGAGAGGTTTAGTGGTGTGCCCAAGGTTGCACAGCTTGTACAGGCAGCAGTGGGATGCCTGGCTTCCCATCTCTGAAACCTGTGGTCTGTCTCTTAGCATGATGCCTTCCCCCAGGAAGGCGGACTATCTCTTAGGGAGCTTGCAATCTAATTAGGAAGCCGCAAGTAACGCACAAACCTATTCAAGAACAATGTAAGGCAGTCAGTTACCAAACAACAAGAAGAATTTGTAGAACAGAGGCTCTGGGCCAAGAGTGCTGCTGGTTATTGTCATTTTCAGAAAATCCTCATTGAGCACCCACCATTTGGGGCCAGTGGGCCTTCAGAATTGAAGGTGGTAGTAGGGCAGATGATGAAAGCTTCTCAAGGGGGTGGACTTGAACTTGGCTTAAACAGTAGGTAGTTTTTAGATAGCAGAAGAGTGAGGAGGGATTTCCACATGGGAAGAAAACAAGTAAGTGAGTGCGATGATAAGCTGTATCAGTTAGTATGTGGTTACCTGCTGATAACAGAAAACCCAGAGAGGCTTAAACAGCACAGAAATTTATTTTCCTTTTGTGTTAAAAAGGTCTGGAAGTAGCCTAGTCAGGCAGGTGCAGCAGCTCCACGGGCTTGTGGGGATGCAGGCTCCTTTCCTCTAATGGCTCTGCGATTACTAGGATGTGGCTCTTATTCTCATGATCTAGGAAACTGCTAAAGCCCTGGCCATGTGTGCCAGTCAGAATCCTGGTAAGCAAATGGAATCAAAACTAGGTATTTCACCATAGAAGCATTCATATAGGGACCTGCATAAACAGGTGTTGGAGAACTGAAAGAGCCAAACGGGATCACGGATGTGATTAAAGTAAGACCTGCAGGAGCAGCCCCACCCTCTGGCTGGGGGACCGAGGGAAGACGTTGGCATTATTGGAACCTGGAAGCTCAGGGCAGGGGTCCCCAGGTGAGTCTGAACTTGAGGAGCATCCCCGTGGAGCCTGAACCGGCACTCCTGAGAGGGCACCATGAGGCTGGTTCACGGGTTGCTGAAAGAAATGGGGACCGAACAGCTGCATCTGCTGGGCTGGCACCTTGCTGCCGCAGCCCAGGACAAGAGCAGCAAGCAGACTACTCTCTGGCCTTCCCTCCAGGGCTCCCGATGCAGAACCTAATCCTGAGCCCACGATAAAGGAGTCCCTGGCCAGTGTTACAATGCAAAACTGAAGTGTGGGTTTGGAGCTCAGAACCAGGAGCTTAGCAGTTGCTACACCATCTCCTTGTTGCAGACAGCAGGATGAGGACTGGAGAAAGGGGCATTGCACATGGGCATATGTCTCCAGTTGATTTCCCAAAAGTCACATGAACACTTCCTTTTACATTTTATTTTATTTATAGCACTTGGTTCCACGGGCACATCTAGCTGTAAATACGACAGCTAGTAAATTTAGTTTTGATACTAGGCACTTTGCTGCCTGAATAAAGTCTGGGTTCTCTTACTAAGGAAGAGGAGGGCTGCCGTAACAGTGGAACTTTCAGAATTGTTATGCTAATGTTAATATAGCAGCTTTAACAAGCTTCCAGGTAAGTTATCTTTCCTCCCCCGCACAAATTAAATGGTTTCTCTTGATCTGTGTTTCTTGGCAATACTTGTCAATGTATACATGATCCCTGTATAATTGGACACATGATGTAAATTAGCTTTGAATTTTAGCCTCCCTTTTAGGAGCATAGCTTGACTAGATGGGACTGTTCGTAGGTGGGGGAAGAGGCTGGTGGTTCCTGTGACTGGGAGATGTCACTCTAGAAAGCTGTGGTCCTAGTTGCTGATAACTTTTTCTCCCAAAGTTGCATATACGCTGCCATATGATATTGAGGCACCTGATGGTGGTTATAAAGTCATGATTTGCTGAGCACATGGCTTCAGACACTGTCCTGTGATTTTGAATTCTGTCTTTCTTCACTGGTGTGGAAGTTTTTTGAAGGCAGAGCAGAGTGTAATTCAGTTTTGTGTTACCAAACTTCCAGTGTAGGGCTTTGCTTATGTCATAGTTCCTTAAGATTTATTGACTAGATAAGAACGAGTTAGGGACTCTCAAGTCTACTGCAGATGCAGGGCCTCCTTGTCATCCCAGGTAGACATCGCTTTGCTTCCTTCATCTCCACCCCCACCGCACTAAGTGGCCCTCCTCTGTACCTAATCATTGTCAACCCAGGCAGGTGATTTGTCCCCAAAGGCTGTTACTTCCCTGTAACTTGTTTCTTGTCTCAGGTAGAGTGGGAGGTTGAGGGTACTGAGGTATTCCATTGCCTCTGAAAGCTCCAGTGACCGGTTAATGTTGCAAGTGTTTTGAAAAAGCTGTAGTCAAAATTGGTTGAGAAATTTTTACTAACATAGGCATGGAAGGGGTAGATCTTGGAGGTATACTTCAAACAGGAAGTCCTGAAGCAGGCAGTTTAGGTATTTCCCCAAGATTTTCACTGGTATTTATGGGAATGTAATGGAAATTTTGGGTCATAGAAGAACATGGGCCAGAAAGAGTGTCTGTAGGGTTTCCCCCATTCCTAGTGTGAAGAGGCCAGCGTAAAGTGCAGGAGCACATGTGCAGTTAAAAACACTCACCCCAGTGCTAATCTGGAGGGACCGATTGGGTTTAATGTGACTCATGGAATTGATTGGAAAGCTGTGGAGTTCTTCATTTATGTTGCAAGTATCCTGAGGTGTAATAAATGAAGACTCAGAGGAGGAGAATTTTTGTGGGATCCTGACTTCTCATCCGTATTTAAGAAGAGTGCTTAAAAAAAATAAGAGTGGCTTAGCTTACCTTAAAAATGCAGGTACTTACTGTCCTCTTATTTCTGACAGAGGTGGCCTCAGTAACATGCTGTTCCAGTGCTCCTTACCCGACGCCATGGCCACCATTGGTGACGAGCCTCGGAAAGTGCTCCTGCGGCTGTACGGAGCAATTTTAAAGATGGTGAGTTCATAGTCTGCTTGGGGATGGGAGGGACCTCTTAACATTTTTAATCCTCTTTCCTAAATTACCTGGGAAGAGATTCTAAGTACTTTAGTGGTGTTATTAAAGCTATTTAAAAATATGTTGCTTTTTTTTAAATTGGGCTGCACAACTTGGTTTTTGTTTATATTTGAAGAGAATTCCTACTTTGACTTACTGTTTATTAGTAAACTAATACAAATTCCCAGCTTTATATCAAGAGAAAGTATGATGTTGGTTAAATCTTCAGTAGTGCTTGTTGTTGCTTGCATTTTCCACACATTGAAGTGTACAGCTCAGACATAGGTTTTAAATTCTAATGTAGAGATGGTACTGTTTTTATAGCATATTCAGAAAGGTTTTCAGGGTAGTCCCACTAGATAAAGTTGATCTCAATGAGGCTGAATTAATTACCTCCCTTTGAGATTGCTTTTAAACTTTGAGTTTGTTAGATTCATAATCTTTCTAAATTTTTATATTACTTAAATAATTGAACCTAATTTTCAATTAAAGTGCCTAATTTGCTGAATTGTCTTAACCAACTATTAGGATATCCCAAATGTCTGGATTTTTTTTTTTAGCTATTTATACCATGAATTTACCATTTTACTGACCACATATACACAAACATAAAAATGTTGGTTGACATATTTCTGTGGTAGCATTTTGATACCCTTTGGAAGGGCCCATTTTTATCTTAATGAAATGAAGAATAATTTTCTTAGTTTTTTCTTAATTTTTTAAAAGACTAGTCTCAGCTCTATAAAAAGCAAGTCTATGATAATTTAATTATATATTTAGAAATATTTAAGTTAAAATTGGCACTCTAGATGTTAATTCATGTAAAAAACTGTCATGATGTAACTGAACCTTTCCATTGGATTATTTGTCCTTGACCCCGACAAGCTGTGAAAGTGGTTAGGATCTGAAAGTGTTAGGAACAAGTTAGCATGTTTGAGGTCTCTGCACTTTGCTGAGGCAATCCAAGGCTACTTTGTGATTAGGTACATATAGCTGACCTTGACCCCTTGCTAATAATTTATGAGCAGAAAAGATCTTATGTATATCATAGTTTTTTTTTAATTAAGTTGAAATTTCAAAGCACAGTTTTTGAAATACCCAGTTAATGTCCTTTGACACTTACAATGAAATCAGTTTTTAGCCATTTTTTCTTTGAGGACTTTTATATTCTATAATAAGTCCCATTTCTGCTTATTTGTTTTGTGTGCTTTGATTTAAGCAGTACTTTTAAAATACTTTAATAACGAGCTGCTGGAATTGCATGTGATATAAGACTATTGTTTAATTCTTATTTATGAGTCTTTTGTGTCTATTTGTAACTTAAATAGGAATGTTTTATATGTGAACTATTTGCTCCCCAGGTGCTAGACAAGCTAGGTGTCAAGTTTGTGCTCTATCTAGAGCAGCACCTTGATGATGGAGGTGAGGGAAGTGCTCTGGGGTTGTGCTGTCCAGGACACCTGTCACCAGTCACATGTGGCTATCGAATGCTTGAAAAGTGACAAGTGTGACAGAGGAACAGAATTTTAAATTTTATTTAATGAGTTTAAATAGAAATAGTCACATGTAGCTGGTGACCACAACACAGCTCTAGAATGGGCTGCCTTATTTGCGTAGGTAGTTAGAAGCCAGCTATAACCCAGCCTGAGAATTAGCAGTTAATCTTTTCCCCTCAAAAAGATCCACTATCAGTAGTTAATACTGTCCTTTTTGAAATGTTAGCAGAACAATCTGTATTTTCAGTATAATTACTCAACTGAGTCCTTAGTTCAAGATGCTTTATTTGTTGAAGTTCGAGCTTAGTAAAACTAAAACCTACTGCTTCAAATTTAAATATTTTTGGTTCCCAAGTTCGTCAGGGTTTAGCAAGAACACTTGTTACCAGTTAGAACTGCAGACATTGATGTCCACTGTCCAGCTGTTAGTCATTCAAATACTTTGACCACCTGAAAAGGGAAACCAAATTCCAGGGACTCTGAGAATGACCATGAAAAGAGAGAAGGCAAGTGGAGGCAGAGACTCAGGAGCCTGTAAGATGCTAGTCAGGCACCAGTTGCCATTGGCTTTAAAATTGAGCTTTCATAACACTGTGGCAGGGATTTTACCATAGTTAAATTCTTTTTCAAATATTTTCAATTCAGATTTAAAATATTTATTTTGTTGCTGGGGTGTGGGTTCAGTCATATTGCTGATTAGCTCTTTGGAATGCATCTGGATGAATGTTCATAGTCTACAATGAGGCTGCTGCTCTCATCACAACAAAAAAACTGTCAGTTTTTACAAATTTTTACAAATAATAACTTGTCAGGATTTGCATTAACTAAGAGATGTGGCTGAGCAAATACGGAGCCCAAATAATCACATTTCTTTCATAAATGTATGGATTAAAAACAAATACAGTACAACTGAAATGTTAAGCTTTCCTTTTTTTTTTTAATACTCTCCTTAGAGGAAAGCACACACACAACACATTCCTATACATGTGTGTGCATTTGTACACATATAGCTGGTATCCCCTGAATCGACTGTATTAATGCAGTTGTAGCCTCTTAGGGTGGGTTAGAATAAACTCCTCCTTTGAAAAATGTGAATTGACGACTACACGGAATGATAGACCTGTGTATTTCCTCAGGATATTTTGTTGTTTTGCTTAATGACATGATAGACTGGTTTAGTTAAGTATGTCCCTTCTTTCCCTTCCTCCTTATTTTAAGCTTTAAAAAATTTTTTAACCTCTGAGAATCAAATATCAAGTAGAAATATTGCTTTGATTTACATTTATAATGATTTGCAAGTGACACAGTTTAAAATAATTAGACGGTTCTCAACATTCTCATTTTTCTTCATCGTGGTGTTGAGAGACATCTAACTTTATTTCCATAGTGGCAATGATATGACTGCTCTTTGGTGCAGTTCACTAGGAGTTTAGTAGAAAGCCAAGGTAAAAACCTTCTGGTTGGGTTTAAAGCCCACAGTTTCTGTTCCACAGGCCTCTGTCTCTTCCAGCCCCTCTATCTGTATAAGATGAGACATAAGGATACTTCCTAACTGTATCCTAGGGGGTTTGTTTTGATTTGTGTTAATTTTAGGGGGCTTATGAACAGTTCAGTATTGGACAAGGGGAAAAGTGGGTCTTTTTGAGAATATGAATAAGATAAGACACAGCTTTGAAAAACTGCTATACAATATTATTTATAGGAAATTATTTAATAAAAATGGTCTGATCTTAAAACAGTATATGCCAATACAGTTTAATGTCTATGTCACATAGACTGGCTTTAATTCTAATGAGAAGGAAGTTATTTCACTAGCTGCATAGATGATGAAATCCAAATTCAACTAAAATTACCCCTAACTAAAGTAGTTAAATAGAAGTTTTGAGAACAAATGCTAGGTTAGTCTTTGCCATTGTGGAAAGAGGTAATAATTGCTAGAAGAGAGCTTGAAATTATAAAATTAGCTATAAATGTAACTTGGTTTTTTTCCTTTCTGATACTGGGAAGGAACATGAGCTCTGCAACGTCCGAAAAGTAGCAGCCTTTTCAAAGAAGCAAGTTTGGCTGATTACAAATAACCAGTTTGCTTATATATCATGAATTGTGGAAGACACAAATGTCAGTACGTATTGTTCATTCATTGTAACCTGTGGCAGTTGGCGGAAGTCTCAGAGGACTGCTTTGTCCCTTCCTGTGTCAGAACAGTGACTCTGTGTCGAGCCAGTTCCTTCTGTGCATGAATGGAGAGATTTGGCCTCGCCGTTTTGAACGGTCTCACAGGCATGAATGTTTATAATATACCTCAAAGATCTCTCAAGTGTTGTCTGGGAAAATGTTTTTTGTTTTGTTCTTTGAGTAATAGAAGGCTAATATTAGTGCTTGTTTGAGTACTAACCATAAAAAAAATTAAAGGCATCAAGGCACAACGCAGATATGTATAGTGATTCAAAAGAGTAAAATTTGGGACACAGTTGTTTGTGAATCCAAAAAACAAAATGTCTTCCCTGTTTTCTCTTAACCCCAGTCTAATTAAAAATTAAACTACAGTAAAATATGGAACAGCCCATAGATAGTTAATATTAAATTATTGGCTAATGAGAAATTGACTGCTTACAAACATTTCTCTCTGAAACTAAGGTCACACTTACTGTCCAGAGGCAGTATGACTCATGCTCCTCCATGATGAAGCTCTGCTTTGTCCCAGGAAATTGTGAGAGCACATGTCTGTGATGACTAAATACTGCAAATTCTGTATTTATTTTCCCATTGTATTAGGGTCATCATGAATATAAATTGTTTTGTTTACTGTTTTAAAAAAAGTCCCCTTGTACTTTGAAGATGGTGTAATTATATCTGTTACTAAGGTAGTCAGAGCTTCCTTCTTGGAAGTAAAACATTTTTCTAGTATTGCATGCTCCCATTTGGTCTCACCTAGTGTTTCTTTATTTAATATTCTCCAAAGATAGTTGCCAAATTCCTCTCTACCATCCTTCCATACCTGCTTTGGTGCCTTCTTTTGATAACTAAATTCACCACGGACCATTGTGTCTAATTTTGCATATGCCAAGTGTCTCTGTCCTGCTGGTCTTACATGTTCGGGATTTATAGCATGAAGCAGTACAGACTTCTGGTCCCTAGCCCGACGGTGTGACTGCAGCCTGCCCCTCCTGGGAAGGAATGTCTGTGTGTGGGGGGGCTGAAGGGCGCTGGGTAATGTACCACCTTAGCTGTATGTGCATGTGTTCTCTGCTGCAGGCTGCCCATGCGATCGTGCCTGGAGCACCCTGGTTTCCAGGTGACAGACACGATTCACGGTATAGTATGAGTCCTCTGAAGTTGGAGCATTCTCTACAGCTTTAATTTCTTTCTTTTAGTTTATGGTTTCAAGAAATGCTTTTTAAAAAGAAAGTTGTAATGCTTTTGTTAAGTAGCACCAGCTACAGCTTGCGCTGTGCTTAGAGGCACAGTGATTAAGGTTTCAGAATGTTATATTTTGAATATATTACTTCTTTTTTTACAGGGAATATCAGATCTCTTTCTTCTGTTTCCTCAGTAGAAAATGACAAACATTTAGTAACTTTAGAAATATATGGGCTTGTACTTGAAAATGCAATTGAAGAATTTAGCTGCTGCTTATTTCTTACCACTTTTTCAACATTAAGGAAACACCATATACATATTGGTTTTTGGTCAGTTAGAAACACTTTCTTTCTTGTCCTTATCAATTAGTATCACCTCCCACCCTTGCCTGTGCCCCACCCATACCTTATGAAAGTCAGCGATGCTGATCTCCAAGCTGAAGAAGCAAGGGCATTCTTCCTGGAAACATGTTGCTTGCAGGCTAACCCTCAGGAGTCTTGGGGCAGCAGGTTACCCTGGATCAGACAAATTTTGAGAAAGTCCTGAAAGGAGCCTTCTTACCTGGATTTCCACTTACTTGCCTTTTTGCTGGCTTAAGTCTGCCTAGAGACTTTTAGAAGTTCTAGTCTCCTGTTGATGTTAATCAAGTCATCTGATTTTGCAATTTCAAAGGATCAAATTGTTCTAGAATGCTCTTGGAATAATTGAAGATATTCTAGAGACTACTGTAAAATGTTAGAAGTCATTTGTTTAAATTTTTGTAATTCCTATGTGCTCATTAGATAATCACATAAGCTGTACTTTACATCATTGCCTTATGATTTCACATTTTAATGTGTTCTGTAAAATATTTTCAAAAGATGCTGAGAGAAACCATAAAAGCAATAACTACAGAATTTTTTCATAGAAATTAGAGATCAGGAAGGTTAGGATCCATGATAATATTGAAAACATACTGCAAAATGTTATTTTAAGAGCCACATGACTACTATGTGTTCCAGAGAGTTGGGACTTACACACTTTCCCTGTCCCATCATTAACCAGGATGCGACAGGTGCCAGCACAGTGAGTCTTTTCTCTCCTAGAGAGTTGAATATGGTCAAAGAACCAGGGTGGATCTTAGGGATCTTCAAAGCCACAGACTTCCCAGGAAAGAAGCCCATGTCACTCTGGGACCAAACGAGTGTCACAGTTACTGAGCACTCATAGTAGTACAGTGTGTCCTGTTAGGATAGACACTGGTAAGACCTGAGGATAATCCCAGGTTAGCAGAGAGATGGATGATTCTTCCTAGACCAAATCTTAGGTGCCCTAGAAATTGAGTCTAGCTAACATTTGGATAATTCTTTCTTACTCATTTATGGATCCCAAAGCATTTTTAAAATGCTGCAACTAGCTTACTCTTCTATACACAAAACAATAGCTGAGTGATCCATGTATTTGATTTTTGGTAGGGAAAGGTTGGTGAGAAGAAGAGGACGTCCTCCACTTTTCTGTAAAACACTCTTACTTGCATCTTTTCATTTCTGTAGCCACCATTATATTTAACATAGTGACTACTTCCTCCTTATTATAACAGTATCTGTAATTGACCATAATTTGATTTCTTAAATAGCATTTCAATTATTTTACTGTTGATGACATGTCATTCTTTGAAGCTGATTTCATCACTTCCCAGCCTGTCCGTAAGCCACTCATGCAGTAATGAGGCTTTAAAGGTACTTTGAAAATAAATGTTTCAGGTATTAGATGTGATCTTTAACTAGCTGCATGCATCTTCATGCCACTTTGACTAGTTTATTTACATAGCCACAGGCACACCTACAGACTGTGGGGAAAGCCAAAGGGCGGCTTGGTTTCATCTCACAGTGTGGCTTTATTACAGTAGTTTAGTCATAAAACTAGGCCCTCATCATTAGAAGAACCCTTTATTAAGAACTGGCCAATGGTAAGAGTTTGTTATTCCGCTCAAGGGCTTAAACAAATTAAAGAATAAATATGTTATATTTGTGGAATATCAGGTAACTTAAAATAGAGTGTTTTTGAATCCTAAAATTATGTAAGACAAAATGAAATCAAGTGGTATTTCCTTAGCCCCTAAAGTTGTCTTACTACATACTGATTTTAATTTTCTTTTCAAAGCCTAAAATAAACATTTTGAAAACTAATAGCCTGTAATATGAACATTTACTTTCTTCATAGTCGTCTTTAAAGTACAAAAGCTTTAAATGTGATTTTGTCAGAAAAGTAACATTTGAAACCTTGTACCAGATATAAAAATAACATACACTTTTAAACACTTTCTAAAGCAGTATGTAAAGTAAAAAGTGGAATTCCTTTATTCTCTCCTATTACTGCTTAGCTAATATTAGGCTTTTAGGAATTTGGGTTTAAAACTGGCCAAAAATGTTTCAGCTTTTAAAGTCTGTAATTTTAAAACATAATATAAACTGTATTCCCTTTATTATTGCTACCATTTAGACTATTTTATTTCCTACATCACAGTCTGGTCAGTACATGGATTATAATGAATACTTAGATTCTCTTGAATACCAAGCCCAAAATAGGAAGAAAAGAGCAAGGCACGTGGAAGGAAGCCGGTGTCAGTTTAATTTTAATTATTGTTGCATGTCTGTGTGTGTGTGTGTTCTTTATTTTTTTAACATCCTTACACCATACAGTCACCCATTAAAAGTATATAAGCATATTTGATGCATTCTGACTTCTTAGGTCTTGAAATTTCAGTGTTTATTTTAAAAAACTTCTCATAAGGAGAATCTCAGATAATAGTAGACCAGAGGAATATACTGAACCTCAGGTGCCCAGTGTCCATCTTCCCTTCGGATCATCTTTCACATTTGTCCTCGTTTGTTCTGCAGGTTATTCTGAAGCATTTTCCAAACATCATATTTCTTCCATGAATGCTTCAATCTGTCTATAGAAATGATTAAAAAAAAAGAGACCCCAATAATGTTTAAATGAAAAAAATTTAATGATATTAACCAGTGTTCAAATTTCTAATAAATGTAACTTCTAGCTTTATTTTATAACTTACAAAAACTAATTTTAACCTGAAAGTTAGTTGACAAAAGATTCGGAATCGCTAAATACTTGTATACAATATCTTAATATCTGCTTCAAATGAATTTTTGCCTCTCAAGTAAAACCCCACAGATTCCAAGGTGTGTTTCACTCCCAATCTTCCTGGACTAACCGGCTCTCTGGCCTCTTTTTTGGCATCTGGCTCACCACTGGAGGAGGCCTCCTCTCACCTTTTCATAAATGTCTATCTGGTTTGAGATTTCCTGGTCGCTCTATTTACAGGATTGAGGGAACCTGAACATTCTGTACTGAGGAAACAGAACAGAGGGTTGAATATAGCAGAAGTCCATCTTGCCTTCGTGATGGTGCTCTCATGGTGTAACTAATGCATTCATCTGGGGTGAAATGGAGTGGACTGGGGTGGGAGAATTATTAATGAATTTATTTCCACTCAATGGTACTAATATGTTAAAAAAGAATGGCCTTAAGAGCTAAGCCAATTTGTAACTTTGGATAAAGTGACTTGGCTTTTGAGAGCACCATTAGACCAGGGAAAGGGACTTCTGTTGACTAAATAACCCATTAACTGTATCTCTCTAAGAAGATACAGTTGGAGTAATAACAGCATAGGAATAACCATAGGCATTTAGAATTTTGTACAGGTCAAATCCCGTTACGGCAACTTGGATTCAATAAGATACCCCAAATCCTCCTTTGTCTTAAAGTTTTTCTTGCAACATTATCATTATGCAATATACACAGAATTGTAGAAATTTTTTTGTTCTCAATTTTCCTTGGGGAGAAAAAGCAGGATTTAATGTTTTGGGGGGCATTTCAGGCCCCCTACAGCATTCTGATTAGCGTGGCCACTCTGCCCAGTGCTTGGATCATGGGTGTGACCTTGCCCACAGCCAGTTAGCTGCATGACCCAGCACTGGCCTGCCACGAGCTTCCCAGCACTGGACCGTTCATTTCCTCAGGCTGTCCCCAAAGTGTAGTAAGCACCAGGATTTGCTTGGTCCTTCGGGGAAGACTACCCATAAACAGCAGATGGAGTTTCTCTGTGTTAGGAGCTTGTAGTCCGCTGGTAAAGGAAACAGCGGAAGTGCAAGTCTAAGGAACACTGCAGCCAGGGGTTTTGGAGCTAAGGGAGGAGGAAGCTTTTATGGTGCCCAGTCACTCCTCTTTGAGGTTTATCACATCATACATGAAGCCACAGCAAAGGTCTAAAAGTGTATCTATAGTATTTTCATTTTTGTAGCTTTCGTAACGGGATTTAACCTGGAACACCGTTTCACCAGAGAAACGAAGATTACACGATATATCCCCCTGTACTTCCTATACTTTGTATAAAATGTACTTAACTGTGTGTTTAGAGATAGTATTGAGTATGTGTAAATGCGAGTCTTATGCAGATAGCTTCATGAACATGGATGTTTATTTTGTTTACTTTTATATTGAGTATAAACATGTACTGTTTATATAAAACATACATTAAACAGAACATGCACTGTTTATACAAAACACACACTAAAATATCTGTGAAATATTATTTCTTTGTATGATGAAAGAGAATGGTTTCTTTAAGTCCCTAGGTTTTTTAAATGGTACTAGAGTAGCTGGTGTTGCTTAACGTGGCATTTTTTTTCCCTGTCCACCATTTCCACCCTTGGTACAGGTATTTTTGATAAAGCTGTGGAATGGAAAGGTATGTTTTTCGTGGGATGTTCAAGAATCTTTCACTTTAAATTTTTTAAAGAGCTTCCTTTATGGGATTACTTCTGTGTCTGGCTTAAGTAGACTTACTTTAACTGTAACAAATAACATTTCTAGAGGCTATATTTGAGTATGAAATTTTGACATGACATTTAAGTTTCTGACTTGCTTTTCCCTGTCCCCTTATTAAATGACGAATATGCAGGTTTTTAAAGTACTTGGGGTGGGAGTTGCTTTTAAGATAATGATCCATGCCATGAACAGAGAAAAGAGTCAGGAAGTTGCTTATGGTAGTTAATGACCTAGTTGTTACTGGTAGACTCCTGGTTACCAGTAATTGGTAATTTCATTGAGGAAAGAGATGTAAAAGTTTCCTTTCATGTATTAATATGTTAACTAAGCTTAGGGGCTTTATTGAATTCACACAATCCTCTTTTTGGTGGAGGAAGAATTCGGACTGAGCTAGTGGGAGGGTGAATGTGAAAGTGGCAAGTGGGCAGGCTCGTCTGTGCAGGTTCCTTGCCAAATTTCCTGCCTGCACAGGGCTTTCTTCTCTGTCTGAGCTCTGTGCTGACCATGTGACATGGGTACACTCCCTGTTTTTGCTACCACCTAGCTAAATTGGTGGGAGGGAGACTTGACCCACCATTTGTCTTTGGAAGGCCTGGTGGAAGAGCGCCCTCTATTGACTGTCCTCGAACAATGAAATCGTGAAAAGGTGTCGGGGCTGCTTGTGAGACTCAGCTTTTTTGTTTGAACAGCATGTCCCTTTTCTTGAAAAGACATGAAGCGATTCCTCGGGTGTTGATACTAACGCTGGGCACTGTTGGTGTGTTTTAGACTGCTACTGATGACATCAGTAGGCTGAGAGACTCACTAAAGATCTGTGATGTTTTGTAAACCCTGACTATTCTGGTGGATGCAAAGTTAGTGTCTGCTTAGTGTTCCTTATCTTACCGGAAGTGTTTGCTTTTTCTCATTCATAGAGGTCCTGTAATAAAGAGGAATCCGAACAAGCTCAGAAAGAAAATGAATTCCAAGTAAGTAATTAAGTCCATTCTGCATCTGTAACCTGGCATTAGCCACCCACGGGTGCTCTGGTTTGACAGTGCCTCTTACCTGCCCCTGGAGAATCCTGGTCTGTCTATCTCAGGGGACAGGCCCTGAGTGTATCGGGAACCACTGCGGGAAGACCGTGTGGGCATCAAGCATCTTCCTACTTCCCACTGAGAGCATAGTAGTGGGCATGTGCTGTCCTTACAGCCACCTAAACAGTATTTCAGGGGCTAAGATGGCAGTTGGGGGTGATGTTCGTGACATTCTGATGTGGAGGCACCCTGGCTTCCTCTGCTGCACCGTGTCTCTCCATCCCTCTCCCCCCCAGCTGTTCACACTAGCCATCACAAACAGGTCACTGGCTATGGCTGTCCACTCCTTGGGGGCCACTAGGAATGTTCTTCCTTTGTATGGTGCCCAGGTCAGAAAGGCTTCCTCTTAGACTCTGAAATTTGAGTCAGAACCACCCCACTCTCTGAAACACATATGTTCAGAAGAGCTTGAGGTTGAGGGCACTGATGTGTCGCCTGACCCCTCTTTGAGGCTCAGCAGTGGGGAGTCTGGAGCAGTGATCTCCATCCAAACTCAGGGAATGAAAAACTTTTGAGCACCCCTTCCCAGTATATGCAGGTGTGTGTACACACACAGCCATATATAAAACACCTACACACACAAATATAGTGGTTTTACTGCTTGTATACAAATTATTAAAATAAGAAATAGAAATTAAAAAGAGGTGAGATTACAAAGGAATAAAACTACTGATATTCTTTCCTCATGTTTCAGTGGGTTGTTTTGCATGTGCCCTGCTCTGGAGACCCTGGTCTAGAGGATCTAGACCTTGCGCTCCAGGGTGGTGGGGACAGAGAAGTCATCGGGTGGGAAGTGGTTGGCTTTCTGTTTTCCAACATCCTGAGCCATTGTGTACAGACCTTTGTAAGGCCTGGAAGTTGAAATGTTGGAACACTCTGTGATGCTAAATCCAAAGTATATTCTCAGTTCTCATTTTATCTTGACATCGCAACAGCATTTGACATGATTTCCACCCTTTTTGAACTCGTTCTTCCCTGAGGCAGCCAGGACCCAGAGGCACAGGGGAAGACCCCTACTTCCTGCCAGTCTTCCTGGTGTCCTTTCTAGGCTCACCCTCTGTTGTCATAAGTGTTACCACTCCCCAGGCTACCTGCTCCAAACCTTATCCATACCACTCTCCTGGAGGCCAAAGAAGGTTCCTTGCTTCTTTCCTCCATCTTTGACCCCTGCATGGAAACAACCCATCTGCTACCTGTCTGACCTTGGGGGGGGGGGAGGTGTTTCAAACCAGGCCCAGGACTGAACGGGCACATGACCTCCCACCCCCACAGCAAAGTCTGCATCCCTCCTTTCTGTGTGAGCTGGAGCATGGGCATCCTCTCTGATACCCTTTTCTCCCTCAGCCCCATATCCAAGCCACCAGTCTGTGGCTCTCATTTGAACTACACCTTGGATCTGCCTACTTATCTCCGTCTTACCACTCACTTCCTTAGTCCAAGCTACCCTGTCTCCTCCCTGGGCTCCCACTTCATCATCACCAGTCTTCATCACCAGAGCCATCTTTTTGAATTGCTCATCTGATCATGTCAACCTCTTGCTTAAACCGCTTGAGTGCTGCCTCGGCCCTTGGCTGTGTTAGGTGGGCTTCATCCAAGCAGGTCCCTGTTTTCTGACTCTACCGAGTTGTCCAGTGTCGTCTCACAGTGTACATCCTACTCCTGCTCTCAGCCGTGTTATCCCCAACTGTGGTTTTCTTCCTGCCACAGAGCCTTTGCAGATCTTCTGGCTGGAATGCTCCGTACTTCACACATTTCCCACCTCCCACTACTACTCAGCTCAGTGGTTACTTCCTGCTCTCTGGACCAGTTGTTCTCCCCCTTTTCATGCCCTCCCAGCACCATATACCTCTCCTTTGCACTTCCTATGGCTAGAGATTTTCAGTATTAGGTGATTGATGTCCATCTGTGAGGTTCTGAATTCAGTGCAGCATCTGGCCGCCTCTTGCTGGCTCGCTGTAGCTATAATGCCTGGTGTGTACTTGGGTACAATATATAACTGTTGAGTGCTGGATATAACTGGCAACAGTGGACAGTTCTGGAACATTCTGCCCCTTGCCTGTTGGTACACACACTTCCTGTCCCTTCCTCATCCCCTCCTTTCAGGTTACCCATCTGTCACCGTCACACCTCTTCCTCCTTTGCTTGCTAGATTTCCACTCGGGGCCCTCAAGAAAACAGTAGATGCTCTGATCATACACATTATGATCCTTTTGAGTCAAAAGGTAGGCAGTTGGCTGTCAGAATGAGGAAGGTGGTTTGTCTTTCTTGAGCACCTTTGAATGGCACCTTTGTCTGCAGTCTTTGTCCCTTCTCTTCTGAACGTATCTCTTCTGGCTCTCTGTCTTGCCAGTGGGTTTCAGCTCTGGGCAAGTTCATTATGGATTCAGTGAGACCAAGGAATGACAATGGAACCTTCTTGGGGTAAAAGGGTTGTCTTGCCAATGGGTTTCAGCCCTGGGCAAGTTCACTATGGATTCAGTGTGACCAAAGAAATTGACAGCAAAACTGTTCTTGGGTGAAAGGGTTATACCCAGCTTTATTTCCAGGTGGCAGGTTAGTCACTAAAATCCCGTTCACTTAGAGCGAGTCTGCATGCAGCAAGCCAGTCTCTGCCTCTGGGCCCCTCTGTCCGCACAGCCGCCCTCTGGGCCCCTCTGCCTGCACAGCCGTCCTCTGGGCCTCTGTCCTCGGCACTGCCACCACTCCAGCCTCTGCTCTGCTCTCCTGCAGCCTTGCAGCCATACCACCATGTCGTGCCCAGAGCACTGGGCGGAGCTCTTTATATAGAGTCAACAGCCATGTATTGCCCACAGGTGTGCAGTGAGCTAGTCAACCAGGGCCAGGTGAGAATCCTGGCCACAGGAACTCTCCTGTTATCCATAGGGTTTATACCCAGATTGATTCTCTTGGCGGTAGGTCGAGCATTAAAATCACATCTGCAGGTCTGTAATCCTTCGTCTCTGCCTCCACCCAGACCACTGAGTAGAGCTCTTTATACAGTGACTCAGTCAATAATAGCTTATTGCCTACATGTGCAGAAGCAGTAGCCTAGCAGTAGGCCAGTTTATATCATCAAGTAGTTTGGAGTCAGGTAAAGATCCTGGCCATAGGAGCTTCCATTTTCCCCACACCCTCTCTGAAGTCTTGCTGTCCCAGGGGAGCCCTTCCCTGCAGCCCTCTCGAGATATTTTTTCTGTCACCTCTCAGGTACCTTGGAGCCACTGGTGGTGTTGGTGTCCTCTTGTTCCTCCCTCCTTTGTTCCTGCTTCCAGGCCATTTCTCCTCTATTGAAACCCCAGTTCCTCTGAGGCTCACACCTCAGCAAACACCCCCCACCCCAACCCTGCAGCTTCCCTCATTTTGGTGAAGATGGTTGTATCTGGCCCTGTCTTTTTGACCCAGCCACCAACTTGCCTTACTGTGCTTGCACCTCTGAACATGATTAGAGGGAGATGGTACAATCGGGAGGCTGGCTGAGGCTCATCTCCTGCCCTGAGCAGTGCAGGACAAGCAGCTCGTCTCCTCCCCACCTGAAGCAGGCCAGTAAACCTGTTCTTTGATGGCTGCTGTTTTCTCACCCCTCCTCTTTCTTGTCCCTCTTTCCACTTCCAGACCTGTGACCCTCTGCATTGTACCCATTCCTTCCTCTGGCTGGTCCCCATGCTCCAGACCCCGCTCTTCTCCTTCCCTGTCCGTGGCTGCTCCTTACCCAGGGGTGTGTCATTGCTTTCCTTCTGCACAGTGACTCTGCTTGCTGGACCCAGCCGTCCTGGGCCTCACCCTGTGTCTGTTCCCTCTCGTAGCAAGGTTTTTTGAGAGAGAATTTACACATACTCTCTGCTTTCTCACTTCCCAGTCTCTCTTCTCTTTTTTTTTTTTTTTTTTGGAAAAAGCTTTGAAAGTGTGGGGCAGTAAAAGAATAACATAATAAACGCCTTTATTCCCAGCATGCAGAATTAGTACTTTATTCTGTCATGTTGTGATTTCAGGCTTTTTTATATGCACTTATTTTGAACTTTTTTAAATTTCAAACTAAGTGTAGACTTACAGAAAAATTGCAAAATAGTGCCAAGAGTCCCATACATGCCTTATCCAACTTCCCAATGTTAACATCTTACACAGCCAAGGACTGTGATCAGAACCAGGAAGCCAACAGTGGTGCAGTGATAACTAGAGACATGATGTGGATTTCTCAGGTTTTCCACTAATGTTTTCTTTTGTTCTGTTCCAGGATTTAGCCAGGATCCCAGCAGCTGGATTTGGTGGTGGCCTCTCCTCTGCCTTTTTCAGTCTGTGTAGTTCTACTTTCTCATTACTCAAGCTCTCAATAACTTGTGAAGGGCACTGATTTCATAGACTATCCTCCCAGTTTAGGTTTGTGTCATCTTTTCCCATGACTGGAATGAGATTATGCATTTTTGACAAGAACGCCACAGAAATGTTGTTAGGTCTTCTCAAGTGGTTCATATTCTTGGAATTATTGAATTTTAATTGTTATAAAAAAATGAAACTACAGGTAAAGTGGAAAGTCTGTCTATACACGCTCTCCCATTCATGCCACACTAGCTGGGTGGACACCTCTCTTGTGTCTCCTTTGCAGCTGTTCTTGTTTTTGTCACTAACTCCTTTCCTATTGTTGAAGCCAGTGGCTCACACAGCAGCTGACAGAACACCAGCCTCTCTCCAGCAGGACGCCAGACGTCCTGCTGCCCCATCTCAGTCAGGTTCCACATGGTGAGTTGTGAACCTCTAATGGGCTGTGAGATGTCAGCATTTCTGTTGATTTATTTTTTAATCAAGTGGAGTAGAAAATGCAAAAACTTTGCCCCCTGGTGGTGAGTTTGTAAGATTGTTAGGGGCAGGTGTGTGTTTATGGTAGGTGTCTTACCATGGGGACAGTCATTGACGCCATTGCTGTAAATTCTGGGAGTTTTCATCCTCTGTACCAGTTCCTCCTTGTCACCCAGAGCACTAGCTGTAAACACTGGGTATACTGAGGTCTTTATGTCTGGCCCAGACCTTTCTGACAACCCCAGAACTCAGCAGACCAACCAGCTTCTCCAGGCTGGTTTTGCTTTCTTCTTCCTTGATTTCCTCCCCTTCCCCAGTTCCTTGAGTGAGCCAGACTTACTCTCACTTCAGGGCCTTTCTGTTCCTCCTCACTGCTCGGGTGTCAGTGTTCTGTCCTTGGACATAGCTGCCCCGCCCTGCATTCAGTCATTTTCGCCCTGTCTCTTTGTGGCATTATCCTGGTCTGTGTGGGACTGGCTCAGTATGCCCTGTTTCTCTCTCTAGAATGTAGGCTCATGTGGGCAGGGACCACATGGTCTTGTTCTGGTGGTTTCCCTGGGGCTTAGCACAGTGTCTGTACATAGTAGGCATCCAATTACTACCTTTAGGGTGAATATGTGAACGAGTATTTCTGAAACCAGAGTAAAGAGTTTCAAGTTGAGGGACTGATCTTTTCTGCTAAGCATGGCTGGCCAGTCCAGGCATTGTGGGTGTAGACTGGGGTGTGTCTGTTAGCCACCTCCTCTTTCACTCACTTCCTGAAGTAGCAGCCGGAAGGTGTTTGAGACCTGGTGGCTACAGAAAGACCGTCCATAGTTGATGCACATATCCTGAGATTCCTGTTGTCTTTTTTTAACCTCTCCATTTTTCTTGCTTGTGACAGTGTTTCTCTCCAAATTCTTTCCTCCACACACCACCCCCTATGAGTAAATACTGAACTGCAGTATTACGTAAGAACAAGATATTTCTCATTTGCAGCACAGTGCTAAGGAGAATTGGGAAGTGCTTAAGTCCTTCTCTGTCTTCTCTGCACCGTCCTGGTCATGGGTTGACTCGTTTCTGCAGGGTTCTGGACAGAGTGTACAGCCCAAGGACCAATGACAGCGCTGTGTGTCGAGTGAGCTCCCGAAGCCCTCGTGCTGGCTGGACACGATGTGCCCATGCAGCACTTCCTGAAATAATGAAGTGGGGCTTGAATCTTCCATATGAAATTTGAAACTTAAGACTTTAGGGGATATTTGGGCTCAGATACATGTGTATTTTATATAGTGCCATCTGCAGTGCCCTTCGGCTTAGTCACTCTACAGAGGAAAGTTGAAACTTAGATATTATTTCTTACAGCATTCTGGAGAGATAGGCCAAAGAAATCCTGGTTATAGCCTTTGGAAGCACTTAGGGACTGGTTGGGACTCTGTAGTGGGAGACTGTACAAATGGCAGGGCTGTGATGCAGACTGCTGGGGTTGCCCGGCATAGCACCTTGGCCTGCCATGTCTGGCCTGCCTGGCTTTAGCATGTCCCTGGGTGCGGCGGCCTGCGGCTTCTGGAGTGCCTGGGCATGCTGCCTTGGGTAGCAGGACATGTCCACGCGGAGAGCTGCTTCGCAGACCTGTGCATACCCTCTTCTGTGGGGTGTCTGTGGTGCTGTACTGGAGGTGAAATGGGGCCAGAAGTGACCAGGCTACCGCACAGGTTTGCTGTAAGGCCAGGTGAGTGAGTGAAAGCATTTTGCCAGCTAAGTAGAGATGTTAGGGTTTGTTGTTTGTCATTCTTTAAAGCGATAAGAAATAAAGCCTGTCTGATAGCAAATCCTGCTCTCAAATCCTTCACTTGATAGATCAGTGCTATGTCTGTGTTGTCCTTGTCTTCATCTGCTCAGGTTGCCATAACATACTCCCCAGGGGCATAAACAGCAGACATTTATTTCTCACAGTTCTGGACGTCCAAGATCCGGTACCAGCATGGTCGGGCTCTGGGGAAAGCCCTGTCCTCCCAGCTTGCAGACACCGTCCTTCCCGAGTCCTCACATGGCAAAGGGAGAGAACATGCAAGCTCTCTGGTGTCCCTTCTTATAAGGACTCTGAGCCCAGTAGGGCTCAGCCTTCATGAGCTCATCTAAACCCAGTCACCTCCCAAAGGCCCATCTTCAAATACCGTGGCACTGGGGGGTAGGGCTTCAACATAGAAATTTGGGGAGGACACAAGTTTCATTCATGGATGTCATATGTACAAAACTAAAAATTAGGTAGGCAGCCTCATGAGGTGATGGATGGTTAGACCATAATTGTGGGGCTTACATTAGATTATAATTGTGGGGGATTACCAACAAGTCTGTTTCCCCTACAAAGTGTAAAAGTAACTGAATTACTCTTCCCTTAAATGTGGTCCCATATCCTTTGGAAGTAGCTTTTCTTTTTTTGTTTTCTTCTCACTAACTTTAGTATGTCACTGCCTAATGAGTTGGTCCTGTTCCATCTCTCAGTTCATTTTGTAGCATGTGTGTGCTTTAAAGAGCTCTGTTTCATTTTGAACAATGTTCTTCCAGGATCATATTCCCACAAAGCACATTTCTTAACATAGGGTGAATTAGTATCACCTGAAAGCACTTTCAGACCATGCCTGAAACATGGCCCCCCCAGACACATGGGCTCAGAAGCTCCTTTGGAAAAGCGCTGTAAGAGATCTGGATGCACGTCTGGTCAGGAACAGCTCCTTCCACCTCCCTCACCCTTACAGAGGGAAATGCTTAACCTTCAATTTGCTGTTAGGGAAAAGAACTAAGGAATGAATTTGAATTGAGACTGAAAGATGGATTTTGAAGGCAAAATGATTATAGATCCTGCATTAGTTATCAGGATTGAAGACAAAAGATATGTGTATCCTAGAGATTTAGATGAGAAGACAAACATTAAATGACAGGGGCAGAGTGGCGAGAAGAGCAGAGGTGCTCTGCCCCATGCTAGGACGCCCTGTGGACAGGAAGAACACAGACCCCCAGTGGAAATAAGTAATGGGTAAACATCTGGACACAGACCAGGTGAGCAGACAGGTGGCCCAGCCATGCTCACACCATCAACACCCTCACCTGGCAGGCACACCAGCCCTCACCAGCATGTTGGTATTGTGGCCTCTCATGGGCTGCCCAGGGAGAGACTCTGATAAGTTGTAAAATAAATAGAAGCAATAAAATGCTGATAGATTCATTGTTTTGCTTTTGGGAGCAGTGACCTCAGTTAAACTTGAATTTTAAATCTCATCAATATAGTATGCTTACAAGCGTGGATCCTGCAGGTTACAAGATCTGCTGACTTCTTTGTTCATATTAGAATGGGGACGTTAAGAACGGTAATGATAAATCCCAGTCATGGAGTTGCTGTGGGTTGGATGGCTGTGCTTGTGTGTAAGCATGCACGCCTGGCCCATGTCAGCACTCAGTACACCGCTGCTGTGCTGCTGTCTGTTTCAGGGCGCCGAAGCCATGGTTCTGGAGAGCGTTATGTTTGCCATTCTTGCAGAGAGGTCACTCGGACCAAAGCTCTACGGCATCTTTCCCCAAGGCCGCCTGGAGCAGTTTATCCCGGTAAGATGTGTTCTCAACTGTCAGTGATGAGGGCCACAGACATCACAGGTTCTTTGTCTTGGCACTACAAGAGCCTGAGATGCTGTGGTCTGAAATAGTAAATGTGACCTATTTTATTAAGCTTTATTGGAAATGAAGAAGAACCAAATTTGTTGAATTTACGTCAGAACCTCTGTCTTTCCTGCGAAGGTATCCAAATGAAAAATACACTGGAAACTTAGTGTCCATTGTCCCCTTAAGCTGCTTGCCCTGGAACCTTCCCCTTTAACCTGTTTCTCTCTACTTCTGAGCCTTCTTTAGAACTTGCCACAGAACAGCTTGGCCCAGGTCTCTGCCCTGTGGGGGCCACCACTGTTCATTGTCTCTCACTGTGTAGAGTCTTCCCCCATCACCATTTTTCCGGCAAGTTCCTGTCACATTTCAAGGTTCAAATCCTGTTCTCAAAGAGTCAGGACGGACGGATAGTCCTGACTGTCCCGAGGCAGCAGTGATGTTGCTGTAACGTCTCATGCCTTGTTTAGAGTGACATGTGCTTGGCCCTGCCCCATTCCCACCCTGAGGCCTTCCTCTGGACCTCCAGCTGGCTCATTTGGGTGGAGATGCTGAGCCTTGCTAGCCTGTATTCCCGCTGGCAGCCAGGATTGCAGAGGTGAAGGGTTCCCCCGTTAACCTGTGTGAGCTCCTTGAGGACCAGGGTCATGGATGGCCGCTGCCTTGTCTTGTCCTGCCTCACATGGTGTCTTGACTGCCCATGTCTGCAGGCGGCCCTGAGCACAGTGACACCTGGTTGAGGGAATGCTCTGCTCACAAGGGCTCCACTTGCGTCCAGCTCAGGGCTGGAAGAGAGGGTCCCAGGGGTGAGAGCCTCTCCTGGTGCTCACGGTGGTGCCAGTGTGCCAGCTGCCATTCTGGGGCTGTCATGGTTGGGTGTTGACCTCGTGTGCCAGTCTCTTTCCTGGCACTTGTCTTGGCACCTGGCTGCGTTTTTTTTTCCCCCCGGTAAAGACATCTGTCTTCACAAGAAATCAAATGAAGTAAGGAAGTATTTGAAAGAGTTCTGCAAATACAAAACACTTCATAAGTGGCAACATGGATGCATCTTTAAAACATGATATTGAGTGATAAAATCAAATTCCAGAAGACTACAAATAGTGTCATACCATTTTAATAAAGCCCAATAGAGGCATATTAAAAGCTGTTTAATACATACACATGTGGTACAGTTTCTCTTTAGAAAAGGTGGGGGACCAGTGAACACAACTCAGAATAATGGGAGTGTCTCACAGGGAAAAGAAGCTGGGATCAGTACACATTGGTTGTAGAGTCTGAAATTGATACTGTTTTAGTTCTGAAGTTCTGCACTCTAGGACATACTGATTACCTTATAGTGAAGGTTTTTTTCAAATTAAAATACTAGGTTGAACCATATGAAACTGCCAATATTCAGCTGTTCTTACCCACAGAAATGTTGATTGCATTTGGCTCCGCCAGATTCCATATGTTATTTCGCACTTTACTCTTGCCCACTGCATGGGGTGAGGTGAATTCCATCTTGTCTAATTCCGTAGCCGTCTTTTAGAGGGCACATGGGAATGGTACCTCTAAGAATGGTAGATATAGTCTTCTATTTCTCTGCTGGGAAAGGAATTTGGAATCCTCAGCTTTCTAAATCTTTGGACATATTAACTTTAAATTTTCCATGTTGCCAAAGAAATCACTGGTACTTTTTAACAGCCAAATGAGAGCTGAGTGAATTGCCTTAAGAAATCCTAAGTATCCTGCCACTAGAAGCCACTAGAAGCCACTGGTTCTCTGTCCTTATGGTGGGTGACAAGATCTTTTGGTATCTTGGAGGATTCCAGAGTTGGGAACATTGAGCCTGATGCTTTCTGTGAGCTCTGAGCTCCTGCTATTTGTTGAGACCTCCCTGGTTAGGTGCTGGCCCAGAGCCCTTGACTGCACTGTCTGCTCCAGTCCATCAAGGACTTGATGTCTTTGTTCCCCTTTTCCAGAACCGGAAAGCTAGACACAGAGGTATAAGTAACGAGCCCTTAGCCATGTAGCTTTGCAATGAGTATTAAAGCCAGAATTAGAGTTGGCATTTCTCTAATGGGAACGCAAATTCTGAACCCCCTGTGTTGTCCCTACTGCTTTGGATTTTTTAGAGAAGCACCTCAGGGTTTCTTCTGTAGGGGAGCAGTCCATGTGTAAAATTAAACAGGTTTTAGTTGACTGTGATCTCCCTGTAAGGAGCTGTGAAAGGGCAGCCAGAACAAGTGCTCCCAGGCTGCACTAGTGGGATCTGGGCGTGAGTCCGCCTCAGTGCCTGGTTCTTTGTTCCACTTTTCCCTCAGAGCCGGCTCTCTGCCAGGCCAGGTCCTGGGATCAGCACCATGAATGGGAGGAAACTGCTGCTGATTAGGACCCACTCTGAATACCACCTCTTACCTGCGGTGTGTCAGAGTGGCGTGTCCCAGTTGTTGAAGGAGTTGGATGCTGGCTCATAGTAAACTGATGACCTGGGGTTTTTAGCCTAGGGCAGAGGGCATACTTTTCCTTTTGGGTAGAGCGAATAGGAGGCAGGAGCAGGGATTATATGATCGTATGTGAGAAGGGTGTTCTCACGATTAAAAGGGTTCAGAATGAAGTTGACCTTGGAGGTGGCCTGGCCTCACTGAGAAGTGCCAGAGCAATTGTCGGGTCACAGTTTGCAGGCACAGTGCCCAGTCTTAAGGGAGTTTGGGACACTGGATGAGACTTAGGTGTCTAACAAAAACTGGCTCTAGTTGTTAAGATTCTGTGACCTCATACTTCCAGGTTACCTCGACAAGTAACATTATCTAACTCCCTTTTTTATTCCAGAGCCGGCGATTAGACACTGAAGAGTTAAGTTTGTCAGATATTTCTGCAGAAATAGCTGAGAAAATGGCCACATTTCATGGTATGAAAATGCCATTCAATAAGGAACCAAAATGGCTTTTTGGAACAATGGAAAAGTAAGTGGTCAAACAGCTTGTCTCTGACTTACTGGGAGACACTGGTGCTCCCAGAGGTGCTAGAGGTGAGCACTTGCTTGTCACAGTGGTAGGAGAGCTTCCTCTGGCCCACGGGTGTGCAGGCTGTCACTTACTGGGGGTGTTTGTCTCATAATAGTCTTTCTTGCATATCAAAATCAGTTTCTGAACCAGGAAAGAAGACTGTTGGCAAAAACGTTATTGATGGGCGGATGCGCAGAAAACACACTTTGTGGACTGGGGTGCCCTGAGCCCCAGGTCTTCCCCGCATATCTGGAGCCCCAAGAATAAAGCTAGAGCGCCAAGAACAAGCCATGAACTGAGCAATGATTGTTTGTTCCCCCTTTTTGGCCAGATACCTAAACCAAGTGCTGAGAATTAAGTTTACGGGGGAATCTGAAGTGAAGCAGCTGCACAAATTCCTCAGTTACAATTTGCCTTTGGAACTGGAAAACCTGAGGTGAGTATTTGCTTCTTTTTCCTGAGTAAGTACATCTGTCCGATATTTAAATATTCTTAGTCACTAGAACTGCTACCAGTGAACATGTATTAACCACTGCCTCAGGCCCTGGCATTGTACACTGGTTTTACGGGATGAGTTTAAGCAGATGAACTTTGTGACCAGGAATCTCAGCTTGTGCTAGTGCTGTCACTTGATCTGCAGAGGTTTCATGGAGGAAGTGAAATTGTGAAGGAATGGTTGGTGGCTAGGGCAGCAGATTATTTTCTGAAAGAAAAACAAAACAAACTGTAGGGGCAGGCTTGGGGGGTGTTAGCAGACAAGGGGAGCAGCTCAACCTAAGCTTTGGGGGAAATGGAGTAAGAAGCTTGATGCTGGTCTCTCAGCAGAGGCCACTGTGGTGTCTTTAGGAGCAAGAGTGCAGGTTTCTAGTATTTGTCCCAGGTGTGGGGATTTACACCTTTAATTACTCAAGTACTTCAGTATCTGCTGTGCTGGGCATAGTGATTGGTGCTGAGGAAATGGTGACCTAGACATTCTTCGAGAACAAATAAACTAATGGCAGGTTTTGATGAGAGCTGTGAAAGAGGCCAGAGGTCCAAATAGACTGGCAGAGGGGTCCACTCTGGGCCAGTGGTCATAGACTGGCTCTGTCTCTGGGCCTGCAGGCCAAGAGCAGCTGCTGCATGAAGAAGGCCCTCTCCCAAGGGGAGCAGCGTGTGCACAGGCCCTGCCGTGGGGAAGAGCGGGGCACACTCAGCGCCCATGTGTATTTCTGGCTTGAGCTCCATAGAGCTGTCACCTCATAATGACAGTTTTCAGAATTACTGTGAAGAACAGGGCATGGAGGCACTGTGTTGGTCTGGAGCACTAATACAGTGCCAGGCGTGCTGAGAAGGCAGACTCTTTGCAACTAACCTAAAAGTGATGTTAAGTACATTGATGAGTGACAGCCAAACCTTCCTTTTCCAGATCATTACTTGAATCCACTCCATCACCAGTTGTATTTTGCCACAATGACTGTCAAGAAGGTAAGAATTGCTCAACCTATTATGCCAGAGGTGGGGTTTGTATGTATACTTAAAAGATGGTCTCCAGTCATTTGAAAAATGCCAGGTGTCCACCATGAGGAGGTGAGATGCATGTCATCATGGCACAGCCACATCATGAAGTGTTACATAGCCACTGAAAAGAATACGGTCGAGTTTTTTACAGACCAACAGAAAGATCTCCAGGATACATGAAGGGGAAAAAGCAAGTTTTAGAAAAATATGTAGGGTGTCATCTCATTCCTATAAAAAATACATTCATAGCAAAAATACGAGAACATTCACTAAACTGGGAGTTGGGATAAAGGACTTAAACTCTCGACAAGTCACATATATTTTCAATGCTTAGCTTCAGTAAACAGGTATGACTTTGTTAATCTGAAAAGGCAGTGAAAAGAGGATCTCCCCCTCCGTTAGTCCTGGGTCCTCGCCTTCTGCACTACACACACATTATGGCTCATCAAAGCCGCCACCTCTCTAATTATGGGTTCTCTGTGCTATTAATGACCTCAGGTTTCTCTGCTTTAAAAAGATGATGCCATTACCCCTTACAAAAACCAAACTTTAGGCACCGTGATGAAACTTACCGGTCAGGCTTCCCTGGCCAGTGGGGCAGCTCCTGCCGATGTTGCCATGGTAGCTGGCTCCAGTGTGGCTCTGCCTTTCTGTCCTTGTCCTCCCCATTCCAGCTGGCCAGGGTCCAGCTTGGCCCTTGGACCCTGTGCCAGGCTCATCGGTTCGCTTTTAATTTTGACAACAGTCCCTTCTGAAGACCAGTCATTCAATAAGACATTAGTTTGAGCCAAAATACCTTTTCATAATTAGCTGGTCATTACTGGACAAGTCAAGCAGGGTGTCGACATGTCAGCTGCAATTTTCTGTTAGTGGACAGTTATAAACTGCCAAGACGCCTCCAGACGGCAGGTTTTGGGAGCTCAGCTGGCCAGTGATGGCAGTTGTGTGTGAAGAAGAGAGGAGGTAGGGGTGTACATTCACTTTAGTCTGCTAGTTGGGACATCTGCCTCCAATTCTCCTTTAATTGGCCATTGGACCTGGAAATTGTATCCTGAAAAGCCCCTAGAACTGTGCCTCTGCAGAGTGTCCAAAAAACAAGTGTAAAGGCTGGCTCTCCAGTACCACCTGCCAGCCCTAAGGGCACTGAGATGTTGGACTTTATGTAGGGCGTGGGGGCCTTGGAACATTGGCCTGGAGAGGCAGTCTGGCCGAGGGAGCACCTGCTCTCATTCCCCATTGAGCCCGGGGCTGTGTTGTTCTTGGGCTGCCGTGAAGAAGAGTCTCGCAGACATAGCCTGGGGCTTCTGTCGTAGGCAGGGCTTTTGGCTCTGTGCTGTGTCTGAAGGGCTGCTTTTACTTGCTGATGGTTAGGATCCCCTGGGAGACACAGAACTCTCCACCCTGCTGTTGAAGGACTTGTGCCTTTGATTATAAAACATTCCCCCTGTAAAAGTCATGTCATCCAAACCTTTGTTGCAGGTAACATCTTACTGTTGGATGGCAGAGAGAATTCTGAAAAACAGAGGCTGATGCTCATCGACTTTGAATACAGCAGTTACAATTATAGGTAATACGTTAAAGTGAAAAGATGTTCTTATTTCTGTATGTTTCAATATTTTTATATGTTATGAAGCAATTATAGGAGAAAATAGATCACAGTATCATTCTTCATCTGGAAGCCAAGTGCATTTTGTCCCAGTGGACTTCAGTGGCTGAGAGGCTAGACAGCCCTGACCCTAGCTGGGTTGGGGTGGGCAGTGATGTGAGTAACCAGAACCCAAAATGTGTATTTTGTTGGCTTCAGAGATGATTCTCCTTCCATATACTGATTGCAGGAGCTCACTCTTAAACAATTGCTCTTAAACATGGGGCAGGTGGCACTCTGCGCTGCATTCAGCTGCAGTTCTGGTAATCCCCGGTGGTTGTCTGGCACTGAAGTTGTCGTAACTGCGGGAACTTGGGAGTACAGCCCTTGCTGGGAGGGATGATGTCAACTTGGCCTCGTTCCAAGGAGCCTCATGGAATGACTGTTTGCCCCATTCTCTGTATCTCTTGTCTCTTCTTTCAGGGGATTTGACATTGGGAATCATTTCTGTGAATGGATGTACGATTATAGCTATGAAACATACCCTTTTTTCAAAGCAAACATGCTGAAATATCCCAACAAGAAACAACAGGTAGGAGTCATGTTCATGTACTTGCTCATGGGCAACTTACATTAGTCAGTTTGAGGTAGTTAGTTTTGATTACATCTTCATTTTTAAAGATGGCTCACTGTAAATAGTGCAGTGGTTAAGCAGACCCTTTTGCTTTAAAATGTTATTTTGTGTCAAGAGCCAAACTTGACATTTGAGTCAAACTTTTTGATCCCTGCGCCAGGGATGCCTGTATTCAGTCAGAGGAGGCAGCATCTTTTGTAGTTCCTTCTAATTTTTCCTCAAAAGTCCAGCTTCTGTTCTGCTTTCTGGCCTTATTTTTTCAGGATCAGTGTCTCTCCTCTGTTCATTTGCTCTGTGCAGACAGGTAATCTTTTGGGTACCATGACTGAGTAGCTGTTGTGTGTCCCGTTATCTGTCCTAAATTATGGGAGTCTAGTGGCTGTGTGGAGAGTCCTTTCTGCAGAATCTCCTCCTGGGACCCCCTGCACTCCAGTCCTCAGCCCATCTTTGAAGCATTGGGTTGAGGATAAGTAGGTAGCAGTATGTATGTAAGCAGGCCGGGGAGAAAATACACCAAGCCTGCACAGAGCAACAGCCCACCCACGCTTAGACCCCCAGTACAGATCAGCTTTTCCCCCAAGTCCCCCTGCCTGATCAGAAGGATTTCACAAAGGTCAAAGGGGATGAGGACAGGGATGCAGTCAGGTGCTGCTGTGTAATCATGAGTACCACCTTAGCCAAGCACAGTGACAGTCTTCAGTAGGGGACCCACTACTAAGGGCAGCCCTTCAAATGTAGAGTTGCTGTTTTCTGGCCACATGTAAAGGCTGACTGTGATGAACTTGAGTATGTCCAAAGCAAAGTGATTAGATGGATCTGGACCTCACGGTCACTGTCTATGAGACCAAAGGGCAGAAGTGGGGCTGCTCAGCCCTGGGAGAGAAGTGCAGCAGCCTTCAGGCATGCACTTGGTGCTGTGCTGAGAAGGAAGCAGTCCTACACAGCTGGGGGGCTCTGGTGGGAACTCTCAAATCGGGGGGAGGGGGGGCTGTCAGTGAGAGAGCAGATTTCATTTTAATGGAAGGCAGAGCTGTGTAATCACCAGCACTGCACAGCAGTGGAAATTAAAGGACGCTTCATTTCTATTTTCTGGGAGGTTTTAAACACATGTAGTTGTTGGTCTTCATCAGGTACCCTTTTTGCATCTGCTGAGATAATCACGTTTTAGCTCTTAAATCTATTAGTGAGATGTTTTAAAATGTTAAACAATCCTGAAATTCCTGAAATAAACTGTTACTCTGAATGAGTTGTGTTATTTTGTAATGCTCTGTTGGATCCAGTTAGGCAATATTTTAGGAGTTTTACATCTATGCACAATGTGAAATGGACCTTAATGTTCATTTTTAAAATAGTTATTTGTACCTTCTTTTGGAATAAAAATTAAACTAGTCTTATAAAATGAGTTGAGTGTCCCTTTTTGTTTCCTGGAACAAATATAAAGTGGTGTTCTTTAAAGTTTGGTAGACATTGCCTGGAAAACAGTCTGGGCCTAGAACTTTTGGGGAGGGAGAATCATGAATTACTGTTTTCTTAGGGTGTCAATCTATTCAGATTTTCTGTTTTCATTTACCAATTTCAACATTTAGCATCTCCCAGAAATTAACCCATCTAGTGTGATGGTGGGAGTTTGGGTTTTAAAAAGGAATCAGTTGAATCCCAGATAATGCCACTGGTAGCTGTGACCCACTGTTGGTATGCGTCAATCTCCTCATCTGCAGAATTTACTTTGTGGCTGTGAGGAGTGAATTAGTAGGCAGAAGCCAGTGTTCAGAACAGTGCCTGTTACATAGAATTTAATAGGTATCAGCAGTCATCTTTGCTGTGCCAGGTTTACTTTGGGATCGAAGGCGACTTCCAGGACCTTGCCTAGGACAATGCTTGAACTAGAATGATGCTTTCTGGCGGGAGCTGACGTAGCACAGGAAAGCTGAATTTAAAGTAGGGAGGTGGAAGAGGCTGTAGAGGGAGAGGTGTTCCTATTCCAACTAAGTGAGCAGTCTCTGACGGTCTTGCCCGGGAGAATGACTGACGGCTGTTTTGTTATTTACAAAGAAAGTGAGTGCTGGTTTGCTGTGTCTGTGGCCTTTTGATAAAGTAGGAAATGTGGATGAATGAGGGATCTTATAAATCGTAATTCACATGTGGGACCTGGTAGGACCTTAGGTAAGGTCCTAAACTGAACCCAAACTGGATGTTGCTAGTTGGATATAGGTGTGTCAGTAACCATGTATCTTAGAGGTGGAAGGCCCTTTGAAGTGTCCCTTCCAGCTCCTACTCTGAGGGAACACTTGCTGATGAATCTCAGGCTACCCAGAGCCTCGTGCCTGGGTACTTGCGGCCATACTGCAAGAACTCCAGCCTGCCTGAGGAAAGGGTTGATGTAGGCTGACCCTGCTTTGTTATGAGACAGCAGAAAACATGAGAGTGGATCGCACAAGAAAAACAATTCTACCTAAGCTGCTTTCTCCAAAACTAGTAGTAGTTTCCCATACTTGTCTTGCCGATGTTAGCACTTTGACATAAACTGGTGATCACTGCCAGATAAGGTGAGCTTCCAAGATCCCCACACCTGGGCACAGCAGTGTGTCGGGCTCTGCCAGGCTTTCTCCACGCTTCTCCGACGTGATCCGGAGGAGTCATTATGTAATGCATCATGAGAGCTGTTGATATGGACTGTTTTTAACTGTCATTGATCTAACATAATTACTTTTTTTTAAAGCTCCATTTTATCTCCAATTACTTGGCTGCATTCCAAAACGAATTTGAAAACCTCAGTAATGAAGAAAAGTCTGTTATAGAAGAAGAAATGTTGATTGAAGTCAATAGGTAATCGTTTTTCCTTTGCTGATTTGTAAAGATAGCTAGCTTCTTTATAGAACATATTTGGAATGCCTATTTGTAATTAGGAGTATTTTAGCTGCTTTACCACTATAAAACTCAAGGACTTGTATTTTTTCAAAAGCAGAACATTTGGTACTTCTCCGTGTGGCTGAGTGTGTTCTCGTCTTTCAGATTTGAACACACAGCAGGTAAGGAGAACAGGATCTGTGTTCAGACAGGATGCTTGGATGGAGTTCTGAACTATAATCCGTGCATAAGACTCGGCCGTACAAGGCTGCTGCCACCGAGGGCCTGCACACTGTCGCACTGATACTCGTGAAGTGGAGGGTGTCATCTAATAGTTCTCCTAGAATGTAATTAAAAGTTGTGAATTAGTTCTGAGTCTTACTCAGCTCTTTCAACAGCTTCTGAAAGCAGGACTGGGAGCCTTCCCGACTCCTCAGTCTAGACCCTGTTTATTTCTACATATGCATGTCTTTAGTGAGAGGCTGCATTACTCCTGTTCTTGCAGGTGTCCTGTGAGATTATTTGGTAGAAACGACTGTTTCAGTAACTTTGGCTCCCTTATCCTGCCCACCCCACTGACGACAGCTCACTTCTTCATGGCCTTCAGAGGTGTCCACACCCCATCACCAAGCATGGGGCCACCCCACTTGCCCCCTTGGCTCCGCCCGCTGCATAGGTCTTCCCTTTCTGGTTCTTGAACGAATGGAAATAGAAAAATGGAGGAGGAGGAGACCCAGAAAGAAAGGGAAGCACCAAGGGGCTGCAAGGCCACAAGAAAAACAGGTTTGATGATACAAAAGCATTCCTTCCTGAGTTAGAGCTTTGTCTGAATGAAGACTACATGCTCTTTACTGTCTTGTCAACAGATTCTGACAGCAGGGCTGGGAACCTTACAGATTCTGCAGAAGTCTAGACCCCTGTTTATTTCTGTGCATGCATCTCTTGAGTTGAGAGGCTGAGTTACATTCTTCATTCTGCATTTGAATGAAGCCCAAAGGTATTATTTTGAGGAGAACTTGGATTCTCGGTGACAGAGGGGTTGTGGTATGGCCTAGAGAGGGTGACGTGGGTCACACTATGTTCTGCTCTGCCTCCGTGCTGTGTAAGAGGAGGGCACAGTGTCATCCTACCTCCTGGCAAAGGCAGCCCATTGTCCAGAGGCCTGAGTTTTCCTCTTGCTAATGAGCTTGTGGTAGGATTGCTGCTTCGGTCTGCTCACACATGTGGCAGAGTGTTTCTCTGTGCAGCCCAGGTTTTGCCGGCATGGCTACCAGATCCTCCGTGTGCGTCCTGTGAATGTAGTTATGTGTGCCAGGGACAGGCGGTGGCTGTGTTCAACCTGCAAAGCTACTTGCCACCAGCCAGACACAGGGAGAGGATTGCTTGGTGTGCCCGCAGTTCTCAGAAGCCCGCTGAGTTTGCTGATGCAGGCAGAGTGTGCCCCCCGATGAGGTAGAATGTCCACCCAGCAGGAAGTGACTTCACAGTCATCGGACCGGTGCCACACACCTCACGTGCATTTCCTGCTTTTGTAATTACAGGTTTGCCCTTGCCTCCCATTTCTTCTGGGGACTTTGGTCCATTGTACAGGCCAAGATTTCATCCATTGAATTTGGATACATGGTATGTTTTGGGGGTGGTTTTTTCTACTCCCAGGAAAAAAAATGTTAGCATGTTTGTGAATGCTTGGTGGTATGTGGCTTTCCTCACAGAGGGTTACCCGTTCCCCACAAGGATCTGGACAAGGTGACCTGGCAGCAGTACAGTGGGCTCAGCCCAGAAAGCTGAGGGAGAAACGGTGCATAATTTAAACCACTTTATTGATGCTGCATCTGCTCTTGGAGGGTGCCAGCAGTCCCCGTCCTCCCTGCTCCAGAGAAGTGCCATGTGACCCTGTGGTTTGAATGGAGGATGCAGAACTCCGGACCTCAGAGGTCCGGCCCCGATCTCAGTCCCTCTCACATGGGGACGTTGAGTGAAGGAGCGTGGGCTGCATGCCTGTGCTGTGCGGCATTTTGTTCATCTGCTCCAGTCCAGTCTGTGGCCCGTTGCACCCAGCTTAGAGTTGGAAGCTGGTGCAGATTGAATTAGGCTTTCTATTTGCTGTAGACACGTTTGTACCAAGCCAGACTTACTTTTTTATTCTAAGCTTAAGGCTTTCCTTGACAAGGACCATAGTGAGCATACCGCCCTGGGACAGGTGGTGGGAAATGACTAGTTCATTTTATCCTCCTCAGTTCTATATTAGGATGATTTCTGCTTCTAGGCAGAAGGTCTGGGTAATGCTCAGATAATAAACAAAAGAAAAAAGGGAGATTTGCATTTTTAGAGCACATTGGGAGGCATGGTCAAATGATGCTAAGACAAAATAGTATTACCAAAGATAACGAATAGCATTTCATTATAGAAAAGAGATCAGTTCATCCAGAGGATGTGAGAAATCCTGAGTGCATATGCATATATCTCACTTCAAAAGGCATAAAACAAAAACTGACAAAACAGAAGAGAGAGGCAAATTCACCAAGAAACTTTCACCACCTCTCTGGTGGGTAGGACCCAAAGCACAGCTAGTGAGGACAGAACTGAGCCCCATTCAGGGCAGACCATGTGCTGGACTGTCAGCAGCTCTCAAGTTTAAAAGGAGTGAGGTAAAACAGAGTACGTTCTCTGATTACAGTGGAATTAAAAGTCAACTACCTCAAAAAAGATATCTGGAAAATTCTCAATTATTTAGAAGTTAATTATATTTCTGAATAAGCCCTAGATCAAAGAAGAAATTAGAAGGACAATTAGGAAATATTTAGCACTGAATTACAATGAAAACACAGCCTACCAGAATTGGTGGGATGTAGCTAAAGCAGTATTAGAAACTTATAGCTTTATAGCTTAAATGTTTGTATTAGATAAGAAGAAAGTTCTCAAACCAGTGACCTAAGCTTCTACCTTAAGAAGCTAGAAAGGAAAACCAGTTATGCCCAAACTAAATAGAACTGAAATAAAGATAAGAGCAGAAATCATGGAAATTGAAAATGGACAAAAAATAAAATCAGTGGAACTAAAAGTTGATTCTTCAAAAAGATCGATAAAATTTACAAACTTCTGGCTATAAAGTGAGCAAGAAAAAAGGACAAACATTACCAGTATCAGGTACAGACAGGATATCACTACAGATCTGTAGGTGTTAAAAGGGCAAGAAAAGTTTATGAACTTTTTGCCAGCAGATTTGACAACTCAATTGAAATGTGCAGATTTCTTCAAAGACATATTACCAATGGCTGACATAAAAGAAATGGCTATATGTTTATTAAATAAATTTGAATTAATAATCATAAACCTTCCTGTAGAGTAAACTGCAGGTCCTGGTGAATGTCATCAAACATTTAAGAAAGAAAGAATACCAGTCCTACACAAACTTCCAGAAAATAGAGGAGGAGGAGGGAACATTTCTCAGCTCATTTGATGATGAGACTAGCATTACCCTAACACCCAAACTAGATAGAGACATCTTAGGAAAGATACCCTTCATGAACATTACACAAAAGTCATTAAGATATTGGCAGAAATTAAATCCAACATATATAAAAGGATAATACTTTATGACCAAGTGGCATTTATCCCTGGAATGCAAGGTCAGTTTAACATTTGAAAAACCTGTTAGTGTAACTCATCATCTTAAAAGGACAAAAACCATATAGTCATCTTAGTGAATGTAGGAGAAAAGCAGTTTACAAAATCCAGCATCTGTTTGTTGTTAAAAAAAAATCTCAGCAAACTAGGAACAGAGGGCAACTCCCTGAACCAAAGAGCATGTGTGGAAAACCTACAGCTGTCATAATTACTGGTCAAAGACCGGCTGCTCCTTCCCACCTCCACCCCAAATAGCAAGTCAAGTGTTTGTTCTTCCTGCTTCTCTTTAACAGGATTACTAGAGTGTCTAGCCAGTACAGTAAGGCAAGAAAAGAAAGAAAGTACAAAAATACTGGAAAGGAAGAAGAAAAACTGCCCTGATTTTATAGGTAACAGATCACATACATTAAACTAATACTAAAAATCCAACAGAAAAGTTATTTAAACTACAGAGTGAGCTTGTCAGGGTCACAGGACACAAGGTCAGTTTACAAAAACCAAGTGCATTTGCACATGCTAGAAATGATTATAAATGAAAAAATTTGATTGTTTATAATGGCAAAAGGGAAATTATTTAGGGAAAAAAATTTAAAAGATGTGTATACTCTGTACACTGAAAACTAAAAATTGCTAAAAGAACCTAAATAAATGGAATCCATACATGGATTTAGAAAACTCGATATTGAGGTGACCTTTCTCCCCAAACTGATCTATATATAGAGTCTTCATGATCCTAGTCAATTTCCCTACAGGCTTTTTTGGTAGAAATAGACAAGTGAATCAAAAATCTAGATTTTAGAATGTGGAGATGCAAAGGCCCTAGGATAACTAAGACACCAAAACTGGAACAAAGTTGGAAGAGTCACCACCTGATCTCAGGACTTTCAAGAGTGGGGTTTTGGTATAAAGGCAGACGTCAGTGAGGTGGAACAGAAGGGATTGCCCAGAAATAGACTCACACATATATAGTCCATTGGTATTCAACAGAAGGGCCAAGATAATTCACTGGGGAGAGAATTATATTTTCAAAAAATTATTTGGGAACAACTGAATAGCCATAGGGGAAAAAAACAATGAACTTTTGATACCGTGCCATAACTTGAAATAACTTAAAATGGATAATAGACCTAATTGTAAAAATTAAAACTATTAAGCTTCTAGAAAACAGGAGAAAATCTCTGTGACTGTAGCAAAGACTTCTTAGGTTACATAAAGCAGTAACCAGAAAAAAAAAAATTTTTTTTAATATTTGCCTTTGAAAGACACCACTAAGAAAATGCAAAGGAAAGCCACAGAGCATGCACAGAAAATGCTGCAAATCTGTATTTGACAAAGGACTCATGTAGAATATATAAAGAACTCATAATCAGCAAGAAACCAAAAAACCACTTTATAAAAGGACAAAAGATTTGGCCAATAAGCATCTTTTCTTCTTAGTATAATTAATCATAAAAGAAACACAAATTAAAACCCCAGTGAGATACTTAGCACCTCCAAGATGATGGCTAATTTAAAAAAACTGGCAGTACCAAATATTTCCAGGAATACAGAGCAAATGGAACTCATGTTACTGGTGAGATTGTAAAAGGGTGTAGTCAGCAAGGAAAAGCCTGCCAGTCTCTTAACAATTAAATGTACACTTAGCACAGCCCAGCATCCCTGTCTTTGGTGTTGATCCAGGAGAGTTGAAAGCATATTCCCACACCAAGACTTGTATTCAAATGCCCATGGCAGCTTTATTTTTAATAACCTCAAACAAAACAACCTACATGCCAGTCAGCAGATGAGTAGATAAACATGCTGCATTAGATCTGTATAATGGAAGCTCCTCAGCAGTGAACAGGAATGAACCACTGATAGACACAACAGCATGGATGAATCCCAGGGCCCAGTGAAAGAAGCCAGACACAAAAGCACACGTACTGGATGGTTCCACTTACGTGAAAGCTTTTGTTTATTAATAATAATAATACATGTAAAAGAACTATCACAGGCCATAGTGACGGAAATTGGATCAGGCACCTGTGGCCAGGAGTGAGGGGTGGGGTTGGCTGCAGAGGCCTGGGAGCTGGAATCTCTGTTCAGGATCACCAAGCTGGTGGCGCACTAGAGGTACATATTTTTGAGAACTGCCAAACCGTATATTTAAAAGTAAGTCCTTTTTTGTGGTATATAAATTATACCTCAGTGTTAATTTTTCAAAGTGATGCTGTAATGTTGGTGGTTAGTAGTGCAGACTCTTCTGTGTGGAGTGGGTCATAAAGAGTGATGGGCAGATGAGGCCAGACCCAGGGAAGCGCCGCACTTGGCTGCTCCAGTGGGAGCAAGACTCCAGAGCGATTTCCTTCCTGTGCTCAGTGGTGCCTTAGTGATCATGCTGAGGGGCTCCCGAAGACGGGCAGCACCTTCTTTCTTGCACCTTTGCTCTGTACTTGCTAAGCCCCAGGACTCTGGCTTGCTTTGGAAAAGGAGCCTTTGTTATGGCTGCAGCATCCCAGGTCAACCAGATGGCGGATGTAGACAGCAGCCCCCGTCCGGGTTGGCAGGCCAGGCTTATGACCCAGGCACATGTGAGACAGGTGTGGCAGTGAGCGGGGCCGTTGTGGGGCTGTCTAAAGCAGTTGGGCTCCCAGCGGCCTCCGGGCAGGCAGAACCCCTGGTGAGGCCACTCCTACTTGTGTCTCCTAGGACTATGCCCAAGCCCGGTTTGATGCTTATTTCGCCCAGAAGAGGAAGCTCGGGGTGTGACAGTGGGGAGGACTCCTCGCGCTGCACCTCGATGGCGTGGGCAGCCGCGTCAGCGGGGCCTGAGCCCGATACCGCGCCTGTGGCTGGAAGGTGTCGGGGGGCTTGCTGCCCGACAGATATGTATGATATGAAAGACTGTATTACAACTGAGTGACATTTATTCTTATCTTGTTTACGATTTACTGGGACTCTGCAGTGAGATTGGGAAGCAGAACTAGAATACAATAGTGCAATATTTCAGAATCCTTATAATCTAGAGAAGTCATTTATCTCTGGGGCCTGCAGCTTCCAGTCAGACTGTAGACAGCAGGAGTAACAGGGTTACTGCAGGTGCTCTTTTTGCCCAATGTTGATTTTTAAAGGATTTTCATCAACATGCTGGTGAACAGTGACCAGGCTCTCTCTAGGTGACTGTGTAGACACTGCTTGCTCCCCAGGGGTGAGTGAGCAGAGGCTGACTGTGACATTGCTTTGCAGCCTGAGCTCGTCCCCAAAAGCTGCTCCTCCACCCTTTAGGTCCAAATGGCGGATGCTCGAGTTGGCAGGCTGCACACGACAGGTGCGAGCTGCTCCCTGCACATGGATGGCTGTAGCTCCTTGGGGCCTATTATACATACTTTGTTATACTGACGAATCTCAGCCTGGAGGCAGCCTTGGCCGTGCCCTCCTCCTAACTGAACAGGCTTTATTAACCCCAGCTCTGGAGCAGGCAATGAGCCATGGCCATAAAGGGCCAACACCTGGACAAGGAGCAGCGCAGGGCCATGACACATGCCTCGTCTGCTTTCCCAGCAGGGAGCAGGCTTTTTTTGTCCTGCTTTCTGCTGCTTTTTCTCCTCCACCTCTGCTCAGCCAGGAGCTGGGGCTCCTGTGACAGGGCTGACTGCCCCAGGGCTACAGTGTGCTAGGTGGGGAGAGGGAACCCTGACCTTAGCTCTGTGGCCAGTTCCCCACCCTCACTGCTCCTAATGTCCTGACGTGTTCGTTCTGGTGGGAACAGCCTGTATGTGGAATGTGGGGGCTTGGACAGAGTACAGCTGTGAAATCTGTATATAGGAGATGTCCTTTGGGATAAATGTTTTTTAACTCTGAACTCTTGTTTTTTGTGCATACATTCCTGCTACTGTGACGATTGTACCGTATAGACAGTAAAATAAAAATCCTTCCTCAGCCTGTCACCCTTGATGTCACTCTGAGTCTCTGGCAGGTCTCTTCTCTTTCGCGTGCCCATGAAAGGCTCCCGGTGTATCCCCCCAGCTTCTGTTCCCCGGCTGTGAAAGGATGTAGAAGCTGGTATGTCTGGAGGCAACTGGATGATGGGCCAGCACAGGAGGGACACTTTCCACTGGTCACCCTTCTAGATGTTTAAAACTTTAACCGGGTGAATGTGTTTTGATATCCAGGGGACAGAACTAAGGTAAATGATACTGCACTCCTGCACAGGAGCTCCCAGCTCCTTTGTGCCCGCAAGGCCGTGAGGTCATCTGGCCCTGAATCAGGACTCTGTTTCAGCCCCACTCTTCCCTGAAACACCAAGCTTACGTGCTATTTCCTCAGCTGAGGGATGCTCTGGGGCCAGATCGTCAAATGATGGTTCCTTCCCATCCTTCACCACTGGGCCTTTCTGAACCCCTCCATCGGAAGCGGTGCCATTCCGTAGACACCCCACCCCACTTCCTCCCTGGCCCACCACTTTTATTCTCTGTACCTGGCTTTTCCTGGAATTCTGGTTTGTTCCCTCAGATGTCTCCGTTAAACTGGAAGCTGTGAGCAAGGGCCAGGCCTGTCCTCAGTGCAGTTGGCCTGCGCATCCCTGTGGCAACTACCTCCATAGCCCAAGAGTGCCCACTCCAGTGCCTTTGCATGTGCCAGTCTCACAGTGGCCAGATGTCTCCAGCCAGGCTGTCAGCTGTCATGTGTCAAAACCAAGGCAAGGTCTCCACCTGGAGCCACCCTGCCTCTCCCCAAAACGTGCCACACACTCAGCTCTGAGCATCTGCACAGGGTATGTCTGTCATTCCCCCCCACCCCCACCCTGCCATGGGTCTGCCCAGCTCTGCTCCCTAGGAAGGTGTAAGCTTGGGGCCCTGGGCTCAGTCCAGACCCATCTGCAGCTTTCCTGAGCCCCATGTACAGCTTTCTCTGTTCCTAACCAGACACTGCTATCAGCATTTCTCGGAGCCAGGTCTCTGCCAGACATAGGGTCACCACAGAGCTGCCCAGCCTGGCATCTGGGGCCCTGAACACAGGGTAGTCTCAGATCTAAGGGACACCACCCAGCAGCTGGCCAAATAAGAGCCACAGTCATAGGGCCTGGCCACCTGGTTCACTGTGCCCAGGGCATCTCTGGCTTCAAAGTGGCCTTTGTTCCTAGGGTCTCCAGCCAGAAGAACCACTTTGCAGCTCCTCGGCCAGAGAAAGCAAGACCTCTAAGCATTGGCTCTGCTCCCCAGCTGGTGGGAGGACCTGGGCCAGAGAGCCCTGCAGGGTAATCCCCTGACCCCACCAGCCAGGGGACAGTCTCAGTCAGAAGGACTGCTGACCCAGGGAGGGCTGGGTTATGGCCTCAGCTGATGGGGACGCACAGCCTGGAGTCCAGTTCAGCATTTTTCCCTGGCCCTTTTGGCCCTGGGTGAGTTCTGGGCTGCCCTGGCCAGCCTCTACCTATGACAGTGGCTTTGGGTGTGTGCGACACCACTGCCCCATGTGGAGTGCCAGGTCAGGCTGGGTGTCCCACCTGCTCTCTGCTTCAGAGCATCTTCTATGACTGGAGCCAGTGCCGGCGCAAGGGCGTGGCAGTCATGCCAGACATGACCCTCCATGCCCAAACATAACCCTCACAGCCAGTCTGCACACCAAGGATGGAAAGTGCCCTCTCCCTGGCTCAGCCTGGAAAGATTCATTCCAAGCTAGAATGTGCCAGAAACATCCCTCCTTGGTCCTAGTTCTGTCCCCACCTTCACCTCAGAAGTCTGAGATTACTGTAGATGTACTCATGGGCCCTTTCCCCAACTGGTCCAGGCCCCAGATCCTAGACCGGTGCCTCTGCACCCCACAGCCCCCTCAGCTGCAAAGACATGCACAGAGGCTGGCCATGGTGTCCATGAAACCCAAAGAGACTCAGGCAGGACCAGCCCATGCTCAGAGTCCACACACTGCCACACAGCCTCCCCCGACCCTGTTGCTCAGACAGGACTGAGAGAATTCCTGGGCCCTCTTCTTTATTCCTGGCTGGCCTCAGCAAGGTAGGGGCCAGGGGTCACGGGCATGGCCATAGGTGGACACTAGTCATCCTCCACAGTGAAGGTGAAGGGGCTCAGCTTGTAGCCGGCGCCAGAGTAGAACTTGTTCTGGAACTCCACCCTGGGCATGACAAGGGGAGACCAGTAAGGAGAAGGCCCTGCTCCATACCGCCGAGCCTGCTCGTGGGCCACTCACCAGTGCAGCCGCAGCGCGTGCAGGAAGGCTGAGAGCCCCTCCATCACCAGCAGGATGGCCACGGTCAGCACAGCGAAGACGGCAAAGATGGGGACCAGCACCACGGCCGCCACACCCACATCGCGGCCCAGGCCCAGGCCCAGGCCCCCACGCATCACCATGACCCACAGGACCTCTGACAGTTCTGTGGGTGGAGAAGGACAATGGGGACCAAGGGGGTTGAAGCCTCTCTTCCTGTGGAACTGACCCTCTTGACATCCCCACTTTACAGAAGGGAATACTGAGGCCCTGACAGGTGACCCACCCAGGCGGCCACTGTATAAGTGTGGAAGATGTTGCCAGGATGACCCACGGCCAGCCCACCCACCGAAGCCAGGTCACTCACGGGCATGGGCCAGGCTCAGGGCCCAGAGGCGCAGGTAGGAGGCAGTGTTGGAAATGCAGCCCAGGCAGAACTCGATGGTGCGGATGGCCTGGTGCATGAGCACCTCGGAGAGGACCAACTGGGGGGAGTCGTGGCAGTGAGGGGCAGGCCGGCTGGCAGCCACATCCCCACGGGAGGGCCCACACCCACCTTGGCCTTCTCATCAGAGCCCCAGCCAGACACCGATGCATCAGAGGAGTCCAGAAGCCCAGTCTTGCCCTCCTCCTGGGGGTGGGGAGCAGGCAGCATCAGCAGGGCCCGCACGACCCCCTCCTGCCTGCTCACGGCCACTCGCACAGCCCAGCAGTGGCCCCACCTCGCAGACGGCCCTCCCGCCACATGCCCCGGCCTCTACCAGCTGCGGGCCACCGGCTCTCCTCACGTGGCGGCGGTGCTGCCAGCAAAGGAACAGGGGCGTGCCAAGCAGCAGGATGGGCACCATGGCCAAGGCCAGGACCACCAGGATGGACTGCACCACCTCCTGCGGGGAGGACACTCGAGTCAGGGTGCTCCCTGTGAGCCGCACACCCAGCCTGGGCCACACGAAACGGGGCCCGGGGAGACCGCAGCCCCATCCTCCCGCAGGGCCCCTCACTGAGTAGGGACATCATTCCATAAGGAATCCTGGGGGCGAACGCCTGCCAGCTGCCAGCCCCCTCGTGCCTCCCTGTCCCTCCACCTCGCTGTAACACCGCTGAATGCCTGCACCCCTGTTTCTCAGAGGATCCTGTACCCTGGGGCCCACGAGGGGGTGTGAGCCAGCATCCCCACCCCAGCGCACCTGCCCCTGGAAGAGTGGCTGGTTGGTGGGACTGCTGGAGAAGAGGAACATGTTGATGAAGTGGATAAGGATGCTGGGGGCTGAGGCGGCGCTGGCGGCCGAGACTCGCAGCCACTTGTAGACAATCAGGAAGACAAGGTAGCCAAACAGTCCCAGCAGGAAGACCAGCTCAGGCAGAGTCTCCAGCAGCAGTTTGTGCCAGTGGCCAAAGTGCCTGGGCAGGAGCAGGGCCAGGTCACTGGGTCGCCAGGTCACCAGACCACCCTGGCCTTGCCTGGCCCCCCTGCCTCCCAAGCGGGCCTCACACGTGGTTGAAGACTCCCAGGAGCACTCCGAAAGCCATGTGGGTGACCCCCAGGATGACGGACATCTTCATCTTGAAGGAGTTGAGGAAGCTCAGGTGGTTGACTGCCAGGCTCCAGACCTAGGGTGCCGGGAAGGGTAAGGGTCATGCAGGGGCCTCCTGCCTGGGTCACTCGTCAGCCCGTTTGCCCACCACTGGGGCCTCAGCACAGTGTGTCACCCGCCCTCCAGCCTAGGGACAGCAGACGGAATGGTTAAGAGCACGCATGGAGCCAGACACCGCAGCTCGTCCCAGCTGGGTGGCCATGGGCACACAACCTGTGGCATGGCCTCCTGTAAAACGGGAACAGTGCTCAGGTGGGCCACATGCCGTTGCTGAGACTAACTATAAACTCATTTCACATAAAGGGTTCAGAACAGTGCCAGGCACAGAGGGGGCTGTGGAAGACCCCGATGCTGCCCTCACCAGGACGCATGTCCCTTCTTTTTGACGTGGCTACCTGGCTTCCCTACCCCTGCCTTGCCCCCAGCCTGCTGAAGGAGGGCTGAGCGAGCTGGGCTACCCTCCCTCCTGCCCGCCACCTGGCCAGGACTCACAGGGTCGATGCCGAAGGGGTACGGTCCTCGGAAGACGTCGGTGACATTGGGGTCCAGGGTGAGCAGCTGGTTCTGTGCCAGGTACGTGTCACTGTAGCAACAGCAGGAAGGTGGTCAGGGGCTGCCCGGGCGCCTGGGTGGGGTGGGGACCTCGGTCGGGCCTCACCTCCAGCTGGAATGATTGGCCATAGCCGCCGCGCTCCAGCCCGAGGGGAAGATGGTGGTGGCGCGACTGAAACACTCGTTGTAGATGAAGCCGGTGTAGACGGAGAACAGGCCCATGAGCAGGAGCAGGTAGCGGCCGCCGAAAAAGGTCCGCCAGATCTGGGGGCGGGGCACACCGTGAGCACCTGCCCAGGCCGTGCCCCGCGGCATCCCCGCCTGCCCTTACCTCGTTCTGCGTTGTCCTCACTGCCGGCCGGTTCTCTGCCAGCACCATGGCCAGGGCGAAGAGGAACATGAGCAGCCCATGGCCCACATCGCCAAACATCACGGCAAAGAGGAAGGGGAAGGTGATGATGGTGTAGGGCGCTGGGGGCATAGGGGTGTGTGGTCAGCCGGGCCCCACCGAGAACATCTCTGTACAAGACACCAGAGGCCCTGAACCCAGGCTCTGGAACCCCGGGCAATTCGAAGGTGGTGTTTGCCAGGCAGGGATGCCAGACCACTTGTCTGCATTCAACAGCCTACCACTTGCTAGCTGTGTGACCCTAGGGCGGTGACTTAACCTCTCTGAACCTCCAATTCCCCATGTGCTAAACGTAGATAACACTACTAGCACTTCATTAGGCTACTAAATAGGAGTGTCCATAGGCAGTACCTGGCAGACCCCAGAACTGTCTACAAAGTCATAATTCTAGCTATTGTCATTTGCAGGAAAAGCTTTAAGCAGAAGCACACAAAGCACAGAGCCCGGTGGCAGTCCTGGATGGCACATGGCAAGCTCTGGAAGGCCAAGCTGGTTACTTAATCTCAGAGGTCTTGGTTTCCCTTCAGTAAAATGGGAACACTTCCTGGTGGGTGTTAGGAATATTCCAGTGCACCTCCCTGTCAGGGGGTTGAACTGTGCCCCCCAAATATACATGCTTGAGTTCTAACTCCCAGGACCTCACAAACTGACCTGGAGAGATCTTTACAGATGTAATCAAGTGAAAATGAGGTCAGTAGGGTGAGCCCTGATCCAATGCAAATGGTGTCCTTGCAAAAAAGGAAGCTGGGACACAGCTGTGCAGGGAGAATGCCATGTGGACATGAAGAAGCTCCCTCACAGCCCTCACCTTGACCTCGACCTCCAGCTTCCAAACCAGGAGACAATAAATACCGGGGGCGGGGGGCTCCGTTCCAGCAGCCCTAGCATCCTCCCCCCACTGCTTGGGGAGTTGGCGCCATGTCATCAGCAGCGGACCTCGGGGGGCCAGGCTTGCTCCCCCCTTCACTGTGTGATCAGAGGAACTATGGGCAGAGAAAATGAGGCAGAGGCCCCAGATCAAGCTCCCACATGCTGACCCTGGTCATGGCCACCTAGCCTCAGTCTCCACGCTCACACCCTGCCTATTCCCCCTAGGGACTCCAGCACCCTGCCTCTTGCCCCGCTGGGTGACACAGGACCTCTCCTGAAAGGGGCCCCACCATGGTTCACCCCCCCACACCCATTCTTTGGGCTCACACAGAACTCGCTGTGGCACCCACCCAGTGACCAGGCAGATGCTGGGCCATGGGCCACACCAAACATGCAGCCAGCCCTGCTGCAGGGACAGTGGTGTCTGGAGGTGGAAGAACCAGGCAGATGACAGACCAGGTGCCACAGGCCTCAGGGTGCAGAGGGGCCAGAGACGGGAAGTGCCAGGGCCTTTGCAGCCATGCCCCTGACCCCAGGATGCCACTGGCAAATGGGAGTAGCCCCCCAGCTCCAGCCCGTTGGGGGTGGGCACCATGCTGACAAATCTCTCTATCTTTGTCAAAGTCTCAGGAAGATACAGGCTTTTATAAAACCAGTTGTAACAGTGGCTCCCCCAGCAGACACTCATGCTTTGCAGGTGCCCCCAGCTCTGTGGACAGCAGCCCCTGTGGGCCACATTCAGAGCCGCAGCCCCAGTGGGTGGGAGGGCACCCAAGCAGCTGCAGCCAGTCAGCCAGCACACTGAGGTGTCATCTCTGGTCCAGAGCTCCCTGCAGGGCCAGGCCCAGACTCACCTCTCCCCACTGCCCGGCCCACTCCGCCCCCTTCAGCTCCCCCCTGACTGCTCCCTCATTCCCTGGGGTCCCTTACTGGTTTCTCTGGGGAGCAGCTCTCTTAATAGACCCCTTGCATCAGAGTCCCCGCCTCAGCGTCTGCTTCGGGAAGGCCCCGACCTAAGGCAACACCCACTTAATTCAAACTTCCTCACAGTGTGGCCAAACAAAACACCAGCAGGCTGATTCCAGCCGCACAGACCGCTGGCTGGCAACCTCTGACGACCGTTAGCCTCCCCGGCACTGCTCTGAGGGCTGTGCTATTAGTCCCATTTTACAGATGAGAGACTAAGGCTCAGAGATGCTAAGTAACTTATCAAGGTTATAAGTGAGACTTAAAACCTGAGCCATTCTGACTGTGAGGCTGGCTCCCTGTGGGCTTACCAAGGGGGCTTTGCTGGGGACAAACCTGAGCCCCACACTTAGGACGGGCAGTGTCTCTCTAGCCTCAAGAGAGCAGGACAGGCCCCATGTGGAGCCGCTGCCCTCCCAGGCTTCCACCCAAGTCAGCAGCCTTCCTCCCAGGCTGGGGCTCTCACCGGGGTTGACCTCCTGGTAGCAGCCCACACCGTAGGCGTCCACAATGCCCTGGAAGCTGGCCGTGAAGCGGTTGGTGCGGATGAGAGTGGGGGGCATGTCCTGGCAGGGGATGCGGTGAACCACGGCGCTCACACCTGCCTCGCTCTGGGGCACCCGGCAGGCAGACAGACAGAGGAGACTGATGATGGGGGCCTTCGGGGACCCTCAGCCCCCAGCCAGGCCCAGCTGGAAATGTGGAGCACGGTGGGGGCCCCCTGGGAAGTCGGGCACCCATCTGTCTCTGTGAAACAGGATGACCAGCCCCACGTGCCCCAAGTCAGGTGGACTTAGGGAGAGCCAGAGATCAGCTGAACCAGAAGCCACTTGGGAGATGATACTTCTCATCCAGGTGGCCCAGGAAAGCAAGCCCCATTGCACATGTGAGCACCTACCACGCACCAGCAGCCTGTGGTGTGTGGACACCATGGTGACTCCTGGAGGCAGGGTCACCACACCCACTCCACAGATGAGGAGCCTGAGGCTCCCTCCAGATGGCTCAGATCACAGGGCCAGGACCTGCTAAGCCTGCATTTGAACCGGGTTTCTGACTTAACAGCGAGTGCAGTCTCGAGGGTGTGAGGGCCTGTCCCAGGGGCTCTGGGAAGGCAGGGGGAGGGCTTGCTGGGCAGGGGCCATCAGGGCGGACTCCCTGGAGGCAGAGCCCTAGCAAAGGAAGGCATGGCAATGGGAAGAAGGTTGTGAGGAAGAAATAGGTGCCTATCTGGAAGCAGAGAAGGGTGCAGACCCCGCCCTACTCACCGAGCTGTTCTGCAGAGCCTGCTGCAGGGCAGGCAGGTCGTGTGTGGCGCACCAGCCCTCTGCGATGAGGCACTTGTGTGTGGCGCTCACGCTGCACTGGTTAAGGGCCAGGTACACGGCCTTCATCTTGCGGATCTGCACTTGCCAGGGCAGCAGCAGCCGCTGCACTCGGCCCAGCACCTGACTCAGGAAGCGCTCCGTCTCACCCAGGACCTGCAGCCACAGCTACCATCAGGAGGGGAGGAGCAGGAGGGGCCGGCAGGCGGCCAGCCAGCCCTAGGGCCCACGCCCACCTCCCGTAGCTCCTGGCTCTGCTGTTGCAGCAACTGCAGGGCTCCACGGCGGGCCTCATCCTGCTCCGCGAACGGGAAAACATGGCAGTGGAAGCTGGCAGGGAGGAGAAGGGCTGACGTCAGCAGGTCTGGGGGTCCAGGTTGTGCAGAGGTGACGTGCAGGACCTGGGCACAGGGGCAGTGGATGGCCATCCCCTGGGGGGCTCACCAGTCAGTGATCTTGCGAATCTTCTGCCCAATCTGCTCACCCCAGTAGGAGATGAGGAAGGTCATCCATGTCGCTGGCTCACCCTGCCGTAGGGGGTGCCCAGTTGACCCTGCAGCCCTGGCTCCACCCAGGACACACCCCCAGCCCAGGGCCCCCAGCCCACTCACCGTCACAGGGTCCTCCAGCTGCTGCTCTGTCTCCCTGAAGCTGGCGATGAGGAAGCCACGGCAGGCCCTCCAGAGCAGGCGCTCCAGTGCGGCGGCCTTCTGGGGCTCCACAGCACCTGCCACGAAGCTGCCAGGCAAGGAGGCGCTGGCTGGGCTGGTCCCCCTCCCTCCCATGCCTCAGCCCAAGGGGCAATCCACAGCAAGGGACCCTCTGGGCCTGAGGCAGGGGAGTGAGAGCACTGGACGAGTCTGAGCTGGGTCAGGGCCTCTGTGGCTGCCAGGGCAGAGCACAGAGCTGCCCCGCACTTACTTGACCCTCAGGTCCTGGTGGAGTCCCCCGGGGGCCTCAAGCAGCGGGGTACTTTCCAAGGATCCATCAGTGTACGTGGCTGCCAGCTAGGAGCCAAGAGGTACCGTGAGCCCCGGCCCAGATGGGGGCTGGCACCCCCTCCCTGTGCCCTCACCCGTGCTGGGGCTGACCGGGGGGCCATGGCCCTGGCCCAGCACGGCCGAGTGGAGCTGCAACTGGTGTAGCTGGGCCCGCAGGGACTGCTGGTTGCCCCGCACATCCCGGAGCTCCTGTGCTAGGCGATCCGTCTCCTCCTGGATGAGCAGCAGGTCGCGGGGTGGGGGTGCTGGCAGTGGCCCCTCGGGTGGAGGCAGTGCCAGACCAGCCCGCCGCACCTCCTCCTGCAGGAAGGCTGCATGCACAGGGATGGGCATCAGGGGAGGCCACTGCTAGCCAAGGGCTAGCTAATATCTAGAGGACCCCAAATACCGCCCCAAACACCACAGGACACCAGCTGCTTCACTGGGTCTGAGATCCCCAGAAAAACCCCAGGCCCCATTACGATTAGCAGATGTAATGTTAGGGGGACACGGGGAGGGCTGTACAACTCAGGGAAGACAAGTAGTGACTCTATAGCATCTCACTCCGCTTACGGACAGTGACTGTAATGGGGTTGGTGGGGGGGGACCTGATGTAGTTGGTAGCTTAATAACCATAATATTGCACATGTAATTGTAGATTAATGATACCAAAAAAAATTAAAAAAAAAAGAAAAAAAAAACCCAGGCCAAACCTGCACCCCACAGGTCCATCCCCTCCCTCTGAGCTCATACAGGCTGCTCTTGCTCCTGAGTCAGGGCCTGGGTCCCACAGGGGTCCTCTTGGTGGGCTGGCCCTAGCATGGCAGGGCCTGGGAAGAGAGCTTGCACGGAGGCCCATGTGGTATCTGCTTGATTATTTAAAAGCTAACACTCAAGCTGACCATAAACAAATGTGCTCCATCTTCCCAGCCAGCAGGCTCCTCATGGGAGGGGCTGCCAGAGCAGGGCCCAGGCAGGGGTCCCTCTTTCCCTGGTCTCAGAAGGAGCTGCTCCCTGGAGCATGTGACCTAGATCCTTGCCTTTGCCTACCCCAGGCCATGGGCAGCAGAGAAAGCTCTGGGCCTCTCCCCTACTCAGAAACCATGCTAGCACCCACAGGCTGAATTCCCAGGCTGTCATGTACTCAAGGCCTCTAAGCCAGCCCTGGCCTCGGCCCTCTGCTCAGCTCACTCAAGGCCACCCTGTTCTCCGAACACCCCATAGACCCCAGCTGCCGTGTCCTGGCTTTGCAGAGCCTGGTCTGGACCTCCCTTCTCTGCCTTACACCTGGGTGACCCAGACTCTTCCCTTCAGACCAGCACCTCTTCCAGGAAGCCTGCCTGGGATTTGAGCCTAGAGTCAACTCACTGAATGTCTTCTCCAGCTCCTCACAGCGACGAACATCCACCACAAAGCGTCTCTGGAAGGCACTCACCGAGGCATTGAGCTGTGTTTGCCACACAGAGGGGTCAGTTTTCCAGGGAGGTAGCCAGGGAAGCCCCCACCCTGAGGCCCACGCCTGGCTGTGCCCAGGCCATGGCTGCCTCCTCTAAAAAGGTGCTGAGCGCACCATGAACCTCCAGATGCCCAGCTGGAGACAGACCAGACCCCATGTACTTGGGAAGGGTGTGACATGCCAGGGCAGGGGGTGGCCTCAGCCATGAGGAGAGCTGGCCTTCCTAAGAGCAGGGTGTCTTATTCAAGCAGAGGCTGCCAGTATTCAAGCAGGCCCAGGGGACACGAAGGGGGCTGATGGTGAGCCACCTAGGGCACCTGAGGACGAGGCCCCTCCCACAGCCATCCAGGTCCCACTCACGTCTCTGAACTCCACAAGGCCCAGCTCGCCGAGCTGGCTCACACAGGTGTAGGCAGCAGCTGTGGGCAGGAAGAGCTGGACCAGTGCTACCTCCTCACTCCGGAACATGGAGCCCATGGTCCTGTAGGGTGGGTAGGGGTGGAACTCAGGGCAAGCCACAGGTAGTACCCAACTGGGTAGGAATTCTGTGTACCTCAGCTCACATAATCCTGGAAGGTCCTGCCAGCACTCTATCTGATAGATGGGGAAACTGAGGCCCAGGAAGGCTCTATGGGGTGCTGAGGTCACACAGGAAGTACAAGCACAACTGGGGGTGGAGCCCCAGCAGGCTGACCCCACAGCCTGAGCCACAGCCCACCCTCAAGCCCTTTCCCGGCCCCGACCCCTGTGACACTGGCTCTTCTCACACCTGGTCTCTGCTCCACTGTCCCTCCTCTGTGACCTTCCCTTGCCCTAGATCCTGCTCAAACTGCTGGGGGCCCCAGGCCAAGGGTGACCCCAGCAGCCAGCCTCCTGACCAAGTCCTGAGTCCTGGTCTCTCTACCTCAGGGAGTATCTCTCTGTGACAAATGACAGGGCTGAGGTTAGGACTATCCCCACAGGCAGCTGGAGCCCCCCTCCTTCCCTGCAGTGCTAAGGGGGCAGAGAGGCCGGCAGCGGACAGAGGAGAACTTCCCCTGAGGCCAGGGCTGCCAGCGGCAGCCAGTAAGGATTGGGCGGAGCAGCATTCCAGGTGTCGAAACCCACGGAAGTGAAACTGTGGAAACAACGGGGCAGGAAGAGCCTGGCAGGGCCTTGCTCAAATGCCCGGCGCCCTGCAGATGCTCCAGCCCACAAGCCGGGATCTGTGCCTCCTGCTCTTGGGGCCCAGGGCCAGCCACTTCCCCTCTGTAGGACTCAGTTTCCTTAGCTCTCAAACTGGGGGGAGGGCACAGGCACACCCACTGAGAAGGTGAACGTTAGGCAGAGTGCCCTGCCTGCTGTCTGGGCCCGCTGGGGCCTGCCCACTTGGTCACTCCCTCCCCTAGGCCTGGTTTACTTTAGTCTAAGGAGGGGATGTGGCTCTGTCCCCAGCCTGTCCCCAGCCAGGGAGAGGAGAGAATGCCAAGGGCAGTCTGAGGCTGCAGAAGGGCTGGGCCCTGGGAGTGTGGGCAGGAGGGGCTGGGCAACATCCCCAGAGGGCCAGGGAGCAGGGCTCTGAGCCCTGCCCAAGCTGTGACTGGCTGTGTAAACTTGGGGGAGACCCTTGCCCTCTCTGGATCTCCACTTCCTCTTTGGGTGAATGGGATTTGGCCACCCTGAGCCAAAGAGGACCTGGTCAGGGTAAGGACAGAAATAACCAGAGCCCCCATTTAATCCCTTCACCCATATGACTTCGTTTAACCTAATGGCAAGCCTGCGGGAAAGGGTGCCAGACGCTCAGCCTTATGGGTGCTCACCGGGAACGTGGAGAGGTGAGGGCCGAGACCAGAGGGTCAGCAGGCGGCCAAGCCAGGCGGGAGCCAGGCCCTGGGATGGCAGGTTCAGAGTGCACAGTATGTGCTCAGGGGAGGGCTGTTCTCTGCCCTAGGCACCCCCAAAGACTGGGCTGGCTAATGGGGGGTTGTAGGGAGCTAGGTGGGGGCCCGGGGCACACCAGCCCTGAGCAGCAGCTGGGGCCGATCCAGCCTGGTGCTCTGATTCACAGGGCCTTTGGGCCTGGACACTTCCGTTGGGTGGGACAAGCTGTGATGGGCAAGGGTGTGTAGGGTCCTGGTCAGACCCTGCCCCTGGGATTTGGGGTCTCCACTGACTTACCCCCTATACCTCATCCTCTCTGGCCCCTGCCCAAGCCAGGGGCCACCCCAGTCATGTTTACAGAGCAAATGAAGGTGCCTCGGTCCTATGGCCTTCAGGGTCCGACTCCGGCCCACTTCTCACTCTGTGGCCCTCTCCTCCTGGTCCCTCAGGAGGCTGAGGCTAAGCGGACCTTCTCCTGGGGGCCACCACACCTGTCCTCTGAGCTCCTGGCCACGATGATGAGCTGGGCTGGAGAGGGTCTGCGTTCTCTCCCATTCCAGACTGGGAGGCTCTGGAGTCAGAATGCCTCCACTTGCCTCCAGCTTTGCCTCTTCCTAGTTGGGTGTCTCAGCTTCCTCATCCGTAGAATGGGTCCCTCCCTCCAAGAAAGATGCCTCAGAGAACGGCCTGAGCGCCACCACACCCTGCAGAGCTGGGCTCAGTCCTTGTTAGCAGCTGCTAGCACCCCATCCTTCTCTTCCTCCCGTTCTTCCTCCTCCTGCTGGTCACCTCTGAGGAGGCCCCAGACACCCAGCCAGCCAGCAGACTGAGCGCATCCACTGACCCAGCTGTGTGGGGCTCCAGGACCCCCTTCCCCTGTGCAGAGGAAGCTGGGTTGGCAGACAGAGCCACGGCCTCTTTATACCCCTCATGGGGCACTTACCTGAAGTCGGCTGCACGCGGCGCCCCTCGGCTCCGCTCTCCGGCTCTAAGTTCCCAGCGGCGCCCACGCAACTCACTTCCCGGGCGGGGCGGGGCGGGGCATCTAGGGGCAG
>JAVSCE010017358.1:0-65412 GCA_032199065.1 Smutsia gigantea
ATTATGTGAATATTGTTTCATTTGGATTGGTCACATAGCTCTCTTGTCATTCTTTCATTCCTAGAGATCCATTTTTCTCTCTGTTCATCAGCTTATTTGTTTTCCTGTTGTCAAATTTCTACTTCATGTGCCATCTCTTCTATATGATCTTATCAACTTTTAAATCCCTCCAATGTGTGTTTCATTTCAGATACTATATTCTTCAACTCTGAGGGTCTCTTTTTCAGATTTTCTATCTCTTTGTTGAAGTCCTCCCTAAGATTTTGAATACTATTCTGTAAATCTGTGAGCATATTTATGGCTTTTATTTTGAAATATTTATCAGGAAGATTGGTGATCTCTGTTTCTTTTATCCCTCTTTCTGGGGTTCTGTGTTGTAGTTTTGTTTGAATTAAATTCCTCTGCTTGCTCATTTTTTTCAGGATTTCTTTGTTTCTTCCTTTTTATTAGATGTCTCTGCTATGTTTTTTGATCTAAAGAGCAATGGCTTTATGATGAAGGTGTGCTATGGTGCCCAGAAGCTCAAGATTCTTTACTCTCTTGTGCCTGGTTCTATTTTGTTGGGGCCTCAGCTGTTAGTATGTTGTGGGTGGGGCCACCTTTCTGTATGGTTTCTGTTAGCAGTCTGAGTCTGGGTGGGCACTTTGCTTGAGTTCCTGTCTCTTTTGATCAGTTCAGGAATCTCTGTTGAGCTTGCTGTTGGTGGGGCTGCCCTCTTCCTGGCCTGCAGCAATAGGTGGGCTGCAGGTTTAATGGGAAGGGCAGACTGATGTGCCCTGGCTAGATGGTTTTTGACACCCGCAGGGAAGAAGGAGCACTTGGGGCTGGCTCCTCGGGATACCTCTCTGGTTGGGCTGAAATGAAGCGAAGCAAACAGGGAGAGTCTTTCTCTGCCTGCCAGGCAGCAAAGTCTGATGCTGCTGCTGGGCCAAGTGGATTGTCTGTTGGCTGTGCACACACAGGAGGAGCCTCAGGGCTGTGTTGCCAGCAAGGGTGATGGAGCATCTGGGGCTCCCAAGATTTCCCAATCTGTTAGGCTGAGGGAAGGCTAGACGGGTATACTCCACCTGCCCTTTATCCTGAGGAGAGGTTCCATCCAACCCTTGTCCCCTCTGGTATGCCTCTCATTGCTGGCATGTCTTTCAAACTGCTGCCTCTGCTTTGGTTCTCAGGACTGGTGGAGCGTGCCTGCCCTCCACACTGGCTGGAGTCTCAGCCTCCTAGAGTGTTCCACCTGCCCCTGGTGTCCAACCCTGATAATCACCAAAACCTAGTGCAATGTGTGTTCACACCCTGGGAGCTCCAGGGCCAGGTGTGCAGTGTTCTTGGGCTTCTAACCCCTACCAGCTCCATTCCTCTTTCTTCCACCTGTAAGCTTGGCTTGAGGGAGGGCTTGGGTCCTGTTTGATCTCAGCTTTGCCTCCTCACCTTTTTCTGTGTGGCTCTTTCTTCTTCTTCAGGTGTAGGGGGTCTGTTCTGTAGTCTTCAGGTCATTTTCAGGTCTGGTTGCATTTGCTGCATTTTCCTCTTTTATGTATTTTTGGGAGGAGGTTTCCATCTTGCTTTCCTATTCCTTCATCTTTAATCCTTCTCAATAGTATTTTTTTATTTGATCTCAACAGGTCTACAAATAAGCCCATAATAAACCAGCTCATCTATAAATTACACATACATAAAGTTAATGTGTATGCCCCTCCCAAACTATACCATATTCTCATGCATATAAAAAAAGCCTTTTTAAAGCTTTGCATTGACATTAACTATCCAATAGTTTTCTATTAAAAGTATTATATATATTTTTTTACTTCATTTTGAATGATGTTGGAAGGCTAGGCTATCAATTACCTCTATCACCTGACTTTAGGACTTTCTGAAAAAGGCCACTATTGCCCTGAGAATACCCTGGTTGGTAATACCACTGTGGCACATTACATTATTTCCAGTCACTCTTTCCCCTTTTCTTTTCCACTGTAGCATGAGTAGCCAGAGAATGGATCACTGTACCATGGTTAGGCTCTATCCTGTGATCTGCTCTGGACAATAGAATGTAAGCCCATGGCAGCATAGGCCATGTTCAAGCAGAAGTCTGCCTCTGTCTCTTGCTTGTTCCACTCTATAGGAATCTCTGTCCCAAACTGTGGCCAACCCTTGAGCCTGAGTCCCAGAAAAAGAAGAGACATGGAAATCACCAGTCAGCCCACAACTGCTGATATATTTGGCTGTGGTTGCAATACACTAAGATTTGAGGACCGCTCACTAAAGCAGTTGACTGAAACAGTCATCTTCCATTAGGACTGTTGTAAAAGTCACATGAGATAATCTCTTTGAAAGGTAAAAGACATGACCATTTACTGATAACCTACTATCACATTCAATTCAGATAATACTATGTGGTGTAGGAATTTGTACCATTATATAGATAAGGTACCTGAGGTTCATAGAAATTAAGTTGTTTTAAATCACAGAATAAACAAGGGGAAGAGATGGAAATTAAAATTAGATCCAATGGATTCTACTTCTAGTCCATGCTTTTCCTAGTACACTTTGAAACCTCAGAATGTGCTTTGTAAAATGTCAAAATTTGTATCATTATTGTTGCAGATGCATTCACGTTGATGAAAAAATTGTTACAAAATGCTTTTGGAGCAAATCCTGGAAAATATTATGTAAGCCACTGTATTATGTTTGTACAGTACATAATGAATCCAATGCAGTTTATTATTGAAAGTATATACTATGTTCTGAAGTTTAAGTTGAAAACAAAATTAACATACCTTGTATTTCAAATATAGTAATCATATTCACTTGAACTATTAAGGTACTAAACCAAAATTTCTATTTAAAGGAGCTAAAATAAGTTATCTCTGTAAAAAGGCAACTTCAGTCATGGCACCTGACCAAGAAAACAGTAATTGTCCAATTAATTGTGTATTCAGACTGTTCGTAGTTAGCGAATCAGGAGGATAGTATTTCTTCAAGGATGCCTCCATGCTTTCCTCTTCCCCAGATTTGTTTGCCAGCAATTTGACTCTGGTGAATAAAACCCACTCAGCTCTCACAAGGGATCCCTGGCATAGGCTTCTGTTTGCACAAAGCAGGAAACCAGCCACAAGAGTGACAGACAGAGAATAAGACATAAAGGCTGAAGGGAAGGAAGATACCTTCTACCTTTGTGACGTAAAACGTAAGGGGTATAATAAATTTGGCTGAGATGGTCTCATTGCTCACAGAATGAGAAAATTGGTGCACTTTCTCACCAGAGATATCTGATAGTTGTGAGATTTACCGAGAGAATCACTTTTTTACAAAATAAGGGAGCTCTGGAGCCAACTCACAAATGAAGCATTGCCCAGAAAGCCAATGACTGTTTATTAGAAAGTGGAAGTTTACTATCATAAATAATCACACTTTACAAATCATCCTTAAAACTAAATGGTGCATATGTTATGTAACATTTCAGAAATTATATCCTCACTTCCGTTCTTTAAATAATTCGTTTAAAAAAATTTTTTATGGAGTATAGCACATGTGTAGAAAAGGACACGTTGCAGATACACAGCTGAGTGCATTTTCACAAAGTGAGCGCTTGATGCCATGTGCTCCAAATTTGAGAAATAGAAAATTATTAGTGTCTCAGAAGCCAACTTTTGCCTCTTTCTAAACCTCAGTAATTCCAATTTAAACTCAATTTCATTTGTATAGTATTTAAGTGACATGTAAAAAGTCAAAAAGCCTCTTCCCATGCTTAGACATGACTTCTCTGGGTACTATTTCTCAGCTCATGGTGACAGTCTCTCAAAGAGGCTTTCTTTTCTTGTTTTTTTTCCTGCATGTTCAGTTTTGAAGAAAATGCCTAAATGTTTGGCCCACTTCTTAAACAGATGTCCTAAGTAGATTTTATGTCCTTATTTCTTTGATTCCTGATATGACTCAGTCAGATTAAATAAAGATCTGAACCCAATTCAATTTTACATGGTCCCATTTCAACAAGCATTCTCATAAAGAAGCACAAACTACCACTGATCTCTTCAGCTCTCAGATGCCCTTTGTAAACTGTTGTACTAGTCACACCACATAATATAGGCAATTACTGCCGTAACGACCTCAACAACTCAATATCTTGAAGCAGGTGTCAATCAGTATGGCCAATGTGCTGAATCTGGCTGCTTTCTGCTTTTAAAAGTAAAATTTTATTGGAATACACGCCATGTTCATTTCTTTACTTATTGTTTCTTCACTGCTTTTGCATAACAATGGCAGAGTTGAGTAGCTGTGACCCAGATCATATGAACAATGTCAAAAATTATTATCCTGTCTATTTCAGAAAAAGTTTGGTGACCTCTACTTACAGCAACAAATTTTATTTCCACTCATATCTCATCAAGAATGTAGTAGGTTGACTGAAAGAGACTATGCTTAGTCAGGTCATGGAGGATTCCAGGATGAATTTCCATTTTTTTAAGACGTCAGGATGGATTTACCAAAGGAGAAGAAATGAGCATGAAGAACTGTACACCAACTCTAAATTGCATCATTTTTACTTTGTATTAGACAAAGCAAGTCAAGTCATGGGACCCTGACTAATGTCAAGATGGCGGGGGAGTGTAAATGGTATTCTATGGATGGGAGAACCAAAATCAGCAATTGTACAACCTTAAATAAAATCTTTTAACCATAGAAATGCCAACCTAATCCCAACCACCCTCAGCCAGCCATCTGGACACACAATTCCACCATGGAAGACTTCAGAAAAACAGTAAAAATCATGTTTTAAGCACATTATCATACAATCAGTGGTTATTAAAAAGATAGCATCTGGCCAAGGTACACAAAATAGAAGTCATAATAGCAAATAGTTAAGTTACTTTAAAAAAAATAGTGACTTTAAGAATAGAGAAAGAAATAACATATCCAGGATCAATGTCCTACTAGTATTCTTTAAATTGTTGCTTTTATACTTTTTAACAGAAAGAAATACATAAAAAGAGCTTTAGCTTTCTGCTTTAAGTACTGGGGTATTACGGCAACTTAATTACTCATTGGATCACTTTTAGAAAGTAGTGTCTCCATCCTTTGGACCTTGAACATATTATTACAAAAAATTTTTTAAGGACAATAAATACTGTTTCATTTACACAAGACCAGGTAGAAGAGATGAGCATAAGAGAATTGCTTCCTTCTCCCTACAAACATGCTCAGCTCTTCTCCATCAGAGAAACAAAACCACAGTACCCTGCATATGGTCTCCACTAATGCTGCTCCTAGATCATCAAAGTCTCTGGAAGAGTAATTTATATAATTACTCAGCCCAGTCTAATCTCAGTCTGGTTCTGTTCTTAAATATTTTACCTTAAAAATGCCTCTTTCCATGGACTCTAATGGACCAATATTTTCCCCCTTTCTTCCTCTACCTCAAAATATCTTTTCCTACACCTTGTATTAAACTTATACAATCACATCTACTAAGATTTTATTTGCCACATTTCTAATAATAAACCTATTATTGTCTTCTATTCTTGGCAACACTGTTCACTCTTAGGCAGCTACCATCTCCATGCAGTTGACTCCAAGTCTATACCTTCAACACATAATCTAGTCCTAAATCCTCACCCCACAGAGCACAAGTAACAGAAAATGAATTCATCACTTTCTTCCACAGGTCTACCTCTAGCTGACTTCCTTCTGTGTGCTACAGTACAATGTAGATTACCCAGGTTCAAAGGTTTTATTCTTACATCTCCTTCCATAGCTAATCCATTGCTAAGGCCTATATCCTCTAGAGCCATAATTTTCTGTTTCTTCCCACTGCCAACATCCTTTTCAGACCAACGTAACTGTTTACCTTGGACACCGCAATGTGCTTCTGACTGGTTTATCTACATGGTCTCTACCACCTCCAAGACTGTCCTTCCTGATACTAGATTAATTATTCCAACATGCTATTCTTTTTAAGTCAAAACCATTCATCCGTGAACCACAGCACAAACTACCCAGCGAGGCATCGAAGGCTTTCCTTCATCTTTCTCTCAAAACCACTCACCTGACACATGCCATGTATTAGCCAATCTGAATCACCATCTTTGTCTACTTCTTTGTCTCTTCTCAATCTGTTCACACCCCTGGGAGTGCCCTCCCCTGATGTTAACAGTGTCACTTATGCCTCAAAGCTAGTATCGATGTGACCTGTTCCTTTCTGATACCTCCAACAAGGGGTCTCTGTTTGCTTCCTCATCCTCAGATCTCGCTTCGCTCTGTGCCCCGATCTGTGGCCCAGGAGGCTCACCACACTGACAGCATTAACTTCCCACATCAGCTAACTTTAAGTTTGGCACAGCCAAAGGGATGCAGCAGCAAGAAGTAAGAGGATGGGAAGAGAGAAAGTTGGAGCTATTTCTTCTTCATTTTCTCCTTATTCAAGGCTGTGTTTTCTGGCTGTGGGTGCTCTTCTCAATGACTACATCTCCTGTGGGGAAACTCTCCTCCAGCTTCCACCCCTTATCAACCTTCAGTAGACTATTTCACCTCCTGGCTCCTTTAGCACTAAGGGTGGTAACAGCTTGATTGCTAACCTCTGCAACCTCATCTTTTGTTAGTTCTCTTGAACAAGTCCACATCTCTCTAAATAGTCCCTTAATTAAAGTTTTTTGGATTCTGCCCCATGTTGGCAGCTTTACTGACATGAAGGGGTGCCATTACCTACTTAGGATCCCCCAAAGGCAATTTGTTCCTGTTCTGGTGATCCATGTCAAATTCTGCATTGCATTTAGTTATTTGGATGTGAATTTAATTTCTTCCCCTTGACTGTAAGTTGTTTCAGGTCAAATATTTACCTTTGTAGGCTCCTAACAATCAACACATGGACTGGCTTATGTAGAGACTCAATAAATACTTGTTGAGCTGAGTTTATTGAATAGATGTAAATCATGTCAAAGAGTACTAACATGATAGACAAAAGGGAGAAATATTAAAAGCAATTTTCCTTGCCAAATATTATAACTATTGTACCTCTCAGTCTGTAACTGCACCTTATACTCCCACTACTTCTGTCTTCCCCCTCTGTCTTTTTGCAACTATATCTCTTCTTTACCTGTTTCCTTAACTCTGAATCTTCCAGTTACCTTTAGATAGAAAAATTATGGAAACCCAATGTTTATTACCATTTCTATGTTCCCCACTAATAACTTTGAAAACAGGGATAACAGTAGAAACTTGAAAAGGCCTTGGATGACTGGTGTTTCATTTAGGAAGGAAAATGAATAAAAAAGGTTTCTTTTTGTATGTAATTCTTAATTACAGTCCCCCAGTCCAGGATTAATGGGCCTCCAGAAGTAAAAAGATACCAAAATTTTGAAACCCTAAAAGAGTCTATGAAGTTGTACCATTAGATTTGTTGGTTTGCTTGCTATTGAAGTTTTTATTTTCTTCTTATGGTATTTTTAAATATTAAGGAAGCAATGGGTTAAATTTTATGTCCAGAGAACTAACATCTTTCAGAGATTTTGGCAAAATAACTGTCAGATTCAGAATCCTATCACTTGCCTTCAGTTTTCATGACATTTGAGATAAAAGGGGAAGTTGGGAAGGGCTGCCTATATCCAACATCCAGGAAGCCCCTATTGGCATAAAAGAATACGCAGCTCTATTAGACACTATCTCTTGGGAACAGAAGAATGGAGGTAATTCAAAGGGGAAATGGAGAGTAAGCTGACATCATGTGCTCTTGGTTACCACAGAATCAGAGCAACATAGGGAAGAGGAGTTCTAAAGGTAAATGGAAGAAATTGCTGTCCATATTTCTGAATATTTAGCCAACGTTCCAGGAGAAGTGTCACTAGCACATATGAGCCTCTTTCATTCTGTAAACTATATTTATGTTCATGGAATCTAACATAACATGAGCTCTTCTCAACAGCTATGTGATACTGATAATTCATATGGAGTGAGCGATCAATTAAGACCACTACATCCTTCTAACAAACAATATTCCTCAAGCCACATAACCTATTGTCTTTTTTTGACCCCAAAGTTGCAATTTTCCTTCAGCTACATGAGCTCTTGGCTTCTTAGGTTTGGTAATTTATCTTACAATACTTTGGTTCTAAATTCAGATGTGCGTGTATTTGTCATCATGGTTATAGTTGTCTGGTCCAAAATGAGAATTTGGACAAACAAAGAGCAGTTGTAAGAGGAGGAAGTCTGAGGTAACAGTAGGTTTTCCACACATATCTGGGAGCCATGAACACAGCAGTTAAAAATATAAAGTAAGAAATAGAATATTGGATCTCTCCCCTAACCAGCAGCTATGTCAACACAGGTAATTCACTAACCCTAATGGCTCTGTTTTCTCATTTGTAAAATAGAATACATTTTTTTAAAATTCCAGATTTCATGGATTTATTAGTCCACATTGATCTGTGTAGTGCTAACAGTATTAGTCAATATATTAAAGTATATGAAGTATATAAACGCATATTTGTTTTTGATCAAAAAACAACCTTCTAAATTGCTATTTGAGCACAGAAATACCTTCAAATGATATTATCTTGATGTGTGTTCCACAGACCACTACTTCTAGAAGCTTTGCATAAAAGGGGTTTCTTGTCAGTTTGCTTTAAGACATGTGGGCCATTCTACCCACCCCTGCCCACTTAAAGAGCATCATAGCACATCTGCATTCTGAAGGACTTAACAAATACCATCTGAAAGAAAACTGATTTGACTTACCATTTAAAAAATGACAGAAAAGCAGGGGTCTTTTCTGGCAATAATACCTACAAATACCTCAAGAATTAATCTGAGGTGTTGGGAGACATTGCCTTAGGCACATTCATTTACATTGCCTAAGAATAATCCTACCTTGGCTGTGTATGAAGTGAAGAAGTTGCCAACTTTCATGATGGTTTGCAATTCAAAAACAGAAAATATAAATGATTTGGAACTTATAGTTAAGATGAAAAGTTTGGCACAGTATGAGTATACAGGCTGTTTAGAAGATTTGCACATGAAAGTTAAGTTTTAAGAACTCAACTTCTAGTGTTGTCATGTGAAATAGGACAAAAAAAATGATGTGAAATATCATGAAGTTCTGGTATAGGAAAAAAAGTAAAAAAAATGTAGGCATATTTCTGTTATAGAGTTAGAGATGTGAAGTGTTCATTCTTTAAGCTTTTAGTGTTAGTAATTATAAGGCTAAAATTAAGACCTGTCATTATGAAACTCAGTCAATAGAAAAATAAATGTAGTGCTTTAAGAAAGAGAATTCCCTTAGTGATTGAACAGCATTCTAGGAGAACATTGGGTCTATCTGGTAGCTACTACAATTCCTGATGGGCATCCAACAGGTCCAGCTGTTAATTTCTAAAAGAGTGGTCCATGATGATCACTGATACAGCTTCTCTAAGTGCCAGGCTGTTTCTCAGGGACAAGTCAAGCTGGGAAAGAATCTAGCTCTGCAGGCTTGAGTTGCTCCTAGAAGGATACATTGTTTTTCTGCAATGAGTCCAACAGCATCAAAGGGATGATCTCCACTCCACAGCTACGAGCTTGGCCCACAGTACTGTCAGGTCACCCAGGGACCATGGCCTTCTGGTCTCCCTGCTTCCAGACATCTTCCAGTATTGGGCCCCAATACTCCATTCTTCATATAGCAGCCACTCTGACCTTAAATATGGGAATTTCACTTTCCTGTCAAACTCTGTCTATGGGCTTCCCATTGCTCTTAGAAAACAGTGGTTTACAGATAACTAGCATTATCTAGCCTGGAATAGCTCTGGAATGTTGTCTCAATATACTCCACTCCTCTTTTTTCTGCTTGTTGAAAACATCAAGCTCACTTCTGTTCCAGACAAGAGTATTTCCTTTCATTACCCAGCTCTCAACTCAAGTGGATTTTTCTTGAAGAAGTCTTCCCTCACCACTCTGTTTAGAGTAATGCCAGCTACTTTCCATGAACTATATCATATTTTATTTCCTTTGTAGCACTAACAAGTTCTTAAACTATCTTTCTTTATTACTTCGCCCTTGTTACTCTTCCCTCCACCACTAGAATATTAGTGCCCTGAACTCAGAGAAATTGTCTGCATTTTTCCTCATTTGCTCTTAGAACTATCTGTCCCTGCTACATAGTAAGTGTTAATAAAATACTCATCAGTAAGACAGAACAGAACGTTAGAAGAAAAGAGAGGGGAAAGGCAACTAGGGACAGAGATAAAAGTTGAGAGAATTGCAAGGAAAAGAAGGAAAGAACATAGGAGAAAATAAACTAGAAAAGAAAATATTTTAGAGAGAAGGACAGTAGACAAAACTATTGTTGAATGGATTAAGAATTAACTGAGTAACCAGAGGCCAGGATCAAATTTTGGAAAAACACATCATTCACTCATTTGTTCATTCATTTAGCATTTATTAAGTGTTTACTAAGTAACAGGATTATGCTAAGAATTGAAGGTCTGAAGATGAAGGGCATAGTACATCCAATTCAGCAGTTCATTAGCTCATGGGAAAGAACAAAATGAATGAAAGAGGGCTAATGAATGCTAAGATGGAAATATGCAAAGAACAGTTATGGAACTCAGAAGAGAAACCCCTACTCTCATACATGGGTGAAGCCAGGTCTCCTGGAAAAATGGCAATGAACAAAGCAGAAGTTAGCCAATGAAAAATGGGAAGTCTATTCCAGACACAGAGCTCAAAGGGGAAAAGGCAAAGAGAGTTTAGAAAACTGTCATGATTAATACCAAGACCATGAAATAACAAGTCAAGGTGTGAAGGAGAAGCCAGATATGAACCTCAGGAAGGTGATCATAATAGGTTTGGAAAACAAATAATAAGTTTCAGGAGCTAAATTAGTTCTTATGGTGGAATTACTGGAAGTTTTGAGAGCTCCTGAACAGATGAATTTGAGTCTTCAGAATATTGTTAGGCAGAGTACTCTAAGACATTATTTTAGAAAAAATATTAAGGTATCACATACATCTTTATAAACTGCTCCCTTTGTAATCAAGCTCATTCCTACACAGAGACCACATTGCTTCTGCCAGTATCTGCATCCCTTTCTTTCTACCTAAGCCACCAGCAGTGGCAGAATAGTGGAAAGATAAATGCAGCTCTGCAGGAAAGTAGAGATTCACATCCAGGTCTACCTCACATTAGCTTTGTGACATTGGGTAAGTCATTTAACCACTGTGACCCTTAGTTTCTTCATCTATAACATGGGACCCAAAAGGCATGCCTACAAGCATGTTGTGGGGATTGAAAAAATATGAAATGATTTGGAAACAGTATATCGAAATGTGATGAATGATAGAAATACAGGTATGAACCTTGCCTGCCAGTGGCTGTAGCCTCTGTAATCTATCTGAAGCTGAAGCAAAAGGTGAGAAAATGAGTGGACTGCTTCTCTACTCTAACCGTATACACACAATTTTGTTTTGGCACATACACACCCATCATAATGAAATACATGAAGTCAGCAGCCTACTTTCTAGGTCTCAGTGGAAAAAGGCATTATTATAATCCAGGAATACTTTCTCAACAGTCTTACTTAACCTTAAGTCTTAACCTTACTTTGCTTATTTGATTTTCTGGCAATCTCTGACTTCATAACCATCATTGGGATGTGTCAGTGTACCAGAAGGGTGGTGTGACAATTTCCCTCCTGAAAGGCTAAATCAAATTCAGGGTGACTACAATATCCAGTGCATTTCTCCACCAAAAGTCAGATGTAGATGTAAGTCATGTTAAGACAAATTCTTCTACAATGCTCACAGGGAAGTGGGGATGGAATTCTTGAAAAAAAAATTAAATAATTTTTCAGTAGCATAGATATGGAAGCTTTTGCTGTGATTCCTATGAAATACCTGACATTTAATCATCAATGAAAAAAAAGATTACTAATCAGCCTAGTAAATGCTCTTGGAATGAAATCTATGTAAACCTTACTAAATTTTGTGTATTGAATCAGCATTCAAAAGAGGTAGGGAACATCAATGATAAAATATTATTTCTTCACCTCAACTCTTTGGCGCTTCGTTTTCTGTCACAAGGCAGGTTCTACTTGGTGAAATAATGAGGTTAATAACAACAATAATAATATAGTTACATTCATTCTACAGTTCACCTTCCTAAACATGAGGCTCTATGACCAAGATAATGTGCCAAGGAATTTATACATACTTTAATTCAGCAAGGCTAACTGGAGACAATGTCTTAATTCAAAGAATGTCTAAAGGTCCTCAGATGCCCAATTTGGCAGGATAATGGGAGATACATTTTTCAGCAGGTAAGCTTTGATTTGTATTTCAAGTTATTCCATGGAAGTAGCCATCTGCCAGTGTCATCAGCCGGGTATAAGCTCTCTGTCCTGATGACAGAATACAAACCATGAAACTGTTATTTGAGTTGTTTTAGGGATTAAATGGGATGGTCTTTTTAGTGAAATCTACCAATTTTTTGGCACTCAGAAAACTAACAAGTAAAATAAATAAATGATCATTGGAGGGTAGAATTGTATTAAAAAGTTTAATGAACTTAAGTCTACAAAAGGAATTTTGTAAAAATGAGGAACTGCATTGTTCAGTGTCAATCCAGAAAACAGAACTATCCCCCAGTATTTTCCAAGTTTGGAATTCTCTAATAAAACATGAAACTTTATGTCTTTTTATTAAACCTTGAGTTCATTTTATGTATGATAATTATGATAAATAATAAAAAGGCCCTCAGTAAACATCTAATTTATACAGGGTTATTAATGTACCCCTTTAGTGCTCTTAAAAAAATCAACTTCCTGAAACCATTGAGTCACACTTTCTTCTACTCAACCCTTCAACGTCACTGACGATACAAACCCTAGAAATTTTGCTCAGTGGGTTTATAATAGTTTCTTCTCTCCCCCAGGCTGGAAGTATCAGATCTAATTTTTTATTGAATTGAATCTATTTACCATTTATTACCATAGTTCCCTTTTTATTGATTCCCCACCGCAGTACTTGGCAAATTTTCTTCCTAAATATTCTTGAGTAACCAGAGATATGTGTGACTTTTTAGTGTTTTGTGATTGTGCCTACATTTTCCAGCCTGTCTTGTTTTCCCAGTCCTTCATATTTGCATATTGAGCACAGATAAAAATCAGTAAAATAGAATTTCTATGGGAAAAGTGGAGAGGATTTGATAATTAGAAATAATTCAATATCTTCTGCCATCACATTTTTTCCCCAAAGTCAAACTAAACAATTCTATTTCTAGGTATTTACTCTAGAAAAATGAAAATGCACATTCACAGAAAATCCTAGATATGAGTGTTCCTAATAGTTTTATTTGTAACATTCTCAAACTGGAAACAACCTAAATGCCCTTTACTGGATGAATGAATAAACAAACTGTGGTACATCCTTACAATGGAATGCAACTCAGCAAAAATAAAGAATGACCTATAAATACATGCAATTCCGATGATTCTCAAAGGCATGCTGAGTGAAAAATGAGTGTTTTTGGGGTGGGTTAATGGAACTGTTCTGTGTTCTGATTGTGGTGATGTTTCCATAGATCTATGAATGTGTTGAAATCTAGTAATGTACACCAAAAGCAGTTTAATTGAGTGATAAAAAGTAAAATTAGAGAAAAAAGCCTTAGATGTCTTATAGCTGGTTTTTATATTCTGTATTCTATTTTCTTCCACCTGACTTCCTTGTACCATCCCTTTGGACAGATCAAAATGTGATTTCAATAGAAGTTGAGCAGTCTTCTCCTGCAAGCTAGAAATCCAGAATCAGAGGTTGTCAACTGGAGGGTAATCAAGTCTCCAGAGAATCTCCTGTAGAGGAGATGGCATCCTCCCCCACCACCCCCATTCCCTGGATTAAGAATGGTGGGACACCAATTATCCCGCAGTGCAATTTTTACACTCAAGATGGAGGGACCTGAGCCAGCACCAGACTCTGGATAAAGAAATTATTTATCAAAGAACAAAGGACACTTCTAAAGCCTCATTTAAATCATTTTGAGTAGAGATGAGAGATTCCATTATCTTCTTACACATCCCATTTACCATCAACTCCTAGAGAAGAACACCCACAGCAAAGAAATCCCAGAAGTGGTGAATTATAAAAAATGCCTAAATTTAGACCCTGCATATAACTATATTAGAGTTCTTAAGGCAAGATAGTTTTCCCTTAAAAGAACACATCTGAATTATAAATGAATCAAGCATTTATAATTGAAACATCAAAAACATGCAGTCCAGAGTCACTTAGGTTCCAACATCCTTTAAACTTTTGGTGAAACCTTAACTGAATTCTATTTCATGCCCTCCACAAATTTCTGTACTTCTTGACAGGATTCCCTGTTTCACTTCTGTGTTCATTTTCTCTAACATAGTTCTGCCCCAAAGGCAGGCTAAAGATAAAGTTTAGTTCTTTCAAGGCTTTGCATCAGGGAAAAATCCACTCCTAACTTAACATTTTGTAACTTCAGTAATTTTACTCGTTTCCATTGAACAGATCATGGAGAGAGGTCATCTCCCCTGCCTATAGCCTTTCCCTATCTCTCCAGCTTTACACTTTTCTCCCCATGTTCTCTTATTTCTACTTTTGGGATTATACATTGTTTTTTATTTTCTCCACCAGGGAAGCTCACCCAAGGAAATTTTCCTAACTTGTCTCTCTGGTAGAAACTTGTATATGAGTGGCTAAAAAACATTTTGAACTTATATATCGGGTATGTTTGCTTACCACACAGAGTATTTAAAGTAATTAGTCACATATGCATGTGATATATATATACACACAAAATCATTCATTTAATAAATTTCCTTATAATCAAACAATAGAAGTTCTCACATACGGAGAATTGATTTCTTTTATAAGCTAGCTAGCTGTATCCCACTGAGGGAGAGCTACAGATCCATGTTTCCTCCAAGTGTGAAACAGACAAGCAGAACTGTCATTCGATTTTTCCTTTCATTTTAAGGATTTGTGGGGAAGACAAAGAAAAAGTGATTGGGTCCACAAACGGGTAGGGATGTAAGAATGACACTTGTTTTGGACTAGAAGAACACAACTAGAAAGGATCTTAAGTATTATTTAGTCCAGGAGTTCCTAACCTGAACTCAGAACATTGATTCCTGATGGGCTTAAATCAGTTCATGAACATCCCTTCATCCCAAAATTGTATACAAAATTTTATGTATGTGAATTTTTGGGGAGAGAAGATCAGCAGTTTTCATCAGATATTCTAAGAGTCTGTGACTCCCAGAGTATTAAGTATGGTTGAATTAAATGTTAATACTATGATCTGATTTTTCAGGTAACTTTTATTTGCTCTCCTTCCCAAGGCTTCTTTATTAGAAAATAAACAAACAAACATATTGTAAAGTTGAGGTTGGCAAAATATATTCCTTTTTAACTTCTGACCTTACAGAATATTAATTATGACAAGAAAAATTCTAAAATGTCCTAAATTAAATGATATAAGGGTGAGAGAATGAGGGAGACAGACAAAGGAAGGACATGAGTTAATAGGTGCGGGATAGAGGTGACAAGAAAATCCACATTCCTGGATGAAGTCATTTCAAGAATCATCTAGAAAGTCCCCTGGACCACTGCATCCCTCTTGCATATGACCAGTGTTTGACCATCATCAATAACCAATCCATGAGCCTTCTCTCTGGACTAACTGTCCCCATACTTTCTGCGCTTTGTGTTGGCCCACCTTCCTTATCTACAGGCAATGTGAACTTGAAGAAATTTCTCTCCTTGAGACCCCTCATAAATGTACCCTATTTCTTGAGTGTGGTGTACAAGTTGCTTCTGTGAACAGGCCTTGCTGCTAGTGAAGCAAAAACTTCCTGGCCCATGACTCAAGTCATTTTTCTGGCTGCATCTGTAAAGGCTTAATAAACCCTTTTATTTCAGAGATCTCCTGGGTCTCTAGAGTTTTTGATTTGTTAATTATGAAATACTAGAAGCTGGATGGAAAAGAAAAGAGGACTTGCTGAGGGTTGCTCAGCAAGAATTAATTGTATGTAATTGTGTAATTGTGTAATTTATGAAGTGGAGCAAGTTACCCCTCACAGACCCACACACACATCAATATATATAATTGACCAGACCAATAAGCACACATAACCTCGTATGTAGGTTCTGCTACCAATTCCAATTTGGGGATGAGGAAGTGGTCCCCAAACCACCAAGCAATTCTCAGGACACCGGCAGGATGTCCTACAATTTAAATCAATTCTGACACTATCTATATAAAGATAATATCAGGTTGAAGGCTCAGTCCTACAAGACTGTCCATCCTCACTTCAGAAGCCAGCTGCAAGTCTAGGTTGTTACCTGTACTTCTGACCGGCTGTTTAATTTGTGAGAGTGGCTCACAAAACTCAGAGAAACATTTTACTTACTAGATTACCCATATATTACAAAAGTGTTAGGTAGAAAGATAGACATGAGTAGCCGGGGAAGGGTAAGATAAGGTTCAAGGAAAGAACTGCTCAAATCATGCCCAGGTGGAGAGTCCCACTTGAAGACAGCAAAGGCTTTGCAGAGAAATAACTTCCTTGCCTTCCGGGACCAGCCAAATAGGTCCCAACCAGATCACCATACAGGTGCAAGCAAACAAAACTATGACCACATACCACCACACCTCATCATAATCTCATTAAAATAAAATCCACATTGTGGTTTTGTTTCCCCCTCACACACACACACACACACACACACACATAGTTTTCTGAGTGCATCTTGGGAAAAGACCTGCGCGGAGAGGAATGGCTGTATAACTAGAACTGTCAATCACCTCACCTGTCAATCAAAGAGGCACCTCCCAGATAGGACGTGACTAAAGAGATCCTCCCCTTATAGATGGAGGCCTTTGTCTACCTTGACTCTGGCCCACGCCTCCCTTGGAGTGTTTTCAAATAAAACTTCGCTTCGGTGCGGACAAGAATCCAGGAGAACAAACTCGACCTGCAACAAAAGGACGCCAGATGGAAGAGCCTAAAGCAAGGTATGGGGAAAGGAAAAGGAGCTTCCAAGCCCTCCCCAGATGCCCAGCTTTCCCTGCACCTCAAACATGTTTGCCAACCCAGTAGTTCTCTGAATACTGTCCTTTGGGGTTTTGTGGAGTCTTTACTACACAGTCACGATCAGTTAAACCATCGGTTTTAACTGATTCAACCTCCAGCCCCTCCCCGCTCCCTGGAGGTTGGGGGAGGGGTACCAAAAGTTCCAACCATCTAATCACCTGGTTGGTTCCCCTGGCAACCAGCCCCAAACCTTAGGTTACGTAAAGGCTTTCCAAAGCACTTCAATAAGGTAACAAAATACAATATTATTGCTCTGATCACAGGAAATCCCAAGAGTTAGGAGCTCTGTGCCAGGAGCTGGGTACAAGACCAAACAAATTTCTTATTGTAAATCATAATATCATACCTATTATATAACTTTCTAGTCTGTTTTTATGCATATATATATATTTTAACAAAATCGAGATAATACAGTAAATGCTTTACAAATCACCTTTTAAATATCTTAAGTATAGATTTTGCTAATTTTCAAAAATTGATTACCCTGAGCTCAACAGGCAATTATTTAATTAATTTATATACCAGGATGTTAACTTATTTTGACTTTTCAGCTATTAATACATATCACTGAGATGAATATCCTCGTAGATAAATCTGCATGCATCACCATGTGCACCATTAGTCCTGTGAAGGGGAGCAAAATTTGCCACCCCAAAATGTGTCTCTATGGCATGTGGATTATTTTAGATGGATTAATTTTAAGAAACAGAAGGTTCAGAAAGAATCTTTGACCTTCCCCTTTACAGCATAAAATAATTTAGATAGAATTTAATTCTAGGAAGGGAACTATCACCATAGAGCTATAGTATAATATGAACCAGGTGTGGAAGACAGGGAGGAATTTACCAGTCTGTTTATTAAAATTCCTTTCTGTGACCCATTGTATCTGTGTAGCCTGGCAAACATTTGTTTACTAAACATTTTTTCGTTTCATTTGTAGGGAAAATGGAGGTTACCATAGCCAGGATCCTCACCTGATACCCATTGTGTACATGCGGTGAAGTAATACTTAGCCTACTGCACAGGTGTATGCTTGCATACCTGTTGGCAATAAGCCATTGCTGTCGGTGTTGCTATACAAAGAGGTTCCCCAATGCTAGAGCACAGCCTAGAGAAGAGAGCAGAGATGGGAGCAAGAGAGCAGAGGCAGTGCCTGGGGCAGAGACTGAGACAGGCTTGCTGCATGAAAAGGCAGGCAGGATTCTAGTGCTTGACCTGCTACTGTGAGAGTAAAGCTTGGTATGAGCCCCCTTTAATACCCAACGTTCCATAGTCATTTTTTGGTCTCACCGAATAAATAGTGACCTTGCCCAGGGCTGAAACCCTTAGGCAAGACACCATTTTTACTGTGAATTGCCTTCTCTTCCTTTAAAGTCCCAGATCCCACCTCCCTTCTCCTTAGTCCAGAATGACATATATACCTAATTTTTGCCTGTCTTTGAAATCTCACCTGTTGATGTGGAGTCCCCATACATGCATGATTAAAGTTGATTTCCAGTTAATCTATCTCATGTCAATTTAATTCTTAAAATCAGCCAAAAGAACCTTGAAGAGTAGAGGAAACTATTTCCTCTCCAATGCCTGGAAATGCAGTTGTTGGATCAGAAAGTTTGCAAAGCATATAGTTGTTGATATGTTTGTTTCTAAGTTTCTGGTGCTCATGGTGAACAGCAGAGATACTGAGTATCTTCCTCTCCCCATCGGCCAGGAAATTCTGGCTCTCAGGGAGCCTGGAGTTCTTCTTCCATTGAACATACTATTGAAGGTAGTGTGACTTGAGACCATGACTACTGACATGTCCTACTGTAGAAATTACTCTCCTGCTAATGTTTATATTTATTTCCTTATTATTAATAGGCAACATAAGGAAATTTCATATTAGCAATTCCTAGTTGAAATGGTGAGTCTTTTTGGTTGATTTACTGTGAGACATTTTAGTGCAGGTACCTGCTAATCAATTAAGTGTTTTTCAGGAATGCAACAGGTATGATAAAATGATCTGTTTTATCCCCTCACTTATCTGAGAAGCTACTCTGAAGCATGAATACGCTCTCACAGAAACTTCTGCCTTTAAGAACTTGAGTAGAGTGAAAAAGAGTTATGTGAACTCTTCTCTCTAGGGCCTCCTTTATTTTAAGCCAATATCAAGGATGGATGATTCTTATGGTAATATTTGGAAGTCTGCCTTGCCAACTTGGAAGAACAACACTAAACAAAAGCATAGCAGACACATGAACTCAGGGTTTTTAAGTTTCTGCTTGTTAACAGTCATCTCCATTGTTCTTAACAAAGGAAAGTGTTCTAAGAGGTCTTGTCATTGCCTGACATGCTACTGTGTTCTCCTTTAACAGAAATAACCTAGATAAGTTATCCTCTCCCCCACTCAAGTAAGGCAGTAATAAAACATCATTTTGAAGTTTTACCTAATCCAGCATTTATTTGACAAATAGTGACTCTGCTTATAGAAAATTATTCTGGAAAACAATGGAGATCAGTGGCCAATAACAATTTAATTGCTAGATCGAAGAGGGGAGAAGTACCGTTAAAACAATAATTCTTATAGCCTTTGCTGTGTTAGTTTGTGACTGTTGCAACCACTAAAAAACAAACAAAAACAAGCACACAAAACAAACAAAACCTCAGTAGCTTAAGACAATAGAAATGTACTTTCTTAGTTCTGAAGGCCAGAATTCCAAAATCAAGATGTTGGCAGGGAAGTACACTCTCCAAAGGCTCTAAGGGGAATCCCTCCTCAATTCTTCCAGTTCCTGGTGGCTCTGGGAGTTCTCTGGCTGGTGGCTGCCTGGCTCCATCCCTGCCTCCATCTACGTGGGCTTCTCTTCCTCTCTGTGGGTCTCCTCTGCTGCCTGTGTCAGCTCTCCTTCTGCCTTTTTTCAGTAAGATGCCTCTCTCATCACTGAATTCAGGGCCCACCCAGATAATCTAGGATGATTTCATTCTGAGATCCCTAATTATGTCTATAAATCCTTTTTCCAAATGAGCTGGTATTCACAGGTACCAGGGGTTAGGACATGTAAAATCTGGGGGGGAGCCACAATTCAATCCACTGTTCTTGCTCACATGGAGCCTTTCAGATGAAATCTAAAAGTGTATTAACATAGGATGACAGCAGGCTTTGTTTTTCCAGTTCATTTTTAGAGAAAATTATTTTATCTCCCTCTAATAACCATTGGCCAAAATGCTATTAGATAGGAATACATTAAAATGCACTTCTCCAAGAATTTATAATAAGTCCTTGACTCACCAAAATGATGTGTGAGCCCAGCATTTGGCAATATCCACATATTTCAGTGCAGTTACTATCTCCTCTGTCAGTCTACACTGTGGTCCATTCCAGTGAAATCTCCCAAGATGCTCATCCACAATACAAGGAATAAACACTGAACTAGCTTTTAATCATATTCGTGGTGGGTTTGTTGGTTTGCTTGCTTGTTTTTGCTTTTGTTTTTGGGTCTGGTTAGTTCCCTTTATTTAACACTGGGTTGGTATTGCTGAATCTAAATTCCATTCTTCTGTGATTCCTGACATTGAAGAGAACACATGAAGGGGTTGTAGTTTTAACTTACAATAGAGTAATCTTAAAGATCCGTTTCAGTCATCCATCCCATACAAAACAACACATACACACAGCATCTGACATTAAAGGTATGGAGAAGTTATTTCAGTACAAGGTGAAGAATAAGGATAAATTGCAGACTAAAAGTGTTATAGTAAATAGATAGCCAGACATAAACAGGGAGAGGGAGGAGAACTTTGGTCAGTGTTTACGTAGATGCTTGCTTAGGTTCCACACATTCCATGTAAGCTGCTCTATGGGATATACGGAGTGAGACTGTAGATAACAGGCCAGCCAAAACAGTCTGGTTCCAACATGGAGGAGAAATTGATGCAAACTCCACCCCAAAACCATTAACATAGTAAAAATCATGCCCCTTTGTCATTAGCATATTAAAAAAATCACTCCTCCCCCATGCCTTGACAGTTCCAATGGGGACCAAATGCAGTCAAAAATCCCTGTACCTCATGTGGAAGCCTGAACCTCAAAAGGACTCTGCCTGTCCCCTTTGAATGTAATCCCACTTAGTAACTATTCACTTCCCTTCATATGAAAAGGCTCCCTATTGTCCCCTTGGTGCAACCCCCTCTGGGTCTGCCCACACCCCCAACTCTCAGATGTGAACTATTGTCTTACTCTGAACTTTATACTCCGAACAAACTCTTAATGCTCAACCGCTTTTTTTGGTTCAGTTCTTGAATTATTTCTCACAACAAGACTAAGGACCCATCTCCAGTAACAAAAGCACTCTTGTTTTTGGTAAAATTAACTTCTAATCTCCCCTGGGTGCTTGTGATGCTAACTAAAGCAGCAAATGCAGCAGCTATTCCCCAACCTCCCCTGTAGCCTCCTGCTCCGTCAGGATTGGTTTCAGCGCTCCTTCCTGGCTTGCCAACAGTGGGAGGGGGAAATGCATCCTGTTGTTTGGACACCTCAAACAACAAAAGGCCAGGAGTCATTCAAAGTAGTAGTTGCCCAGTCAGTGACTATGCATTCAATTCATATCACTATGTATCTTAGCTCCACCCTCTGCACAGCAATCTAGGGGCTGAATTATCTCTTGGCTGTATTTAAGGGGCTGGAATATCTACTTTTGAAAAGGACAAACAAGTATGAGATAAACAGACTAATCCCTGAGAACCTGAGGTGATCCCATGCTGGAACACATTCCTGCTATTAGTAATATCCTTTAAAGTAAGATTATTGTAACTTACCTCACCTATGCGTATGGTGGTTGTGAGGCAGGGCAGGGACATAGACAAACATCATGATTAACTTTTCTTGCCTATGATGAAAAATGCTGAGATATAAACAGTATAGTAAGAACAGGAGGAACTCCATCTTAAGGCTAAGATTCCATTTCAAAAGCAGAGAGTTGAGAGAAAAAAAAAAGGCAGAGAGTTGAGAAGTAAGATTCCTAAAATATTCTCTGGTAATCAGACAATAACCCAACAGCCTACCTTAAGGCAGGGCAGGCAGTCTTAACTGATATGTCCCCACTGCTTGAGGGTAACCACTACGTTGTAGGAGAACAGGATAAAAAAAAATCCCTTGTGTTGGGTTTATTTAGCAGAATTGGCTGGAGGACTGATAATAGAGGAGAGGAGACATGGTGTCTCTCACTGGAGATAAGCACCCTGAGATCGCAAGTCAAGCCTATGCCCAACAAACCCCCTCTGCCCTTTGCCCCATTCTTGAAGGCCTGAAAAGACAGAATCCCCAAACTTTCAGGGCACCTCTTTTCTGAGGATGCCCGCAATTTCCTTCAAGTGTGTACTTTCAAATAAAGCTTTCTCACTGCTCAAATTATTGTGGTTTGCCTCTTTGCTATTTCATTTTATTTCCAAGTTTTCACTCATTCTCCTCTTTCCTCCTAATAAGTAGGAAGGGGCTGCTAAAGAGCTCAGATTTGGGCCTGCATGTTTCCGTCGCCTGGGTGACCTGGACGGACTGCTGTGTGCCACCTGCTCTTAGTAGCCTGCCTGAAAATCTCCTTTCTTTGGGAAGTTCTCAGAACATAATCTCACTCCATCCTGTGCCCCGTGGCTCCCCCAAATCCTGGGGTGGTGGGGGCTGGTCCCCACGCCGTGCACATCCAAGCAGACACAGGAAGCCAGGGGACCCTCGCTTCAGGAGTTGGCAAGGGAATCTGCCCTAGGCTGAGAACTTTCCCTCTTTCCCTCTGCCCTTCCCTGTTCTCTGCTGCCTGCAAGGCAGCTGCCATCCCCTGTTGGTCTCACTCTAATGAATTCCTTCTTTACCTACACTCTTCCGACCTGCTCAAGAATTCTTTCTCGTTCAGAGTCAAGAACCGTCTCCCATCCAGGCTGAGGTTTCTCCTCGTGCTTCACCTAGTGGGCAGGGAGAGACCTGCCCAGACGCAGCTGCCTGGCAACAGTGGCGATAGTGGACATTGTTTCAGCATACTTGTAAGAGGAAAACGGAACCCACAGGAGAGGATTAGACCACCAGTAAATTAATAAAATTAATAAATGTAACTCAGGACTACTGATTTCAGAATGGTTGCCCCCAAAAACAAACAAAAAAAATCAATAAAAAAGATTAATCTATAGTTACAATGGCCATATAATTTGTTATCCAAACTAGGGCTTTCAAGATGAAAAGGGGTGTTATTACTCATAATTACACTTGAACAATAGGTGCAAACAGACTATCGCAGGGAGAGTGAGATGTATGGCCTCCCCATTTATAGCTAGTATATATATGTTTTTCTGATTTCTGAATCAATTGGGTGGCTAATTTCTTGTTCATCTATGAGAAGTCTATGCTCTTATGAAAATACATTCAGTGGATTACAATATCCCTGAAGGAAATCATTTATAATTCCTCTTTTCTATATCACTTCTAGCACAATTCTGGGCATATTTTCACTGCTTAGAAAATGCTTACTGAGAGTTAAGGAGGTTTCTCAGTTGGCATTGTTCTTAGACTACGGCAGCGACTGCATACTCATATGTGCCCATAGCATTAAGGGCCGTGGACTAAATTAATGAAGTGAGTCAAGTGTAGGAAGACAAAACAGACCGTAGAAGTGAAGAAGGGACTAAGGACAGGCACACCGATTCTTCTGGTTTTTCTTTGTTTATTTGTTTGATCTTCTTCTTTAGACTTAGAAATCTAAATATAGAATTATCCCATTTTTAAATCTTGGTAACTAATTTTTAAAAAATAAAATCAGCCCATGGTCTAATTCCAGTTTCTGTACGCATATTAATATGCTTGCTGTCACCTAGATTACTTTATCCCTTGTGTTCTCTCTAAAAGTCCACAGAACCTCATAACTGGATATTGGAAGGTAATTTAGGAAGTGACTTTTAAAACCATTAATGGGTTGTGAAAGCTCTCTCACAGCTAGATTAGCCAGGTTTAAAAATAAACAAAAACAAAACTAAAATACATGGCACAAAATTGATTAGCTCAGAATAAAAAATATCAGAGAACATCATTATATCAACGAGCTACACATAGCTTTTTCTTTATTTTTACAGTACATGAGAGTGTACATGTGTGTAGGTCCTTAGTGGGTCTTGATATAAAATGTCTAATGGAGAGTTGTGGTAAAAAAAATGTGAAAGCCCTGATTTTGTCTAATTCCTACATGTTATACACAAGGAAATGGAGGCCTAAAGAAATGAATTGATTTTCTAAATCTTTCACAGAAAAAATGAGAGAATTGGAACTCAACTTGAAATTCACATCTATCCCTTTGAAAATCTCCTACTATACTCTTCTTTTAAAAAGGATCTATACTCAGAGCTGGTGTCTTGAGATCTTTCAGACTAGGATTTGGTATGTTCTTGGAGAATCTATTCTGACCATTACTCCTCAAACCTCAACTACTTGTTCCACCATTCCATTCTCTGCTCATGTATTTTTGCTGAGGAAACAGAAAAGGATCAAGAGCTTCTGCACATATTTCTCCATTGCAGCTACACAACTATAGAACTCACTGGAAAACACAGACGATGTGTTCCAGCAGAGTTATTACCATTGCCCCCAAGGCCAACCACCCTTTGGGTACTGTATCTTGCCCCCTCCTTGCTCATTCAATAATTATTCTACTAAAACTGCCTCCATTATCTCCTGCATCATGATTATCTGCCTCAACTGGATCAAAGACATCAATATATAAACATGCTCTACTATTTGCCAATAAGTCCTCAAAGCATAATCTAGTCCACCGCTCCTACCATGACCTAATTCCCTCCTTCCCTTTCCAGCAAAACTTCTTGAATAAATTTTCTACACAAGCCCCAATTTCTTGCTTACTCTTTTCTAAAAAGCTACAGTTCAATCAGGTTTACACCCCTATCTTCCACACCTTCAAAAGATACCTTGTCATAGTCACAAAACAACTTCACTGGGACACACCTGATGGGCCATTCTCTGTGCCCATCTTACTTGATGTGGTCACAGCTGTTAAAACAACTGATCATGCCCTCCTCCTTGAAATACCTCTTTCACTTGATTCTAGGACCCACTTTCTCTTTGCTGTCTACCTCACAGGAGGGTCCTCCTCAGTGTCCTTCACTGACTACCTCTCACCCTACAGACTATGACAGGTTGATATCCAGGACTCAGCTCCTTGGACATCTTCTATGTTCAACCCAGATTCACTCCCTTGAAAAATCTCAACGACTGCATTCTCCAGGCATTAAATACCATCTTTAGGCTGGCAGCTCCCAAAGGAGCTCATGTGCTGAGCTGGATCTCCAAAGGCCCTTCACTCAACGGACGATGCAACATCTCCACTAAAATGACTAATAGAACATCTGAAATTCTTTCCCAACTGAGTTCTGATCTTTCCCCTGACGCTGCTCTCGATGGCTTCCCCAAATACGTTATTCATATCATCTTTTCCTGTCTCTGCAAATGGCTGTCCTTGCTGTACAGGGTCAAAACTTGATGGAGTTTCCCTTGCTCCTCTTTTACTTTCACGGTTCACGTCCTCCCTCCCTATCAATAAACATGGCTGACTTCATATTAAACACATGTCCAGAATCTAATCACTTCACTTCAAGGTTAAAGTTTGTGCCTTGGTCTGAGATACCATCCTCTCTCTCCTAGATTATTGTAGGGGCCATGCAGCTGGTCGTCCTGTTCAGCACGTACCCTTATGTAGTCTGTGGTTAACACACCAGCCTGTGGGATCATGCCCAACTCTGCTCAAATTCCTGCAACCGCTTCCCTCTCATGAGTCAACACCAAAGCCTTTATGATGATTGCTAAGTCTCCACAGGATCTGCCTGTCTGATTCATCTCCTTCCACCCTCCCTTTGCTCACTCATTCCAACTGCATTTGATGCTTTGTTGATCTCAGAACACTGTAGGCACTTTCCCATCTCTGGGCCTTTGCACCTGCTATCCTTGCTGCCTAATGGCTCCTTTCCCAAATGGCCTGATAACTCACTTTCACTTTCCTTCTATCTGGCTCAAATATCACTAGATCATTGACCCCTGTCTTGGCCATATGTAATATGAAACCCTTATTCCTCCCTGTATGTTGCTTTATTTCCTTTCAAGCACTGATCACCACCTGATACATATTTATTATTTTTATTGTCTTTCTTTTTTCTCACTAGCATGCAGGATCCTTGCAAACAAGGGTTTTGTCTGATGATTTCACTGCCATATTCTCAGTTCTAAAAAGGAGCATGGTATATAAAAAATGCACAGGAAAGAATTATTCAGTTTATGAATGAGTGCTCTTTGAGAATAATAATAATACCACAATAAAAAATTCAAAATATTGTATATTCCACAAGAGCATCTGCAAATGCATTACCTCATTTTTGCCTTCCCACCTTTCTTTATGGCTACTATACATTAGGTTCCCATTTTACAGAGGAGAAAAATAAGGTTCCAAGTTCCCTAGTGCAGAGAAACCAAGACTGACATCTATATTATCTGGCTCTACTTCCAGTTCTAGTTCCCACGGAAATGTCCCTGTTGCAGATGCAGAAACTTGCCACTGAGATTCCCTCTCAATAGATAACTTGCTGCCCGACTACAAGGAGCATGATTTGCTAGCAGCATTGCTGTTGGCGTCATTAGGATGACCCTCAGCTTTTGAGTGGAGGTCAAACTATTTGGGGCACCAGTGACTGAGCAAGATGGTGGCACAAAGGCGTAGCCATTTCTGCTGGACATGAGTTGCTTCTAGGTGACCATCTTTGCTCCAGAGCTGCCCTTCAGCCTGGCAGTAACTTTCTCAGATCTCAGCCACGATCTCATGACTCCCTCTTGCCCATTCCTGCTTCCTCTCTTTTCCTCTCACAGGCTACTAAATAATAGACCTTTTGCACTACTAGCTTCTTCTTAGTATCTATCTCCTAAAAAAATCCAAGCCAGCACACACCACCAGATGATACCCAACACACCCTGGGGATGGCACCAGACCAGACCAAAAGCAAGTACAGGTCAAGGGCCTCACCAAGTAGGCTCCATAATATACGACGTCTAGCCAACCCTGCAAAAAGGACATTTTTTTTTCTTCTTCACCTTCATCTTCTGCTGTCTATCAGAACACTTAGGGACAAGGAAAATTTGAACTCTCTCAATATGAAAAACCCCAGGATTGCAGATGTTTGAAGAAAGGCCTGAGCATTCAGAATCGAATTTAGAGAAAAGTCACAGGAATCTTTTAATAGTTGAGTGCCTTCCTATCAGGGACGCCACACACACTTCAAAAGAAGGCACTGCGTGCCCTGACATTAGTGAGGTGAGAAAACACCATTTGATACAACTGACATCTCCCTTTTGAGATACTATAAATCTCTCTTTCACAAATTTAGTTGGAGATGATGACAGAGACACTCAGATTGCTCAACTAAGAAACAGAGGCAACAACAATGTCTATTGTTATGTTGTGTGAGGATTAAATGAGATGACACATTGTAAAAAGATTAGTACAATGCTCAGTAAACATCACTAGCTATTATTTCTACACTAAAAGAACAGCAGTAAAAACTGTCCTTTAAAAATCATATTTATTCTTATTTTTATTTTGTTCTAGTACAACACCTGTGATGGACTGTAGAAAAATTAGATACGTGCTGCTAATTTTATTCAACATGACTTTTTCCCTTCCTTGCTTTAGGGGGTTCTTAACACACATTATCTTTGTCTCAATGAAATGAATAAATGAATGAATGAATTGAAATGTGTAACAAGAAAACAAAAACAGAATTTAGGGCTGAATATACATATATGCAAACATTTATGGAAGCTGGTATTCATCTGACCAAAGTGTATCAAAGCCAAATGTTTTGCAATGCATGATCATGAACTAGATTTTTCCCCTATAAAAGATACATTTGGAACAGTGAAGCTTGAATTTGGTCTGAGGATTAGACAGTCATAATGTACAATGTCAATGAGGTGCTGTAAGAGAAATGCCCTTGTTTTTAAGAAATGAATGCTAAAATACTCAGGGATAGTGGGCATCAGGTAGGCAAATTCATTCTCAAATGTTTTAGGGAGAAAAGTTCATCCTGTAAACTTCTGTAAGTGTGTCATTGTTTCAAAATAATTTTAAAAAAGTTAAAATATCAACTACATTTTTTATTTTTCTTTTGTTAATGTATATGTTTTTAAGACAATTTTATTTTAAAATAAGCATCCTGATTAGGATTAAGTAACAGTGTTTTATTGTTATTTTTGATGTTTGTTTTAAACACAAGCAATTGAGTTTAAAGACAAAGTAATGAGTCTGAACACAGTGATTTAGCCAGGAGGACTAGCCTAGCTCTCTCGGGTTTGATGGGTTAACAGCCCCTAATTATCCTGCGGCCATTTACACATTAGTTCCAATTTGTAGATCAAAAGGTAAAGTCTTAGAGCTGGTTTCAGAGAGGGAGGCTGGCCTTCTGAGCTAGATGTCCTGAGTCACTGTTGGCTAGGAACCAGGTAAAAGAGAGGAAATGTCTCTTTTGGAAGATATATCTTGTACTGTAATTTTACAAAAAGAGGTACCTTCCAGCCTAGTTCTCATCTCAGTATGGGGGGCGGTAAGGGGCATGTCTGTTGCACTCCTTCACACCTCAGGCAGGAGAAAATTGCTTTCACATCTAGGAAAGGATGCCTGCATTTCTGCTCTACACATTCTGAAAGTGGCATTGAGGAAACAAGAGGTGAGAATTCCAGTCCTATCCAGTAATTGCTTTTCTTGGTAACTCCCTTGTGGTCTACGAAAATATGATGAACTGAATGTGTCTGGGGGTGGAGGCCTACTGTGCCCTCAACCAATCACCAACACCCTGCATTGTTAAAGAGCTCAGTATGGGTTGGATTTGTCAAACCTCCAAGAGAAGCAGGGGCCAGGGTGAAACCATGGTGTTGTTAGAAACATTTCCAATTAACTCTCAAGAACTGATGAATTTGCTTCTCTCCAAGCCATTCATGTATTCATTCACAACTTACTGTGTTAAGTCAAAAATGCAGGTCTCACAATTTATGATATTCCCATTGATCTTTAAAATCCCCTGTGAAATTAGCCACAGTGTTCAGAACACTTGTATAGAGTTTAAGTCTTTGTTTCAATTTTATGTTCATGAATTTCCTAACCATTTATTGTGTAACCTCATGAAGTTTAATAAACCTCTCTGAGTAGTTAGTATCTTCATCTGTATAATGGAGATGATGATGTTTACTTCCCACAGCTGTTTAGAAGAAGAAAACAGATTATGTAGGTACAAATATTTCTCTGAACTGCTAAGGGCTATACTTGTATATGATGACTCCCTTCAGTCAGGCTGGGATATATAATTCTTATGACATTATTATGACACTATTTGCCCTGCCCTAGTGGGGCCAGTTTTTAAAACTACAAATTGCAGAAATTAAAAAAACAAGAACAAACACACCAAAAAAAGGGGGGGGGCGGTGCTTTAAACACCTAATGATTGGCTAACCAGAAACCAAAACCAAAACAAAACCCAAAAACCCAGATTTGTAGTGTTTGCTGATTTCAGTAGTGTAAATCCTCTACCCACAGCCATTTTCTAGCCACCAACATGACATCACTGATGTTGGAGTTGAGAAGAGATGGAACTGACTGCCAACCTTTAACTTTTGGTGGAGTTTCACAGATAAATCTGACTTTTTGTGTCCTCATGAAGGTTTGACAAGCTGGGCTCATATCACCTAACAAACAGCATTCTCAGCCAACCTAGTGAATATGAAGGAGGTTAGGCTTCCTGCTCTGGGACACTTTTCATTACATCTCAAAAGACAGAGAGGAGAACTGTCTTCAGTCAGCGTCTATATCTCAACCATGCAATAAAAATCTCCCCTGAACCAAAGGAACCTAAAGTCATGGCTATTTCTTTAAACAGGTAAGCAAAAAATAAGGAAGACAAAGTAAATAATAGAACAAAATATCACAATAAGTGATATTAGCACACAGCTAATATTAAAATTGCTCATTTTATCTAGATATTACAATAAGCATTCTAATGATCTCACTTCATTATATGAATACAATGAAAATGGTGTGGTTATTATCTCCATTTTCTAAATGCATACACTAGGTGCATGGGCTGAATTGTGCTCCATCCCCAAGAAAAGATATTTGGAGACCTAACCCCCAATACCTCAGAATGTGACCTTATTTAGAAATAAGGTCTTTAAAGAGGAAATCAAAGTTAAATGAGGTCATTAGGGTGGGTCTTAATGCAATAATGACTGGTGTTCTTATAATATGAGGAAATTTGGACACACAGACACACATGTACAGAAGGAAGGTGATTGGAGACATACAGAGAGAAGTTGATGGCCGTCGAAAAGCCAAGGAATACCTGAGCAATGGAACGCGTTCTCGCCCAGACCTCTCACCGGGAGTAGGGCCTTGTTTACCAGCACCTTGGTTTCAGATTCTTGGCCTCCAGAATGTGAGACAATAAATTTCTGTTATTCTAAGCTACCCAGTTTGTACTGCTGTGTTACCGCAGCCCTAGGAAACTCACATACTGTCTCAGAGGGGATGAAAAAATGGCCCTAACTCAAACAGCTATTAAGTCCTCAACTTGGCTGCCATATATTTGTTCCTGTTTGTTTTTTAACAAATGTTGATGCCCAGATCTTCTTACCCTCCCCTTCCCAACTCACACACTGATTGACTTGGCCCAGCACACTGACAGGGTTCTGATGCACACCAAGATTGGGGAATCGCTGTATGAAGTGGTAGAATGGGAATTCCAACCCATGCTCCTTGGCCCCCCAAGCCAGGCATTGAGATAATGTTCCAACACTCCACATTTTACACAGGACCTAAGAGATTTTCTTGAACATTTGTTCTACATTAGTATCTAACATTGTCAGTCCTAATTGATTATGTAGATTAAATACCACCAAAACACTGTATCCCTCTCCATGAAGAATAAAGAAAAAAAAAAGATAAATTACAATGTATAGAATATATAGTTACATAAACTCATTTCAACTTTTGTAAATGCATTGAGAAAATATTTGTCTAACAGTCACTTAATTACAAGAAATCAAGGAGAACTTATTCAGGTCTTTTATAGTGTAGCAACCCAAAACAATGCCTATAGAGATTATTAATATCGGTGAGAGACAATTCCCCAGTCACTGAGCTACACACACCCACATACCTAATATAATTTAATCAACTTTAATCATCATCTGTATTTTATAACCTGTTATTATTATTATTCCTCATAGGTGAGACCATCTGCAGGTTAAAGAGGTGAAGTCTCATGGCTAAGGGTCATATAAATTATAAAAGGCAAGGCCAAAATTTATACTTCCAGCTATCTACTCCTAAACTCTTGCTTCACTACAACATCTGGGTTCTAGCCATTTTGTTTATTAGCAATTACAGAAACTCTCTTGCTTTACTGATCGATTACTGCCACAGTCTCCATATCTGACTTTAAGAATGCCAGCCTTCTCTCTGACCCATTTTTCATTTTGCCAAGTTTGGAACTTTCTAATAGATGCATTGACTTATCACATATATTTATCTGAAATAGGGGTTTCATCTTTGCAAGGTGAAGGTAGGAAGACTGGGAAATAGTTGTGCAAACTCCTGAATAACTTAAAGCTAATGAGCAATCTCTGGAAAGTTCACCAGTTGGTAGAATCTGGCTCTGCTCCCTAAAAATGTGTATTCACCGCAAGAAACACAAACTGCAAAAATACACTTTCTTTTTATAGCTGGAGCCCCCAGAAATTCTCCAGGTTACAAGGTCTCTATGCTACTAGTCTGACCTTGCATCCTTACATCTTTCTCCTACTATTAAAGGTTATTTGTTTTGATCTGCAAAAGACAACAACCAATTACAAAGGAGGATTATATTGTCATGACCCTTTCACCTCCTGCCCACTCTAATGGTCTGATAGAGAAGGGGATTAAAATGATGCCATCAAAATACATAAAATAAATTCTAGAACAATTCCCTGAATTTGGCTAATACTGGGAAAACTGCAACAGATTCTTATTACCATCACAGGAACCTGGATTCAGGGAGAACTTAAAGGGCATTAACACAACCACCAATGATATTTGCATTCCATCTAAAACATCCCTGCACAATAATTCTCCTCACAGGTTTGAAAATCTTTCTGAACACCCTGTTGCAAATGACAGAGTGTGGTGACACCGATCATTGGAACAGTATTTATTTTCAGTATCTACTCAAGTGTGACCTGTTTGTAGATATGCTGAAAAGTCACTTAACTTCTCTGTCCTGCTTGTCCATTATCAGCAGACCCTGTGACCGCTGCAAGTGGAATGGTGCTCACTTATTCCCCAGAAAGCACTGAGAAGTTGTTCTCAGGTAGACAGTGGTTGGGGAGGATTAAGAGCAGCCTAAGATTTTAAGTTTAAAAGGAGTCTCTGTCTAGCAGGTTTGTCAGCCATCAGGTGCAGCTACAAAGTGGAAGTAAATGGCACTGCCAATAAAATTAAAGGCCAGAAGGTGTTAATAGCCCTCCTGACAAAGAACTGGGTCTGTTCTTAAGCAGCTTCTTCCAGTCTGCTCTGGGCTTCAGCCACATTGGTTTCAGTCACATCCTCACAAGTGTAAGTGGCATGCTCCCTTCCACCCCTGTCCTTGGACAAGAGCTTCCCACTGTTAGGAATGTTCTTCTGTATCTCTCTGTCAGCCAGCACCTTCCCATATCCCTCTGATCTCAGCCACCTTGTCAATGAAGCCTTCTTTAAACACACACATCCCACTCCCATAGTTCAGAGCTATAAAAAGTTTTCTTAAATTTCCCTTATAGCTCTTACTGTTTGTGTTAATATATGCATGTAACAGTTTTATTTATATCAATGCCCTCAATAAATAAGGGGTACACAAAAGTACAAGCAGGGTCTGTTACCTCAATATTTATTTCCCTAGTTTCCAGCAAAGGGCCCAGCATATAGCAGACACTCAATAAACACCAGAAGAATGAATGAATAAATCACTGGGCTATATTAAAATAGGTAAAACCCCTCCCCCCAAATATTTCTTATGCCCTCTTGTCATCATGTATGAAATCCTTCCCCTCATTAATGATGCATTCCTTTCTGATAATATATGACATTTAACTTAAGTATCATTACTTATAATTATTATATGAAAATATGAAAATCCAAAGAAGGAAAATAATTAAAAATAATTTGATCACTTTAAATATCAACAATTAATATGTTTATGCATAACTTTTTTATAAAACATAACACAAAGATCCTATTGTAAACACAATTTTATACTATTTTTATGACTTTAATTATATTCACAAACATTTTTATAAGTCAATACAAATACACACCATAATTTCTAAATAATGAATGGTATTCCATTGTAAGGAACTCATTTTACCAATCCCTCTTTTCAGACTCTTGAGTTTTATAAAATGGGATTAACTTCATATAATGGAGCACTATACAAAAATTAGAAATGTCCCCAATTTTTAGACTATTAAGCTTTATAAAATGGAATTAATTCCTTATGATATTATCCAACAGTTAGAAATGCCCCCATTTTTGACATTTAGATTGTAGACATTTTGACTGTAAATATTTCAATCATACTGTTTAATAATAAATCACCTTTAAACAAAAATAAATGTTTAGGGTATATATCTCTTGGGTATCATCTTGGCAGTCATTCATGGACGTTTAATATGAATTCATTTATCAGCTCACTTCACTCAATGCCACCTAGATAAAAGCTAGTTCATAGTTTAATTGGGGTACTTATGAGGCCAAGGGTGAAGGAAGACTGGAAATATTTTTGAAGGAGAAGGGAAAGGAGTTTATAATCACCGGGAGGGACGTTGATTAAAAAAAATAAAAGATGTCAGTATTGTGTGTTTTTACGTGGGTCTTGAAAAATACGTTAGAAAATGAACAATAAACTATCTGTTTCATAATTCTCATAGGACTGGGTTCTCAATTAGAAAAATGAAATCAGACATAATCTTAATGATTTTGCATATATTAACTGAGAAGATCTTTATGGCAACCTTACAAAGTAGGTATGGCAGGCTTTATCATCCACACTTTAAAGATAAATTAAATAAGGCTGAGAAATGTGGTATATATACATGTAATAGAATATTATTCTCTCTTAAAAAAGAAGGAAAGCCTGCCATTTGCAGCAACATGGAGGAACATGAAAAACATTATGTTAAATGAAATAAGCAAGACACAGAAAGACAAATACTATATAATCCCACTTATATTTGAAATTCAAATAGTCAAACTCATAAAACAATTGAATGGTGTTTACTGGGAGCTGAAGGGTGGAGGAAGTGGGGAGACATTGGTCAAAGGTTCAAACTTTCAGTTATAAGATGAATAATTTCTGGAGACCTAATGTAAAGCATGGTGGATATATCTAATAATAATGATGATGTATAGTTAATATTTGCTGAAAGTATATCTTAAGGATTCTCACCATAAAAAGAAAAGGTAGTTATGTGAGGTGATGGGTATATTAATTAGGTTGACTGTTAGTAATCATTTCACAAACTATATATATATATCAAAGCATCATGTTGTTCATCTTAAAATATGCAATTTTTATTTGTCAGTTATACCTCAATAAAGCTGAAAATAATTAAATGAGGTTTAGCTGAGATAACATCAAAAATATAGCTTGTCAGTAGACTCATAGACACTGAGAAGTGACTGGTGGTGACCAAGGGGTGAGGTTGGGATGATGGGTGGGGAAGGTGGATGGGACAAAGGGGCACAAAAATTCTCAATGGTAATATAAGTTGGCTATAGGATGGTAGTACAGCATGGAGAAGGGTAGGGGGTGAGGATTTAATAATATGGGTAACTGCTGAACTACTACTGTGTTGTATACCTGAAATCAGTATAAGACTGCACATCAATGACACTTCAATAAAATATATACTTAGCTTGTAACTGACAGTGAAATCTCACATCTTTGAATACAAATATAGAATACTTTTCATAAATTTGTCTCAATACTCCCTCAAAGTTGTCTAAACACCTGAATGGGCTTGAAACTGAGACGTTGAGATTTTAAATACTCATATTTGGCATCTAGAAAATAAAAAAGGAAGGGCTTTAGCAGGGTTGAGAAAGCAAGGGGAAGGGGTGAAGTTTTCGTTGAGTTTAGGTCCAATTCTTCTCTGACTCAAGACCAACGTGTGATGACCGTTTTGTTATGTTTTCCTGATTTCCCTCCGCTCCAGACCCCAGACTCATCATGATCCTTTCACAGCAGTGCCATCACCCTTCTCCTCGTCTCCCAGACGCCCTCACTCTTGGTGGGGTGTAGTGACACGATCCAATTCAAACATGAGATGAAAGGTATTGAGTGAGTCCTGCATGCCAGACATGGAGCTTGGACTCTTCCCTTGAAGAGTGCCTTGGCCGGCTAGAAGAGGCCCGCGGTGGGGAGCACCATGTTGCTTCTCTGGTACTCAGATTTCCTCTATCATAAATTGGTCAGAAGCATACATTTGGGCCAGAGTTGGTGGCAAGTAAATTAAAGTAGAAAATGAAGACCACATAAAACAGAATTTGGAGGAAAGCATTCATTGCACTTGCAAATAAGCCAACATAAGGTTCAAAGAAAAGGAAAAAATGACAATCGGGAATGACACTGAGGTACTGAACACGGGAGACAGGAAGAATGAAGATGGTGTTGCCGTTGGATACCCAGAAGTCTAGAGGGGAAGCTGATGTAAAAGAAACATAATGAATTTGATTTTCGGCTGATGTAAAAGCAGGGAAAAACCATGTGAAAATGGGCATTGGACAGAGAACGAGGCTCAGGAGAGAGAAGTGACAGAAACAAATCTTGTAGGATTCTTTACAGAGAAGAATATGGTCAAGATGGAAAATGTGGGAATTCTGATGGTAAGAGCACCAGAGTTGAAGACTGACCCTTAAGACATGTCTATGTTATGAAGGCATGTGGAAGAAGGAGAGTCAGCAAAGAGGGACCAGGGATGTTGGAGAAGTAGGACAAAGCAGTATGGGAGGCAAGAGAGTTTGAAGAGGAGGATGCTTAACAGTGTCAAAAGTTATCAAGAGGCTTTTAATTTGGTGAGTAGGAGGCTGCTGCTGACCTTGAAAAGAGGATTTCCCCTTCAGCTTTGTGCAAGGAGGCGAGGGCAGGGCTGGTGGGTCAGTGGTGAGAACCTGTAGGCAGCAAATTAGATTTTCTTGCACAGAAATTAAGTGGTGAAATGAAGGTGGTTGCTTGAAGGTATTGAAGTCTGAAAAACAAATGTTTGTAGGGAAAACTCCAATAGAACTTTACTTGGCAAAGTCTGATATTCACAATAGAAATGAAAAAAGTAACCTTATGTATTCTTATTCACACTGAAATACTCTCTTAGGTTTGTTTAATTGAAATTCCATGTAACTCACACCATTCTTTTACATGAGAAAGGAAAAAAATGCTACCAGTTGAACTATGACCCACATTTGTAAACTCTACCCTGATTTCAGAAATGCCAAAGTGTGTGTGTTTGTGTGAATGAAATTTAGTATTAGGATTACCACTTTATTCTCTAGATTATGTTGGTTTAAATTATTAGCAGGTATACTTTTTTATGCAGTAGTCTATCCATACATCCTAGGGCATGATACAGCCCCAGAAACATCTGGATTCTGGCAATACTATTAAACAGATGTTTTCAATCATAAAAACAAAATCATTTGTTCCAAATCACATTTGGCGTCGCTGAGTTCAACAAAGCAGAGATGCCCATCAATAAAAGTTTTTAAGACCCTTCACCTTCTGAGTGTTCTACATGGTCCTATTTGGGCAGATAATTTACTTCTCTCCTGGCAAAATTGCAGAACTTAATGTTTATGCTGAAGCAGCAGCTATACCCACTTTGCAGAACACTGGCCACCTGAAAAACATCCCCAAAGAAAATGAGGCTCCCATAGACTATCAAGGCTCTTTTTAATCTTATTTATAAAAACTGCAATTACATACTGCAGAGAAACAAACTGAACATGGGTCCTTTGGCAGTTTTCCAGAGATGAAGGCAGTTTTCCCCCTGCATTTAACCTTGAAGTCTACTTCCTCACAATCACTTCATGATTGACAATAGCTGGAGACAAGTAAGCAGCTTAAATTTTAAAAGTAAAGTGATTACAGTGTTCACTTTTTTTTAAAGGGAAAAATCCTCCACTTTATTCTCCTCCTGGGTGGTTAGTGTTCTTGGTGACATCTGAAACTATCGCCCTCCACTGCGTTTGGAATGCAACTCACACTGCAGTATGGAACAGTGGTTAAAAGCAAGATTTCTATTCAGTTTGGGGTTGGAATCCCAGTCTTGACATTATTAGTTGTGTGACCCTTGCCAAATTACCTGTGTTAACTGACCTTTGTCATATTTACCCTCTTCTCAACTGCATTAGATGTGTCAATTGGATGGGAATAAATATGTCATCATTACCAGTCATTGAAATATTTTTTTTTTGTCTTCACTGATTACTAAAGGATGTTTTCATATACTCAAGTTCCTCAGGTTTTATCTTTATACTTCTAGCTATGTTTCCCTTTCATTATATTGAGCCCGCTTTGCTCATCCATTTGACCAATTTTAACACACTGTTCTCTTCACTCTTCATATTCTCTAATCCCCTCATTCTTGGATCATGGTCAATAGATGCAATTCTTATATCACTAACCCCTGGGAGAACTCTTTATTTTGTCATGCAGTTCCTCAATGAAAAGTCATTCAACATCTAATACGTACAAGGATAGTGCAAGACTATGCAGATGGAGATACAAATATGTTGGTCTTAATCTCCCAAAAGTCCAGTGGGAGTATGCAAATAATTATACAGTAAAAAAAAGAGATTTAGCTCAGAGGGTGTTAAGAGGATGCATAAGATGATGAATGAGAATTGACTATCAAATTTGGCAAATTGAACATGTACAGACAAAAGCTCAATTAGAGTGTAGTGAGGAAAGAATGGAAGGTAAAGGAGTTTGGACACATTTCTCAAGGAATTTTGCTATAAAGTGAAAAAGAGATATGGGACCCTGGCTATAGGAAGTTTATGGGGTTTTGGGGGCTTTTTGTTTTGTTTTTTTCGATGAGAGATATACAGTATAGCATGTCTATATTCCATAGGTGAGAATCTGGTAGAGACAGATTAAGCTAAGCAGGGGAGAGTCAAGTAACAGTTGGGAGAGTGGGGGACGGGGGGAGATAAGGAACTGCATGAGCAACGTGCTGGCATGGCACTGCAGTACACGTGGATGGATGGGCCCTAATTAAGGACCCAGAGGTGTCATCCATGGTAAAATGCAGAGAGGTGAGTAGATTTAGTAGTAGGAAGATACCGAAGTTTTCTTCTGATTGTGTCTATGTTATTTTTCAGTAAAATAAGTAGAATCCCTGAGAGTGAAAAAAAGAAGAAGAAGAAGAAGAAGGATAGATAGGCTGGACATTTAAACAGAAAGAACTTATGACTGGTTGGCAGAGTAGGTATGGTGTCGGATTTCCAGTCAACGTAGATTTCCACTAATAGTCAATCGTTCACTGAGACACGGGTGTGAGACCAGTCAGAACACTTGTGCATTTTTCTGAAGCCATATTCCACCACTTAAGGTTCAGGGGTCTAATAGATGGAGAGTTTGAACGCGGTTGTCAAGGGATGGAACAGATGAAAAGGGGGCAAAGGGGCTGAAGTGTGAGCGAGGAAACGATGATGACAAGGACTGCAGCATCAAACGGAGTGAAAGGAGCAGCTGACCTGAATGGTGGTCACTGGAGATCTGAAAGGGGTCAAGCAAATGGCAAGAATGAGATGGTCTGCATGATGAGGGAAGACAGAGGTAGCTGCGAGAATGTGAGATGGCAGCAACTGAGATTTGGGGAGAGGTTCTCAGTGATGACAGCAAATTTCAGGATATGTCCAAAGGAATGAGTGGCCGAAGGTGGGTGGCAGAGAAGATCGCCAAATACAGAGGCCAAGGAACTGAGAGAATGGGATTTGGGGCAGATGTCTCATGTGACTTTTGAAATCTCCAAAAATAATGACAAGAAAAGTGGTAGAAAGACAGACGGCTGCGAGCAAATGTCTTCAGGAAATGAGGAGAAATGAATGAGATTGAGTAGGTGATAATGACAAGCGAGACAGTACAGTTTGTTGGCATGTGCTTCAAACAAACTGAGTTTCTTTTCTTTTTATCTGCAATGTCTTAGAAACAGTAATGAGTGAGAAAGGGAATGACACACTACTCTATGTGCTATGGTAGGTAGTGTGGGGCAGAGAAAGTTGTCCTCTTAGGGGACTGTGAGGAAGCTGTGTCATCAGGGGAAGTCAGTTTTTTTATTCAAACCAGAAGATGAAAGAAACATTAAGAGGAAATATTGAAGATTGGGAATTTTGAGAATAACAGACTACTGTATATATTTCAAAGGATATATAGCAACTCTTTGGCAAGTGACATATTGGAAAGAGATGAGAGGTTAAGTCAGATTAAGAGATGCAAAATGTTATGGGGATAAAATCTGGGTGTTTAAGGATCCTGAATGTGAGGACTTTTGGTAGTTAGAGAGTAAAAAAGCATGAGAGATCAGTCCTACTGGTTTTCTGGGAGAAGATGAATCAGTAGTGAGATCAGAGGAAACGTGGAGAGACGCTGATTTGCACTGGTGTTGCATGTTAGTTATACACCATGCCCTATGGGATTCCACAGCACTCAGGCTTGTGGCTGGGGAAGGGGAAGTCTATAACGGGACCAGAGAGAAATTATCTGAGCCATTTCTAAATCTAGGGGAGTGCAAGGTATGAAAAAAGAGTGGAGCTGGGAATTACCCAACATGAAGATGTTTAGGAGAGTGGCAGAATGGATTGAGGTTGGGCTGACCTTGAGTCCTGGCCTGGAGCTAGAGTACTCCTTCCAAGAGATCACTGGTGAGTTGATGTTTGCCTAATGCAACACTAGGATTAATTACTACAAGCAAAATGCATTTAGGAACCTAGGAGTCTATCGCTCACAAGTGTAAAAAAAAAAAATTAACCTCCCAATAGAGACGCAGCATTTTAAACTTGCCGTAAGGAAGATGAACGTTAATGGGGTCTGTATGATCATGAGCTGATGATCCATAACACACATAGTCATAAAGATAAATGGATTCTAAATGGATCTGGTGATAGATTCTATTTACACTTCTGGTACTTCTTATTAAAAGAGACTATGGACTCATTTGAGGGATATATGTTCTTTGCAATTAAAGATGATAACCGGGCCCCTTAATGAGACCATATGGGGTAATACGTTGTCTAGTATTAACATCATGCTCTTGCCACTTTTCAGGAGGCACAGTTTCCAAAATCTCACAGATAATCGCAAAGTGTAATGTAATCCCTGAAAACCATTTATCAAAAAACTTTCATTTATTTGGCATGATTGGGAAATAAATGTTGCTACTTTAAGTACTATTTCAGATAACTCAAACATCTCCTGAGAGGGTGCAAAATTTAAAGAAAAAAAATGTTTTTGATGGAGTTCTCTTGAAGTTTATTGTTTCTTTAAACAGGGCATATGTAATTTATTATTTAGTTTTAAAGTATATGATTTAATCATTTTCTTGATTATTTAGATTAAGCATGCTGGAGTCATAGCTAGAATCATGGTTAAAAAAGCTACGTGACCAAGGCTGAGATATTTAACTACTTTCAGTTGTCCTTTCCTCCTCTGTAAAATACATGAATACCTGTTTTATAGGGTCACTGTAATGATTTAATGAGATAAATATCAGAGAGGACTTAGTTTCAATTCTGGCACATAGAACACAATCAAAGGCACCTTGCCTTATCAGCACTTCAGTATTAGTAACATCAGAATTTACCTGCACGTTAATCAAATATGTTGCCAAATCAGGTGACCCTGGGCAAAATGGCCTGAGAGTGCTGAGGTTTTAAATAATTTCATTTTTTTCAGTATCTTCACTCTTTGCTGTGGTGTGTGTGCCTACAAATATCTGCATTAGTTCTTCTCTTCACCATTGGATGTTCTGCTTCTGCTTTACTCTAGTACAATAAAACTGATGCCTGAATTTACTAGAACTGTATAAAGTAAGTATAAAGTAGATTTTGAATGAGAGCCAGAGGGTCTCTCTCAAAAGCAAAGTCATAGATTCTAGTGTATCAAATTGATGACACCAATGTTGGTTGCTGGGAGACCTTTCTTGAATTTAATATATCTCACCTTGTCTTCTCACATATTTATCAGACTTCTATTATTAAGGTATAGATCAGTCTCATAGCCATTTATTCAAAGATTGAATGTGTTAGAAGACTTAATATAACCAAGATGTCCTGCGGTGGTAAGAATGAAGGATGCAATGGGAATGACCTGGGACCTACATTTACCCGGAAGGTTGACCAGAGTCTTGGCCACTGTAATAGCTTAAGATTGGCATAGAGTGTCAGGCTGAAAAGTTATCTTACCTGGATATGAGCTTTCCAGAGGAAATGATATTTGAGTCAGTTTTATGAGACAAAAGAAAAAATAGGAAGAAAGACAGGACCTTGAGAGTGCAAAGGTCCAGAGGTAAGAAACTTGGAAAATCAGATGACATGAATAAAGCCCATTATAGGTGAAGTATAAAATGGAACAGGATTGTAATGTTGACCATACGGCTAGAGTGTGCATTAAGCCAGAACATGATTTGCAAACTCAATCACTAACTCTGAATGATACTGCAGAGGTGAGGAGAACCAGGTTTGCTAAGGTAATTGTAGTGACAGAAATGTATTAGCCTCAGAAGCTAATTCTACCCTAGTACAGTATAATGATAGTTAATTTTTTAATAGACTTAAAAAAAGAATTATTTTCTATTTATCTTTTACATTTTGATGTTTGAATAGAGTAGAAAATAATACTTAATGAGTAAGCATTACACTAACATGTTTATTTGATTTTTGATCACAAAAGTGTGGGGTTTGGGAAACTTAGCCTAAGGTCATAAATAAGTACATGCATTGGAACTTGGATTATTTGACCTCCAGCTGATTATAGTCTTTTGTCTTTTTTCAATGAAAGTTAATTGTTTTCTATTTTCTTTAGCTATGGTTTTTAAAAATTAAATTTCTATCTTAATTTTATTTTGTTTTGTAGGTAGAACCATCCCAAAATGTCCTGCCCAGAAAAAAAATTGGGTAGCTCAGAAAAAGGCAAGCTTCTTCAGAGCTCAGGAGCTGGCTGCTGAGAGCGAATGAACCAAATCACAATTTTCTAGCAAGTTTTCTCAGACAAAGAGCATAATAAATTTATTGACCAAGAATCTAATATAAATAAACAAATAAATAATGAACATGAATATACAGACTGTATAAAACTGTACAAAGTGTGGCAAAGATTTTGGTCTTTATTCCAAGGATATGGAAGGCTATTGAAAGGTTTAGTCTGTGAAGTGATAGACTCAAGTTCACACTGAGTCTGTTGTATTCTGAGGGTCATTTTGCCTTAACTATGACACTGGATGAACAGTACAAGTCAAGGAATGGGGGACCAGTGCTGCCCCAGGGTCCTGGGGGAGATCACAGCGACCTGCACTAGAGCACTGGCAGTGCAAACAGCAGAGATTATCATAAGGGAAACTGTAGGGCTTGAAAACCCATAAACTACAGGGGTGAAGGGGCGTATCAATACTGGCTCTCTGTGTTGCCCAGATCTGCAGTTGGTGGTACCACTTACGGAACTTAGGAATACTTACAGGAGATCATATTTGAAAGGGAAGATCAAAAACTGAGTACTGAAACTCAAAACTTGCATGAGGTACCTTTGAACTGTATAGTTAGCAGTTGGGTAGGAAAGAACAGATTTCCCAACTCTTCTTCAGAGATCCATTTCTATGTGTGCTCCAACTTCTTACACTGTTTCCCTGAATCAGTAAAAGTCCTGATATTCTGTCCCAGCAATTCCACTCCTAGGTGTTAACCCAGGGTAAATGAAAGTGTAATGTACACACAAAGACTATATACATGTATTCTCAGTGGCTTTAGTTATAACAGACAAGACTATAGTAGACATAACCCAAATGTCCCTCAGCAGGTGAACAAACAAATGGTGATATATTCTTACAGTGGAATGCTCTTCAGCAACAAATAAATAAAGAAAGAAATGGAACAAATTATCAATACATGCAACAACATGGATGGATCTCAAAATCATTATGTAAATATACAAGCAAGCCAAAAAGAAAAAGAGCAAGAGAAAGAGCATAATACCATTTTTATAAAATTCTAGAAAATGTAAACTAAGCTTTGGTAAGGCATAGAGACTAGGAAGGATTAAAAGGGATACAAGGAAACATTGGGGGTGATAATGTCTTTGGTATTTTGATTGTGATGATGGTTTTGTGGGTATATACATGTTTCAAAACTCATGCTGTTTAATATTCTCTAAATGTGAACAATGTATTGTACATAAATTACATCTCAGTAAAGTTATTTAAAAAGTCCATCTGTTATCTTTGAGCACCTGCTTCCAAACCAGGTTAGCTCTCATTCCCTGCTCTATTTCTGTCATGAAAGCCTACACTTTGCCTTTATAAAATGCATCCAGTTGTGTTTTGAATTACTGGCATACCTGTTTGCTTAATGTCTTTCTTCCCCTGTGGATTATCAATTGCATGAAGACAGAGATTATGCCCCTCTTGTTCATGGTTGTTTCCTACATAGCTAACACACTGAATGAATGGATGAAGCATTAATAGTTTCACATGTGTTGGTTTTTCTGTCAAATCAGGTCATCTGAGGGCAGGGCAATAGGGACTGAATCAGTGGTGATATGAGGAAAGGTGTTACTTCATGTGCATGTGCTCTGGTATGCAAGTGAAAGATGGGAAGGTAAACAGGATTGGGCATGAAAGTTCTGGAAACAATGCTTTAACTTGAGACACAAGCAGAAATCAGTAAAAACAATCGATACCAAGGTGCAATACAATATAAAAATATCCTATGCAAAATGTGCTACCTATGGGACACCAAAGAACAATGTTTACATTTGTGATCAGTGTTGGAAATGCAAATACAGAGGGAGAATTTTGTGTGTATGTTAGAGGCAACCCTCAGGGAACACCCATTTTAGAATGAAGTGATGTCACGCATCTCACTGGGCTTCCACTGCCATCCAGATATGTTCTGAGATCACTGCCCTTGGCAAGCTGGCAGCTAGACACCTTAATTGAGAATGGAAAGCTCTGCATCCTGGGAGATATCCCTGAATCCAAGAGATTAATTTTAACTAAACAGAAACAGCTCATGAAATAAAAAAGCAAGAATGAGCCTTTATAGAAAATTTTAGGATTGCACATGGTGGCAGTCTCCAGATGAAACACCAGGGTCCAAAAGTAATCTTAAAAGGATGCTGGTAGGGTCACTTAAGGCATCTGAAATGACCTACCACAGAAATAAAATTCAAACGTGAAAATTCTTCCACATCTATACATAGAAATGCAAGGTTAAATAGTCACTAGCTCTTTTTAGATATTCAGCTTGATGCAAACTTGATATTTTTCTCAACAGTATTTTTGTAAAGCCATCATTGCAAGCCATTTTAATTGAATTTATATTTCCCTAGTCAATGTGTTCAGTACCACAAAGTTGCAAATTGTAATTTATGATATAATCAATGCCTGCCTTCAAGGATTAGCCTCTCCCTTCAAAAAGCATTCTCTGGCCCTGTGCTACTTGAACGAGGCATAGTAACATACTTAAATGATTAGAAAGAATCTCTATGATTGAACTCAACTGATGTAGGAACACTGTTTCAAGGGATGCCAAAAGATGTGGATGAGCAGTACTAAACAGATGACTTTTCATACAAAAAACAGGCTTTGAGGTCGCTTTTAAAGGCTTCTTTAAAACTAGGGAAGTGATATGGAGAAAGGCCATTCACACAAGTGAACGGAAGAAAGCATACAGAGAGATGTCACAGAAAGCTTTCACGTTTTCTTCCTTATTTAACAAAATACCTTATTGTGCTTGAATTGGCCCGAAGCCTCAAAGAAATATATCTGAAAGTAGCAGGGCTTCTCTGCATGCTGTAATACCTCACCTGAATTAGAGATCACCTCAGAACAGGGGGAGGGCATACAGGCAGCACTCCCACCTCCTCACACCAATGCTCACTTCAGACATCACTCATAGATAAAAACCCCTTTTGACTGCGGACCTCATGCTTGGCCTGCTTAGGAGTATGGTTTCAGTGGCATAGTTCTGTTTCTGAATTTATTTTTATGTTTTTAAGAAATATATAAATAAAAATGTATATTTACATAAAAAGATATATGTATTATATAAAATAGACAAAATAAACATTAATAAAATAAAAATATATATGAGAGAGCCTCAAACAAGGTATTAAATTTCCAAATAGAAATAGTGCTTACTAATGAACCTCAGGTAGGTCTTATAAAACCATAGATATTAATATTTCCCTATTTTGTGGTATAAACAATTCACACTGTATCATATGTTTAGGGAATGTCTCTACATAAAATCTAGTGATGGTTTTCCTCCCCAATTACATGAATGTTATGACATCCCTTCTGCTCACTGGTTTATATATATTACCTCATTTCCAGAATAATGTTCCTATGAAGGTAATATCACTGGCTAAAATTCCCACATTTGGAAAGAACAGAGCCTTCTATGCCTTGCTGTCTTCCCCTGTCTTCCAGCTATATTCCAAAGGTATCGAGGCCCTAGGAAATGGCAAAGTCCAAATATGGAAGAAGCCTGGGTCCCTGATGCATTTCATGGAGAAAAACCCTCAGCAAATCAGAAATACCACTCTGGGTTATTATATGAACAAGAAATAAACCTTTTTTTAAATGTGAAGTCACTAACAAATAGAGATTTGCTGTTACACTAGCTCATATTACCCTCACTAATATAATGTAGAAATGTGAATCTTCTTTATTTCATTAGGAACAGATGCTGTATTGTGCAATTATCCACTGTCATTGGTATTTCGCATCATGACTACATTGGGGAAACCCACAGAGAACCATGAAACTTTGCTTTAACCATGAAGATGTTGGTAATAGAGTAATATAGGAAGAAAAATCCTGTGGTACCATTAATTCAATTTTATATGCTCATATACTCCTGATTTTAGCTAAGATAGAATATGGGGACTATATTAATCCTCCTATCCAAACCACTTAAGAAAGAGAGAGAAGAAGGAAGGGAGGGAGGGAGGGAAGAAGGAAGCGAGGGAATGTGAAACATATTTTCAAGACACTGGGTATCAGGCAATGATGGTCAGTGATCCCTAAGAGACAGAAAAAATTGCAGTGAGCCCTATGATTGTCCCAGCATACTGCATTGATAGAATTTTCAGACCACAGAGCCTTGAATGAAACAATGCAGAGCCTGGCAGACTCCTGGAGTGGAGGATGTGACAGAGCTGAGACCCTGAAGAATAAACTCCACCATTAGAGTTGATAGGACAGAATTCCAGAAAGGAGAAAGCCACACACAGAACTCCAGAGATCTGCAAGGGTTCAGAAGAGAACAGTTCAAAAGGATTGGAGGTAACAGAGCCTGGTGCACATAGGACCTGGAGAAAACCTTATAATTCACAGGATATTGGATAGAGGACTCAGAAGGTCTTGTGTCAGTTGTGTGGAATTATTAGCCCTACACTAAATATGACTCTGGTTATTCCTAACAACTCTTGAATGCAAGACCAGAAAGAATGAAACTGTTTTATATAACATAACTTTATCCCAGAACAAAGCTCAAAAATATTTGAAATCTAAGATGACAGATTGGAGCAATAGAAAACACAGAGCAAGACGATAGGCTTAAACCTAAAAATATCAATAACCACTGGCAAAAGAAAGCTGAGAGGTTATATTAAGAACAGCCAAAGTGGATTTCAGAGTACAGAATATTACCAGGGATTAAAAAGATCACTTCATAGTGATAAAGGGATCAACTTATCAAGAGGACATAATAGTGCTAAATGTCTATGCAAAAAAAAAAAGACTTACAAAATACATGATGCAAAGTAATAGAAAGAATAAGTAGATTAAAAGACCAGTAAAGGTATATTAGACATCTAAAACATTATCAACTAAGTTGACCTAATTGATATTTAGAGAATTCCTTACCCAACAACAGTGGAACACATACACACAGAGAAATGTACTTGGAACAGCTATCAAAATAAGGCCATATTCTGGGCCATAAAACAAGCTTTAAGAAATCTAAGTTCTACAAATTTGAGGTCAGTAATACAAAGGTCTCTGAAAAAAGTCCACTACATTAGTAAACTTTAATCGATTTCTAAATAACCCAAGAGTCAAAGAAGAAATCAAAAGAGAAATTAAACTATTTTGAATTAATGTCAATGAAAACAAAATTCATTAGTACTTGTGGAATGACACTAAAGCAGTATATAAGAGAAAATGTACAGCAGTAAGTGCCTGTACTGGTAAAAGAAGGAAGATCTGAAATCAGTGACCTCAGGTTCCACATCAAGAAGCTAGAAGAAAGGACAGAAAATTATACCCAAGGTCAGCTGACAAAAGAAAATATTAAAGATCAGACAAGTGAATATAGAAAACAAAAGCAATAAAGAAAATCCATCAGAACCAAAAATAATTTTTTAAATCAATAAATATATAAACTTCTAGTCAGACTGATCAGGAAAAAAAAGAGAGAAGATACAAATTACCAATATCAGAAATGAGAGACATGACATAACTACAGATTCTACAGATATTAAAGGGATAAAAAAGGAATATTATGAACACCTTTTTGCCAATAATACCATAGATGAGAGACACAAGTAACCAAGAGCTCTTGAGAAACAGACAATCTGAATAGGTCTGTGTTAATTAAAGGAACCAAATTTGTGGGTAAAAAAAAAAATCATCTCACAATAAAAACTCCAGGCCAGATGGCTTCACTGATAAATTCTAAGTATTTAAGACAGAATCAATACCAGTTCTACACAAAGTCCCGAAAATTGAATATGAGTGAATCTTCCCAGTTTATTCTATGAAACCAGCATTACCTTAATATCAAAATCAGAAGAAAAAAAGGCATTACAAGAATATAAAACTCCTAGCAATTTCATGAACACAGATACAAAACTCCAGACCAAATTTTAGGAAATAAAATCTAACAATATACAAGAAGTACCATATATCATAACTAATTAGGTTTATTATGGAAATACAACGATGCTTCAGTATTTGAAAATCAATGCAACTAAATATATTAATATTCTAAGAAAGAAAAGTCACATACTAATCTCAACAGATGCAGAAAAACCAATTAAGAAAACTAATACACATTCCTGACAAAAGTTCTCAGAAAATTAGGAGTAGGAGGGGATGTCCTCAACCTGATAATGGGCATCTATGAAAAACTTAAGATTCCATACAGCAAATGAAACCAACAAAAAAAAAAGGCAACCTACAGTATGGGAGAATAAATTCATAGACAATACATACTGATAAGGAGTTAGCATCCAAAATATATGAAAAACTCATACAACTCAACACCAAAAACACAAATAACCCAGTTAAAAAATGGGCAGAGGACCTGAACAGACATTTTCTAAAGAAGAAATACAGATGGCCAAAAGGCACATGAAAAGATGCTACACATGACTAATCATCAGGGAAATGCAAATCAAAACCACAATAAGATATCATGTCACACACCAGTCAGAATGGCCAATATCCAAAAGACAAGAAATAAGAAATGCTGGTGAGGATGTGGAGAAGAGGGAACCCTCCTGCACTGTTGGTGGAAATGTAAATTGGTGCAGCCACTATGGAAAACAGTATGGAGGTTCCTCAAAAAGTTAAAAATAGAAATATCATTTGACCCAGTAATTCCACTTCTAAGAATTTACCCAAAGAAAAAATCTGATTCAAAAGATACATTCACACCTATATTTACTGCCACATTATTTAAAATAGCCAAGATACAGAAGTAACCAAAGTGTCCACCAATAGATTAATGGATAAAGAAGATGAAGTACATATACACAATAGAATATTATTCAGACATGAAAAAACTCTGCCATTTGTGACAACATGGATAGACCTAGAAGGTATTATGCTAAGTGAAATAAGCCAGGCAGAGAAAGACAAATACCATAAGATTTCACTTATATGTGGAATATAAAAACAAAACAAAATGTACAAACCAGCAGTTGATTCATACACACTGAGAAGTGACTGGTGGCTACCTTGAATGAGGGATTGGGGTGGGTGGTTGAAACAGGTGAAGGGGATAAAGAGGCTCAAAATCTCAATCATAATATAAATTAGTCACAGGGATGGAAGTACAGCATAGAGAATATATAGTCAGTAGTTCTGTAACATCTTTCTATGTTGACAGTAACTACACTAGTTGGGGTGAGGATTTAATAATATACATTAACTGTTGAATCACTGTGTTGTATACTTGAAACCAATATAATATTATGTATCAATGATACTTCAATAAAACATATATATGTAAATAAGAAGTGTTAATTGGCCCATGAAAATAACAACAACAAAATATGTAAGAGCAAACATGCTTAGGGATGACTGGATGCTTTTCTCTGATACTAGGATAAAGACAAGGATATCTTCCTTTGCTGCTTCTATTCAACATTGTACTGGATATTAGAGTCAGTGCAATAAAGCTAACAGAAGAATTAAACCTGTCTCAACTTGCAGATGGTTATGAACAATTTCATAAGACTAAAAAGTGAGGTTAGCCAGTTGCAAGATATGAGATCAATATGAAAAATAAAACTTATTTCTATATACTAGAAACAAAGAGTTGGAATCTTTAAAATATTTTTTAAAGGACATTTCGTATAGCACCAAAATTCTGAACTACTTAGGGTTAAATGTGAAAAAAAAAAGTACTTGCAAAGTTCTTTATCAAAAAAGATGTAAGGATGACAAAAAGTAACCGATGGAAATAATCAAAATCATTAGTCATTAGGGAAGTGAAAATCAAAACCATATGAGACATCCCCCACACATGTTAGAATGGCCAAAATTAAAAACTCACTATAGAAAGTTTGATGGGAACATAACAGAATTGGAACTCTCATACTCTGCTGGTGAAAATGTAAAATGGTTCAACAACATTGGAAAATTTGGCAATTTTCTTAAAAAGTGAAGAATATCCCTACCATATGATCTGCCATTCCACAACTAGGTGGAAAAAAATGAACATATGCACCCATACAAAGACTTGTATATAAATATTCAAAGCAGCTTTAGTTATATTAACTGAAATAACTAGAAATAACACAGATTCCCTTCAACAAGTGAACAGATAAACAAATTTGGTACATCCATATAATGGAATACCACTTAGTAGTTAAAAGGAATAAACTACTGATACACACAATAACATGGATACATGTAAAAATAATTATGCTGAATGAAAGAAGCCAGATAAATACTGACTATACGAGTCCTTTCTTATAACATTTTAGAAAACACAAACAAAATTATATAGTAACAAAAATGATATGAGGAAACTTTTGTGGGTGTTAAATATTGTAGAGACAGGTTTCATAGATTTACATAAGTCAAAATTATTATATTGTGCATTTTTGTTATGTGCAGTTTATTGTATGCCAATTATACCTCAAAAAGCTGTTAAAAATCAGGACTTTTAGGGCATAATTTCTTTTAATCCTCATACTCTTACTAGAGTAATTGTGGTAGTATTGTCACTTTACAAAAACAAATATATACTTTTGGGGAAGGGGGCAGTATCATAAGAAATGCCTAAAAATATATTTAATAGAATATAGTTACTTGTATACAAAGAACCTGATGCAACCCAGATAAAAGTAATTAAGTCATAGATGGTGCCATTAAAAGTATAACCTCTAGTAGGTGGATTTCCCTCATGGACAAGAAGTCAGATATATAACAAGACTGAATGAAATAGTTCTTTCTCATAGTCTGTTCATACCGTAATGGTACTTATCCAGTTGTACAATAATTATGCATTAACCACTGTGACTCCCCATAAGACCAAAAATGCCAATGACTTTTTGACCTTTCAAATCTAGTACATAGATCAATGCCAGGTATAGAGTCCACACTAACAAAGACTTTGTGACTACATGAATGAATAGGTAAATGGATGAATAAATGAATATAAGTATGAATAAATGCACAGAGAGACTGAAGTATACAGAGAATTAAACCATTATTTCCATATCAAGACCACTCAAAATACTCTTCATTTGACTTTAGAATGCCTTTTTGAGCTTATATTTAAACACAGGTGTGTCTAAACCAGTTCAAAATCATTAATAATAGAATTAAGTCAAACAGTTCAAGGTTAAATTCAGCAGAAAAAGCATGTTTATTTTGCTCTCCCTCCTCAATTCCTCTCCATAACCTTTCTGGCTGAGGCAAAGCACCAACCTCATTTGAATTACCCTTTTTTGTTCAACATGTGTCTCCTTCCTACTGATTGTCTTAAATGAAAGACAAAGAATAAATTTGTGTTTTCAGTATGAAAAGCCTGTTTTCAGTTCCTCTGAAGCTGCAGGTTTAGTCTAGACAAAGAAAGGATAAAATATAGTTTGCCATTTTTTTCTATTACTTTCAAAGAACTTCAAGGCTATTTTAAATCACATACCTAAAGCACAGGGTCCCAACCAGTCTGCTTACTTATATACTCGTGAATCTAATGTTTATAAGTGGGACATGAGATAATGATCCCCTTAACCCTCAGGGGCTGACAGCAGAAGCCTGAGTTACCCAAAACTTGGACCTATTCACATTTAGCCATGAGTAGACTCTCTCAGGTCACCCGGGGAAGGTAACCTAAGAGAGGCAAAGCCTGATATAGGGATCAAAAGTGGTCACAGATGGCAGGCACAATGAAAAACACCCACACCCCTGGGTTCAATGCAGTTTGCTTGACATTCAACCAATGAGGTAACTTCTACAACAGCCAGTTGCAGAATGCACTAGTGCTTATGGTGAGAAAGGGATTGCTGGAGGAACGCAGGTCCCAGAACAGAGATACAGCACGTCAGGGGCTACAGTCTAGGGCGATTTTGTCTGCACATTTTAAGGTAGTCGCTCCATATCTTTGTCTTCATATAAAGATGATATGACTTCAGAGTAGATGTGGGGGCTCTAACATAGCCTGTACCTTCTGCCATCATTATTGAGACATACTTGTAAAAGCAACAAATGGGAGTGAAATCAACGTTCTACACATTAGCCTGGTGATATCCCAATAATTTTTTTGCATGTGAAAGAAAGAAGAGATAAACTAGATTTATTTTTTAAAAACAACTCTTGAAAATTTTTGAATGGCTGTAAAAATAATTTGAATTTTCTTGCCAAGTGTGACTATCAAAAACTGGAAGGTAACATTAGAACATCATGATTAGAACATCACTTAAAGTAAAAGATATGATAGAAAAATTTATGTTTGTGGAAACAAGTACAAAATTCCCATGGAAAAAAAACATGAAAAACATAATTAGAAAGTTTTATATGAATTATTTAATATCTTCCCACATACTTCATATTCCTATCATAGTTGTTATTATAAATGTTTATTTATATTAAAGTTGTTTTATTTTTATCATTGTTTAATATAAAGAAGTATATATAATTTTTAGCAAGCTCCATTTAGATACCCTCCAGTGTAACATAGGGTGCTGTGGTTCCTATGGCCAGGATCCACTGAACTTAAACCACCTGATGATGTAACTGGCCTGTTGCTAGGCTACCACTTCCACACCTTTAGGCAATAAGCTATTATTGCGCTATATGGAGAGCTCGGCCCAGTGCTCTGGGCAGAGGCAGAGACACTAGTGTTCAACCTACCTCTGGGAGAGCAAGCCGGGAAATAAACCCTTTCACCCCAAAGAACGTTTTGCTATCAATTTCTTTGGTCACACTGAATCCATAGCAAACTTGCCCGGGGCTGAAACCCATTGGCAAGACAGGTGCCATGAAGTGAAAACAAAAAGCAGTAGCACCTTAGTATATGAGCAACATATTAATATTCACAACTGGACACCTTGCTCTAGATTTAAAGGGGGCAGAAACCAGAAGACACTCCCTTAGCCTGTTAGTAAATATTCCATTTAAGATGACAGCTTTCCTAGACCACAAAAACAAAAAATAAACACCAGGATAATGATGGAATTTGAGATTTGTAATTTCATCTGGCAATGCAGCCCTCAGGGCAGGAATCACTGTGACTTGGGCGTTAATCGTCTACTGTGGAGCTTTTTGACAAAGAATAAAAATTAATTTCATGCAGCTCACTTCTGTAAAGCTTACTTACATTTTTCATGACATGTGCAGAATCTAAAGATTTATAAATATGGAGTAGATATGCTATCTATTTAAATGTGGTATCAGTCTACTGCTTTGAGTCCAAAATAACAATGCAAATAACTCTGGTTTAAAAAAAAATCCCAGATTTACTTAATTTCTGCTACTATTCCTTTGCCAACTTTTTAAAAATCCTGCACCATGAAGCAAAGAAGTATTCTGTATTTGAAGAGTCAGATTTGTCAGTTGACGGTGAAGTAGATGGATCCCCAAATTAGGATGTAGGGCAACTGGGTATTCTGATTGCATCTTGTTTACAAAATTTTTAGTTGAGTATGGATCAAGAAATGGAGTTTCGTCATCTCTAGCATGAAGATTTGTATCAATTATTTATTGACTTCCCTTGTGCAAACTGTGACTTTCTGTTCCTGCATAACTTGTTGCAGAAAAAAAATTGTTAAATGTATAGAATGCAAGAAGTATTTATTCTGGTTTTAAGTTCAAACATGGGGTGGGGGAGTTTAGTTCATACACTGAGTCATTTTGATTTTGTACCATTCTGCCTACCAATAAACAGCAAGTGCCCTCACCGGGATTCTACAATATTATGGGATTTCAATACATGTTTTGGCTGGGAGGTTAGCTTAACCTTCCCTTTTGTGAGACACAACTTTATGATTTGCTACCTGCTCTGTCTTCTGTCATCTCTAGTCCCCTTCATTTTTTTCCAGACTTTTAATACTTCAGCAAAACCTTCGTGGCACAGAATTTCCTAGAAGGGGTCCAAATTTGAACAGCAGAATTCTAATTAAGATACTTGAGAATGGGCCACACTCAGCACTCCATACTGACACATTCCTCTCCTCACTTCCCTCCTTGCTTCACTGCCTTTGGGATTGAAGTGATTTTTGTCAATGGTGTCAATACCTATGTCTCCTTGGCTGTCTTATTATTTTTAAATCCCCTACAAGCCTACCAGTGATCCAGCTCTCTGCACATTACACACGCTCAAGCTATATTTGTCAAGCCAGCACATCTTAATTTCACTAGCCTGTAGGTCCTTAACTGCAGACCCTACGATGAGTGGGAGACAAAGGAATGGAGTTACAGCTGGCCGAGAAAAAAACTGTGCAAAAATAAACTATAGACTTTTACTTAGGTAGCATTGTGTATTAATTCTGGGTAGGCACATGAGAGAATGTCCATACCATATGAGGTTTATTTGTCAGGTGTAGTAATGGTGGGAAATAAGTTGATAATAGCTATGCTGGACCACATTGCACAGTAAAACATCTGATAAAGCCAAGCAATTCAGTTCAAAATGGTCAGTTAAGAGGAAAAATTCAGTTGTTTAATTTGATAATTCTACATGATATATTAACTCTCTGGAGACTCCAACTGTTACATCTCCTTATTCTGATATTAGCGTAGCCTCCCTTGCAAACCCCCAAATATGAATATTTCCAGCAGCTCATTCAGAAAATACTTGTAAGCGAATTAGAAGGGAACATTAAATTAAGATGACTACTTTGAGGGACAGTCTCTGAAGCATGTCTGGTTCTAGAAGGGATGGCTCCCATGGACTTCTTGGTGGGGAAAGAACTTCCAGTGGTTGCTAATTATAACCAATTTCCCTTGGTTCAAATTAACCTGAAAGATCCTAAATACTTCAGATATGTTTAGCTCAATGAGCTTGTTTATACCTAGGATGTACTCATGTCAAAACAACAAGTGAACCAGGGTTTAGGGTTTTCAGATGCAACTAGAGGGGTTCTTCTCTGTAAGCCTAGGAAATCAACCAAGTTCAATTTGTTAAAGAAGTTCAGCTAAAGAAAACACTTAGCTTTCTCAAAGCACTCCCTTCTAAGAACCAAGATATTCTGAACCATTTACTCCTTTCCTAGTTATCATTCTTTTGATGAGATGTATATCCCAATTGTAAAACACAGGGAAAGTATTTAATCAGAGAAGCAGCCAGAAGTGATTAATGATAATTGATATTAAGTGGCTCAGTCTCAAATCTAGTTTCAGTTCTTGTGTTACAAGAGAGATTTTTCAGATTCCTGCTGCGGAAGTTTGGCAGAAGACAATAAAAACCATGACTTCCTCATATCAGAAAAGATGTTTCCTTATACCACTATTAAGGCACTTTACATCATGTGTTCATCATTTGCCTCTGACTAAAATGTATAAATGACTAAGAGTTAATTGTAAGAAAATCATTATGGATATGAGCAAAGGCTGTGTGCAAAGATGTTCACTAAAGCATTGTTTACAGTTTCAAAAATGAAATACATATATATATAAAACAAATAGAGGATAGAAGACAAAATGAAGTATTTACTATTATATAGACTACTATGCAACCATTAAAATAGTGATATTAGCAATTCATAGAAATGCTGTGAAGAAAAGGAACTCATGATTCTTTTTAAAATTAAAATAATAACATATGTACTAACATTGGATTAGGGAACTCAGTTGTTATTCTGGGTCCAACCAGGAGATAAAAACTACATAGGAATTTGAGCATGGAGTGTTTAATGAAACAAATTAGAATTTATGACAGGGGATTAGGATAATCAGGCAATGGCTAGTGACAAGTAAATAGAACAAAACAGCTAGCAGATATAAGGAAGAGCTGCTAACCCTTTAGCTGAGAAAAAAGCACCCCTCTCCGTCCTCACAGGATAAGGTCCAGACCTGGTAAGAGACAGCGACTGTGACTCACTGGATGTCAGAGAAGTTGCTGTGGTGCCTCCTGGTGAAACTTTCTGGAAATGTGCCCTTCGTAATTTGCTGGAAACCTTCAAGGGTTCCTAGGAAAGCTATTCACAGGGAGATTTCTCATAAGGAGCACCCTACCTCAAAACTTCTTGATAGAAGGGAGGTACTGGGGGAAGCTGGTGGCAGCCATGTATTGTCTAAGCCAGTTGCAGGAGAAGTTGTGAGCCCTGTGGAAGCATGAAACTGAGGAAGCCCTCAGGGCTGCAGAAGCTGGGTGCTGGAGAAACCTGGAATGCTGGAGAAATTGCATGCATTGCAGAGATGGGTACCCAGAATGTCACAGGTGCCGCAGGAACCAGACGCTGGAGAAGCCACCAGAAGGCTCCCATGAAGGCACCCTGGCAGCACACAGAAACACCTTTCTCTCTGCAGTGTCTCTCCACTGCTGTCCATTAGAAAAGCCTAAAATCGTGCCAGTTGACAAAAGAAAAACTATTTAAAGGACCCATATCTGTTTTCATAGAGCAGGTAACAAACTTAAAAACCGACACAAAGAGTATATATTAAAAATGCTAGCAACGGATCTCTTTGGTTTGGAGTTTACAGGTTAATTTCTCATTTTTCTTGGAGCATTGCCATATTCCTACAATGTAAATGTAGAATAAATTGCCTTTGTAAAAAAATAAAATAAAATATTCAACTCAGCTACCCAAAAAGCATAATATTCATTTAATAACTTTTACTTTATTTTTAATTACTCAAACATAAAGTGTTAAGTACAAGTGCAATTATGGATGCTGCACATTTAAGGGAATAATCAATCAGTCTTACTCATTTTGTGGGATCAAGAAAAAGGATCATTCAATTGTCTCTATCAATTCCTCATCTATTCTATAATAAAACACTCCCTTCTAACTAGAGGAATAATATGGATCAAGTTCTAGCTCTCCAAATAAACTATGGTTAATGTATGTTCTAGGGGTATTAGTGCTTTTGGGGTGGAAGGTACAAGGTAAAATAAGTTTGGGCTCAATGGTCCATGAAACAAATGGGAACAGGCCTACATATTAATGAGCTTTTCAGAACTTCTAGAAGGCTCGTGTGCACTGAGAATCTTGAAGGGTGGTTAGCCTACTGACCCTTTTCAATTTAATTCTACTTGGGGGCAAGAATGTCAGAGCTGAGTGTGTTAAGGAACTATGCCCTATATCAGTGGAGGAAAGATAAAAGAAACTGCCATAAAACAATAGGATGAATTAATTGAGAGTATTCTTTTAGCTATATTTCAAATAGAAAGTATGGAGATAGGACAGGCATAGGTTTTTTAATATGATATGCTCAAAGCGGTTGAGTAAGGACATGTGTAAAAGATGGGGGTAGGTATACTTGCAAGGCCTACTAGATGGGTGAGAATAGAGAAAAGAAACCTGCTGACAGCATTGCCAATTTTGTGATGGAAACTCTGTCTGTGAATATTACGTATTGCCTATAAAAATATATAAGGCATAAAGTCTCTATGCTCAATATTGCATTCACCTATGAGGACTTCAGGGAATAAACTCTACTCATTGAGAAAATTTCCCTTGAATGCTTCTGAAACTTATCTTCCACATTCCTTATCATTTCAGAATGGAGTGTTCCTGCACATGGGAAAAACATAACTCAGAGCCCAAATTCCAGATTACTGCCATAGGTTTGAAAAAGGTGTGGCAGAGATGAAAGTTTTAAGAATGAGTGTGATAGCCAAAGGTGGTACAGAACCACTAAAACCAAGATTTTTCCCCTAGAACAGTGATTCTTCAACATTAGTGTGAATTACAGCCATTCAAGGACCTTGTCAAAAATGGAGATTTCTGGGCTCAAGTTGTAGAGGTTCTGGTGATGCACATCTGGAATAAGAAATCTGGTATCTGCTCTTTTTAGAAAGCACACACAGAGATTCTGATGCACTGCACCTTTGAAACAAATTTTGAGAAGTTCTTCACTATGGTAGGCAAGGCATGTCCACCTAGTAGCTGTTTACTGGAGCTGACCTTCATCCTCCTATATCCAATGAGATGATAGGCACAGCTCTGTTTGTACCATGCTCTCCAGTGGCAGGTGACTGATAACAATGAGCCCTGGGACATATGGAAGTGGGAGAGTTCCCAGCATCAGTGTGGTGGTTCTTTTGAAAGGAGAGATAACTTTGTAAGTTATGGCAGTTTCTACTTCCTATCTTGAGCGCAAAGAGGCAAAGAATTTCGGTGTAGGCATGAAGCAGATATGCAGAGAGAACAGTGAGGAAATGGGAAGAGGATTTTCTGGTCTCCAAGTATGCTCCTATCCCTCAATCCTGTAAGTTCCTGAAATGTGTGTGCACCTTTGCCCTGTGTTTAAAAATTATTATATTTAAACTTCTCTTTTGATCAAAAGAAAAACAGAAGTGTTCCAGCTAATACAAAGTACAGTCTTCCTCTCTATTTACTCACTCCCTTTACTTACTTCCTAGTCACTCTTCCATTTAATCTATCTGGCTTGTAGATTTATTACTATATCATAAGAGCTCTCACTGAAGTCTTCAACAAATCCCCAAATCCAGTTGGCATTTTACCTCATTTTGCTTGACCTCTTAGATGTGTCTGTATTACTGACACCTCCTTCCTTCAAGAAATACATTTTCCTCTTGGTATCTTTCTTCCAGTTTTCCTTCTATTTCTCCAATGACTAATGTTCATTTGCAACTCAACTCCTATAGCCCAGCTACTAAGTGTTGGAGCTCACCAAATTTTAGCCCTAGGCCCTTTCATTTTTAACAGGTAATCTTGTCCATGACCACAACTTTACTTTCCATCTGTCTTGCCTGAGGGTTTCAACCTCGGGCAAATTCACTATGGATTCAGTGAGAGTGAGATATGATAGTGTAACATTCTTAGGCTAAAGAGGTTTATACCCACCTTTATTCTCTAGGCAGTAGGTCGAGCATAGAATCACATCTTCATCCAGCAGTCTGCAGGTCTGTAATCCACCTCCATCTTTGCCTCCGCCCAGAGCACTGATCAGAGCTCTTTATATAGTGACTCAGTCAATAATAGTTCATTGCCTATGGGTATGGAAGCATTAGCCTAGCAGTAGGCCAATTACATCATCAAGTAGGTTAGGGTCAGGTGAGGATCCTGGTCATAGGAACTTCCATTTTCCCCACACCATCCAAACAGCAAAGGCTCAACTTTAACCTTCAGAGCAATCTCAGATCCACATTCATATATTTCCATTTACCTACTCAATATCTTCAAATCTTTGGGTATCTGAAACACATAACAAACTCAACTTGTCTAACATAAAACTAATCACATCAACCCTTCCACCCTAAAAAAGCTGATCATCTTCCAATATTCCTTCTTCTCAGAGCATGATATACATATCATGAGGCAGAAATCCAGGAGTCCTCCTTGAACACCCACCCTCACTAAATCCAAACTTTACTAAGTCCTAATATTCTTTCCTTTCCTTCCTAAATATATCACTAATCAGGGTACATCTTACTTTTGTGCTGCCACCATCCCCATCTAGACTAGGTCACCCCTCACCCTGCACTACAATAACCCAAATAATGTCTACCTCCACTCTTTACCACCCCCATCTCTGTTCTCCACAACATGGTCAGTCAAATCTCTTCCAAGGATATACCCAGTTATATGCCCCTGCAGTGACCTACAACTGGTCATTCACATACACTTACACAAATCCTTCCAAATCTTCATTATTAATTTTAGGATAAGGACCACAGTCTTCAGCATGAACTAACCTCAGATCATAATTATATATTATCTAACTGGCTTTCTTTTTCAATACTGGTCACTCCCAATATAATTAAATTCCAGGAGTGCATAGGAAAGATGCTACTGTGACTTACTACTGTATTTGTATCTAGCACAGTCCTGACATAGAAGTGATAGTTTAAAAAAAAATGTTGAATGATAAATGAAAGGAAATGAATGAACAAATATCACTGTGTTATCTCTTACTGAGCAGACATTTTTACCGTTCATTCATTCAGGAGATTTTTATTGAGTGCCTATTATGTACTAGACACCATGTTAGAAGTTTTAAGCCCTTGTACCCTAGTGAATGGATGAATCATGGACTCCAGTCAGGCTAGAACATAATCAGTGATCAATGCTATCTTGGCTTTTATAGACTGGATCATGGTGCTTACTGGCAGATAGGGAGAATGCCCCCCAGTCCTCTTACATAAAGTGAGTTTTCCAGCTACTAACTGGCACTGGCTTAGCTATGAAAACTCCTTAGTTTCCCCAATGTAGCCTCAACTTTGTGTTTATTTAACTTTCCACCCTGATCCTATTGGCTCTGTCTCTATATAATTACTTAATTGGGGGGTGGGGAGAGATTGTAAATCAATTATGTCCTGCTATCAATATTAACTAATAAATAAAATAGTTACTATTATGGCTTAATCTTTTCTGAATAATAGCCCTAAGTAACACTTTGGCACAGTTTTTTACATGAGTTTGAGACAGACAGTGTTTTTTTTTATCACCAGTATTTTCTGAAAGGACACATTTGTTAAAATGCGACCTGTTTGATACCAAAGTATCAGCCACAGAATTGATCTTTATTATTTCAAGAGAGGACTAATACTTCTGATTTGATCTTGGGAGCTAAAGATTGTGATCATTTTGTTTCCCCTTTGCTCCTATTTTAGTTTGATCTAAAGAAAGTTGCAAGATGCATTTTACATCAATACCCTCCTGTACTCCAAATAAAATATGGGCGAACATGGCACTGACTTTGCATAAATTCTTCCACCTTAATTTGAAATTCATTGGACAGCTTTCATCTTAAAGTAAGCAGCATCCATTTGATTTAAACATGATTTCTGCTTCTCTGTGCATGACATAGAGGCTCATATAGGTAACACTGTTAGAATCCAATTAAAGCCTGGATATGATCCTAATTTACCAATCCAACAAAGAAACTCTTCTCTTCACCTGACTGAGTCAAGGTAAATGAACATGTTTGGGGGAAATTTAGAGGCCTATGCAAAGCACTTCAGCTCTTCCAAGAGCTGTAATATAATTATAAAAGCTTTTTTTTTTATAATGACTGTTGCCTTTCAGCCTTCCTTCTTGTATTTTATTAAACCCAACCTTATGTTAAATGTTTTAAGGATTATGACTAAGGATTAGGAACATGATATAAGGAAATTTTCCCCCACATTTTCTTTACTTGTTTTTATTTATCTTATTCCTCCCTTCTTTCCCATCTACCTTACAAAAAAAATAAAATAAAGTGATGAAGCCAAAAAATCCCAGTTTATTTCTAAAAAGCCTTCAAGTATAAAGGGGCATGTTACTTCCTGCTAAAGTCAATATAATACCTAACGATTTTTCACTGAAGCTGTAAGAAAATTAGTGACATACTCTTTTTAAGTAAAACCGTTTTTTATTTTAAATATCCCTTGCTGTGTTGGTGATGATTTTTTTCTTTATTATCTCAAAGTCATATGTTTAAATCTAAAAAGACAAATGCAATTTCACGCCTCTAAATTATTCTACTATAACCACATGTCCCCTCATTATAGGAGATGTTCAAGCCATTTTCTGCTTAAAATTCCAGAAGACTCACACTCACATAATCCCTACTGACCTTTCTGCAAGTGGACCAAGTACTTGCACCAAGGATCAGAACAATCAGTGAATATATCAAGTAAAAATCAGGATAAAGGGTTAACGCTAAGAATATCCTCGAGGGAAAACCCTAATTGTGTGCCCTCTGTAGGCAAGATATCCATTTTATTTGTTTTAAAATGCTATTAGAGCAGTACTATAGGTACCTGTTATTATATGTGACATTTGATTTTATAAAAAACTCTAACAGTGGACGAAATAATTCAAACAGCACAAGTTGCACTGTTTGATTTTTCTTAAGCAGCAGTTTTATTGAAGTCAATTTTACTCCTTATTCTTCAAACCGAATCTTAACATCACTTCTGGGATGCCTCCCCAACACCTGTCCCACCACCCAGGCAGTGATACTCTTTTACATATGTATTCTTTTTATCACATGGCATCATAATCATTTACTTAATCAACTTCCTCCTTCACTATAAAGCCAGGAACCCTGCTTTGTTATGTCTGCATCTCTAAAGTTCAGTGCTTCCATTGCTCAGTATGTATTGTATAGCTGCTTTGGCTCAGATATCTGTGCCAGGTACAAGGCGGCTGTTCCGAAAGAGGTGCATGGGTCTTGAGCTCACAGACTGTAGAGTTTGATGAGAGAAACAATGTATACACAAGTAAACATTCCAAGAAATAATTACAAATTTATGTAAGTTGTATGGTATAAAAGACAAGAATGTTGCAACCTGCGGTGACCTTGAGGAGGTTCTTAGGATAAACAGGAGAAGACCCTCCTGTAGAGACCACTTTGAAGTATAAGGTGCTGAGTAAAGCATCTAGCTGAGGGAATAGAGGGTGTGAACTTTCAGTCAAGGAGGACTCAGTAGGAATATATGGAGGGTTGAAGGAATAAATGAATGGTTTGGAAATTAACTATGCAGCAATCTCACAGAAGGTGGAGACACTATCCCAGTCCAAGAAGGTAATAAAGAGCAAGGAAATTAAGGGAGCCTGAGAATCACCATCCTTTCAGTCCCACATGCCACTCATCCTGTTCCTATTCTTCCTTCTTTCACCCAAGACTAATGAATCATGGTGTTCTTCCCCACGAATGGTAGACAGAGCTTTGAAATTCTTAACTCAATGAGTTTGGTAGCCACTACCAATCATAGAAAATGGGTATTCCGGTTGGTGGTATTTAGCCCTTCCTGATTTAAATGATTAATAACATTTTTGCCTAATGAATAAAGGATTTGGTATCAGTTTGAAGAAGACAAGAACTAAAACACTGAGCTAAAATGTATAAAGCAGTTAGCATTGTAAATGGATATGAAGCATGTTTCACTACAGGTGCTGAGTTGGCAGGAGTGATGGTGGTGGTGGTACAGGTAGTGATGGTGGGAAATACGGGTCATCCCAGGAACTGATGGGACGAGGCTACTCACGAGGATGAAACAACCAAGTGGGAAGCACTGAGTGCTCTCTAATGACTTCAGAGCTTTCCTTGGGACAGCAAAGCTAATATCCAGGTGGCCCTTGAACACATGGGAGTTAAGGACACCAATGCCTGGGCAATCAAAATCTGCATATACCTCGGACTTGCCAAAACCTTAACTACTAATAGCCTACTAACAGTTGACTGGAAGCCTTACCAATGATATAAACAATTGCTTAACATCTACTTTGTGTGTTATATGTATTATATACTCTATTCTTACAATAAAGTAACCTAGAGAAAAGAAAATGTTTTTTTTAATTTTCTTAAATATCCAAAAATTTTTTCCAATATATTTATTGAAAAACATCCACATGTAAGTGGATCCACACAACTTCAAACCCAGGTTGTTCAAGGGTCAACTGTATTCTCAAAATTACAGAGAAAGATCCTTACATCCAATCAAAGCAGACCACCTGAAAGTGTATTTGCCACTGGAAATTAGCACCTTGACCTAATCCGAGTACACTTAGAAATGACCAACCCCTCAGCTTTGCCAACCCACCCCTTAGTCTGGGTTCTGACACCAGGACTCCAGCGAGCCAGAGTCAGCTCGTGTAAAATGTTTATTTTTTTTCCCCTACCTGCATTGAGCAAACCATGCATTTTAGGTATAAAATGACAGTATTTATAATTTAGTAAGAGCTAAACTCAGAAGTACTCTAATGCATTATTAAGGTTGAAAAATCAAATACTTAGAAACCAGAGAATTACAAAGGCTTAGTTCTTACGATGACGTTAATTGGAAATATGTTGCCTGCACTACATGTTGAGAATCGCATTGGATATGAAATGATGTGTTGAAACCGAGCCACAGGATATAGTCAGTTGCACAATCAGCTGAAACCTTGCCTATTTTTAAGTGCTTTTGAATAAGTTTTTATTACATATTGTCGTGCTTTAGGACTGCCTAAGTTGGATGGAGTATTTTTCCTGAGTTATCGTAATAGTCACCACTTTGAGTGTGTTTTATGTCAGTATTGTGCTAGGCCTTTTACATACATTATTTCTAATGCACACAGTAAGCCTGCAAGAACTGACCCTATTTCCTCCTTACAGACAAGGCAACTTCAGTTCAGAGAATTTAAGGAACTTGTTCTATTTACATAACTAAATAAATCTGAGGCTTGGGAATTTAATGCAGTTCTGTCTCACTCCAGAGCTCATATCACTTTCATACCCTTTGTTTGCTTGGACATTAGTTTTATTTCATTCCACATCCACACATGGCTTAGAGAAAATTAGATGGCCACTATAGACACCATATTTACAGGGGCTTGTCTTATAAAAGAGGAAGAATGGGGTGATCTGTGGGGGACAGAGTTGTTCCCATCTAATGCTAAAAAGATCTAGGGCTCATATGCCTTCCATCACCCCCAAATCACTCTGACATCACCTGAGCAATGTGTGTGATTGGCACCTTCCGCCTTCCCTATGGCTACATATGATGCTAATCAATTTTTTATCTTCTTATAGATGCTCATTTTAGCAAGTCTCTATAAACAGAGCCAGGTGTTAGGGCCCATTTTTTGTTCCATCTACCTTATTGATGTCAAATACTCCATCTGTATCCTCCCTTAGTTTTATCTCACAATTGTGGACAATACGCACTATGAGTCCTAAGCATGAATAGACTGATGTAAATCCAGTCTCTCTTCCCTGAATTAAAAAAAAAAAGTACACCTGCGGGGTGATAATACAGGCGGAAGTCTGCTGTATCATCTTTATAAACAGACTACCATGCTATTATTATTCAATTTCAGTTCATATACTCTTTCTCTAGCTCCCCAATTCTCATTTTGTTTTGTGTGCTCATGAAAGACTGATTCAGTTTTGTAGAGATGGGGCCCTGTGCTCTCAGTGCCAACTCCTATAAATATTCCAAAGCAAGTACAGAGGTGAGCAGCTGGTAAGATGGGGGAGGTGGTCAGGAAGGCATGGAGACTTAAACAGATAGTAATGGGGACAAGGGTGGGGAATGGAAGCTCTGTGCACCATCAAAGATGAATGTGAGCCCTCTTGCCAACCAGATGCACCATCTGTGTATAACTAAAATGACCCCTTTCCCACAACTTCCCCAACCTACATTGAGTGTTTTGATTCT
>JAVSCE010017359.1:0-160355 GCA_032199065.1 Smutsia gigantea
AGAGGGGTGGAGAAAGAGGAGGTCCAGGAAGACGGGAGGCAGCAGTCAGAATGGAGCCTGGGTGAGGGGAAGGCAGAGGCTGCTTTCTGCTCTGGTTTTAAAGGAGAGAGGATGGTTGGTCCCGACTTTCTGATGCCCATGACCTGGAGAGAATGTTGGGTAGTGAGTCTGCTGCTGGCCAGCTCTGTACTCACACCACCTCAGAGGCCCATCCTGTGTAACTCCAGACACACCTACCGACTGTAGAGTCCCGTGGAGCTGACTCGTGTGTTTGCTTCCAGGTGGAGACACCTGTTTAGCCATCCGTTGGGTCCCCATAAAACAAATACGTGATGCCACAGAAATACCTGTCTAGGTAATAAGCACCCTTAAAAGCTATCTCTATTTTATCTTACTTGCATAGAAATGTGTATTTATTTATGCAGATGTTTTCTTAAGAAAGGGCTAGATTGTCAGAAATACATATGTCAGGACAATGTTGCCTAAATGGGCTGATGAGAAATAGTCACTCAAATAAGAATCTGTTTAGCCTGCTTAACTGTTTTATGACCCATTGTATTAAAATTATTAATGTTCAATTAAGGTAATAAATGAATGAGACATATAAGACCCTGCAGGTGAGTGTATGCTAGATAAGACATCTGACAGGATCAGCCATTCTGATTCAATTCCATTAACATTTTGATTCATTAAACATTGGGTCGAGCCAGTCATTCTCATCAGGCAAGTGAACTGGAGAGGTAATAATACAAGATTTTTTTATGGTATTGGGAAAAAAACCCTCAGATGTCATTGTTATTGCTAAAGTTGCATTAGACTCAGAGATTCTACCAGATTTCATAGGAGTGAATTGTTGCCAAGCTGCCCTAGAGGGAATTAGCCTACTACAGTAATTATGGATATTGTTGGAGGCTTGCAAAGTTGCCCTCTCGCTGTTGTTTGGTGAAGTCAGGGCCTGGGGGCGGTGTAAGCTAAAGCAGGGAGGAGGAAGATGGAGAAAAGTCCCTTTTCACAAAGAAAAAGCAACTCAGTGGGAGTGAGGGCTCGCAGTCTGCTGAAAGGAAATGAAAGGAAATTCTTCATTTCTAAAAGGCTCATTGACCCACGATAATAAAACAGCCCTGCCAAAGGTGGGTAATTATCTTTTTAAGTATCAGACTCCCTATAGGTGAAGGCTTCCCTTCTCCTCTCTTGAAAAATGAACTCAAGATTAAACAAATGTTCCTTGTCCTAGTTTACCGCTGACATGCATTTCCTAATTGTGAACAATATCAGTTTTTCCTCTTTTTCCCCCCTTCTCTGGTGGAAACCAGGCCCGCCCAGTTGAGCTCAGCGCATTCCCCTCGGGGCCTGAGTCCTACCAATGGTCTGATGGGCTAAAGTGCTTGATACTCTGGTGAGACCAGCAATTGCAGAATTATGGTTTTATTATGCCTTTTAGCTTCTTAGCTCCAGGTAGAAGCATGCTGTTTTAAGATAACAAGGAAAAAGGAAAAAAAAAAAAAAAGAAAGAAATAGAAAAGAATGCTAGAGGGCTTTTTTTTCCCTCTGCTGGTACCAGAAAACTAACAAAAATGACTGTAACTTGTGTGTGTATACATATGTATGCATATTTGTGTGTACATATATGTATATACCAACACATATGTGATGAGCTCAAATACAGAAGGAACTGAAATGTTATTGATGGTGTAACTTTGAATATTAATTTGCTACCAACCAATGATCAAACATACATCCTTTTACTCTAGACCTTGTCCGTTCAGAGCAGTAACGTAAGTATGTTGGCCTATCTGACTTACAAAATGCATTAAGATGGTGTGTTTGCATAAGAAGACACCCAGCCCTTTTCATAAATGAGTGATTTTCCTTCAACTGCCTTCTTGAATTCTTGATAATCAATTTGAGGGACATTTGTCATAAAATGTTTAACCCCCTGGCACATCTCTTGGTCATAGATACAGTTCACTGTACATTGTCAGGATGACTCTACTCTTTTAAAAAATAAAATAAATAAGACAGCTGTTGTATTTGCATTATATATTTGTCTAAAGAGAAATTGAAATGACAGTTTTAATCACAGGGCTGTACATGGAGAAACCAACTGGATATTCTGGTTGCTTTTTCAACCCGGGATTTTTGGCTGCTTGAGAAGACAGAGGCTTTAGAATAGGGGTCAGAAGGCAATGGTCCAGAGCAGATCTCGCCTCTTGGTGTAACCATTTTGTCAGCACTTGAGTCTCTCTGAACCCTCTTGTCCTTTCCTCTTAGAAGAATTTCCTCAGTACGCCACAGCTTCTCCTACAAAGCAGAGGGGAAAGAATGTTTGTACAAGCACGCTTTGAACATGTTAGTCTGCTCCTGGAACTTCTTGGAGTTTGGTGGTTAGTAAATATTTGTTCTTTTATTCCTCAGTCTTCGAGAGTTTCCAATGTTGGGACAAGGGAATTCAATACTGTGGGTATAAAGTTCTTGGTAAAAATACTACCCCAAGCAAACAAGCCTTAACAGACCTCACTGCAGATGTCCTCGTGTGTCCCCTTCGGCCAGTGGAGCGCTTCCGAGACCTACATCCTGACGAAGTGGCCGATTTGTTTCAGGCCACCCAGAGGGTTGGGACAGTGGTGGAGAAGCATTTCCAGGGGACTTCTCTCACCTTGTCCATGCAGGTGAGTGTACAGATAGCTCAGGAATTATTTTTATTCCTTTTTCAGTGCTAGCATTGGGCTCTTTCCCTTTTAAGGGGACATCTCACTGGGAAGGCAGCTGTGGTTGTTCACGTCTCATATAATAGCAGAAAATGACATTAATCCAAGACAGCCCTACTGTCCATTGGCCCAAGCTGGACTGTGGAATATATTTGCAGCAATGTCTTCAGTGTTGTTTACAAAGTAGGTGGGAGAAGCAGACACATAATTTAATGTGCATTAGGACATCTCCTGTCTTTCACTGGAACTGGGGCTGGATAAGTCATTTTCATTCCATTGTAAATGTGTTTTGTATATTGCATGGACTTAGCCCCGCTCTACTTCCAGGCGAGTAGAGATGCAAGTTAGGTGGAGCCTCGCCTTCAGAGGACTGACCTTTTCTCTTTAATTCAAGCCTCAGTGATTGATTATGAATTTTTATGAAGCTGTATTGATTGAATATGTTGTTTCCCAGGAACAGAAATGAGACTCTCAATCACTGGGGATCTTTAGGCAGAGGGAGCCCAACACTTGTCAGGGTGGGAGGAGGAGGTCCATGGTGGAGCATCATCTGTAGGAATTGAGTAAAGCAGTGATAACATGCCATGAGCCCCTTCAGATCCCCCATGGAAAGAACCGGGGGTATCAATACATAATTAAAGTCCTGTGTGACCTTGAAGAGACTCTGCAGTAACCCTTCGGGAAGAAATGGATTGTTCCATAAGGTGGGACCTTGGTGCTTTAGTTCAAGTATTTCCCATCCTTGCTTTGCCCCACTCAGCTTTCCACCACAGACCTTAAAAGAGACCAGATGAGGAAGGCCACTGTTTTCAGGTCATAAAAGACTATGACAGAAAATGCTCATCTTCTTAGAAAACCATGGCTGTGTTGAGAGTATCTCCACTGCCCCGTAAAACCATGCCTGTGTGTGTTGTATGTCAAACCACTGGAGCCATCTTTAACAAGGTAGTTAAGCTCAGGGTAGGTTTGTCAAGCATAGGCTGAAAATCATGTTTCTAGAGAGACTAAATGAAGGCAAGTGGGTGAAGACATCTATCAGTGTTTAATGAAATACTAGAAGAAAATTCACATTCATAGGAAATGGCCAGCGCTGGTTATCTAACATGAGTGTCTAGGAAGATAATTATGTAAATAGAGGAACTGACTTGGGCATAGCACTTGTACTACTTTCATACACAATGTCTCAAACTTTTTAAAACTTTAACCCACAGTAAGATAAAGATTTATTTCCCAATCTTGTATGTGCCTCCCATAAACATACATAGGAAACCAAAGTTTCAGAAACAGTATTTACCCATTGCGTGCGCTCTCATAGTTTTGTCATCCAATTTCCTTTGGGTTTAGCGCTGATCACAACTCATGAAGTTGACTTTATGACTCATAATGGGTTGTGAGTCCAAGTTCGAAGACCGCAGATGACACAGTACTGCCTAATCCTGGCCACACAGCAGGGCAAGCATTCTTACCCCGTTAGTCTCAGTTGTAGAGTAAAGGTAGAAAGACTTGCCTCCAGCTGCAGAGTTCTGAATCAATTCTGGAATTTCTGATTTGTAGAGGTATTGCCTGTTCTGCTCCCCTAAACTGGATATGTGCTTGGTTCTGTTTTGTTTTGTCTTGTGGCTGGTGACTGGACAAGCTTACTCATTTGCAACTAAACAGATAGTTCACTTGGTCTTCAGATAGGCGAGAGGAGGAACCAGGATGGGAAAAGGACCGGCTGCACTGAGCACTCCCACCTTTCTCCCTCAGGGTCAGAGCAGCCAGAGTCTTCACATAGGAGACAGTCCACCTTCTTGCTTAAGGAATGATGTTTGCAGCAGATTTCCTGGGTAGAGACTTAAAATAATCACACATGAATCAAACTACATCTGACTTAAAGATGACTGAAAGGTCTGATAGTTCACCTCCCCAAATGTTTTCAGCCTTCCTTTAATAAAATTAGAGCCAAGGCCAAGAGCAAAGAGTATGAAAGTAACAAGGGGGTTGGCTTACTGGGTAATTTAATCATTTTTATGCATAACTTTTCACCTACTCTCACACAGAAGTGGAGAACTGTCTGGTCTCCCACATTTGAAGGCAACGGTTCCCATGAGAATACTATAAATCAACACACAATGAAATTGGATCTAAATTATTAATGGGAGATATTTCTGAATATGCAGGAGATACCATCTTTATCAATTCTGTTTTTTTTTTCTCTCTACTTCTAGGATGGCCCCGAAGCCGGACAGACTGTGAAGGTGAGTGCTTATTATGTGCATTTAAATTAATAAGGTGCAATTATGAGAACTAATAAAAATCACACTGAGTCATTTGCAGCACATTGCTGTTTCATTATGTTATCTTCTAGGTCAGAGAGACCCTCGGTGTTAGAGCCATAAATCCTGACATTATAAACTATGCTAACCAATATGTTTCCCATTAGTTTACAAGACATTTACCTTTTGTAGTAAAATTATTATTGTGCCAGTGTTAAAACAGAAAGTAAATCAAGGCGTCCTAGAGCAGAAATTGAAGTCAGAGGAGTTCCTGTGAAGTAGAGTGTAGGAAACAGTGCATACGCCGCCTGTGGATTTGTGAGTTCCGTTTCCAGCCTGGGCGTCTTTGACATGCCTTCCAGTTCTTTGCATCGTATATTTTGCTTCATCCTTCTTGAGTGATGGGCTAAGGGCTGTGTAGCCCCACATTTCTGCCTTCACTTGCCCTGTGCTCTGATCTGTTCTCCTTCTCTCCACCTACACACCTATTCCTTTCCTCTCTTTGTACTTAATACCAAAGTTCTCACCTAATGGCATCAGTGGAGCTCAGAGATGCGTGGTGAAGTGTGCCAAAAGAAGAAAGGAGTATTTATTGGAATAATCTCTGCTTCCCTAGTTAAATTAAAATGAAAGAATAAAGTCCTGGCTGATTCTGAAACTGGGTTTCAGCCTCCTTCATACAAATGCAAATTCCTTTGCAGGTAGGTCCTATATCTCCAATCATAGAAAAAGCTATTTTGTCAGTTCTAGAAATCAGAAGTAAGTCAAACTGGGGTGCTAATGGACTTTGCAAAATAAGGTTTTATGGCTTTGAGACTGGTTGTGAATGGATAAGGTAATGCTTGGCACCAAACAATGCCAAATAAACATACTCCTCTTTCGATACTATTTTGCATATAGCTTTAATATTTAATAAGGCTACCCCTACTGTGGGACTTTTAACATAGCATCTCTGGGAAGTACTCCTGAGGAGTGAATGACCTGTAGGGACTGCCACCAAATTCCTTATGATAAAAAAGAGCTCGTCTTCTGATTGCTACAGACTCAGGATGTGATAGGGACAGAAGGGATGACAGATTTCCTCCACCCCATCGTCCACCCCCATGCCAGGCTTCTAAATACGCGATGCTAAAAAAAAAAAAAGACTATAATGCAAGTAGCTTCTTCTTGAAATTATAAACACAAATGTTTAAACCTAGTAACTAGTTTTTTTTAATGAAACTCAGTATTCAAATGTAAATTCCAGTAATACCAGATTAGTTGGATGATTTATGCAATATGCATGTGATGGAATTCCTTCTGCCATTGCAAGTAACTCCGTAGAGGTATGGTTAATAACATGAGAATGCACAAGCCATATGAAGTGGGATGCACAGATTGATAATATGCACATACTAAGCATACCCCAAATTTATATGAATATAAATGAGTAGGATATGAGCTCAAAATTTCACTTTGGAATTCTGAGTGGGACGTTAAAAATACTTTCTGTAAAATCAGGTGTTGAATAGAGACAAAAAGTGATTACCAGGGGCTGGAGAAGGAGGGAATAGGGAATGACTGCTAATGAATGGGTGAGGGTTTCCTTTTTGGGGTGAAGCTGTGGAATTAGTGGGGGTGTTTGTGCAACATTACGAATATTCTAAAAACCGCTGAATTATACACTTAAAAATGGCGAATTTATGCTAGTTGAATTTTATCTCAGTTAAAAATAGTAATAGAATAAAACACAATTAAAAAATCCAACCAGCACCTAGTCTAGCAGGACGGAGCCCCATGACTGCAGGTTCTGGCTCTACTCTAGTGGCGCTTGTTGATATTCACTCATCTGGCCAACACTGTGAATGGCTCTGTCAGCTTCAGTGGTGAGGTCCGTGGGGTCATTCTTGGTCATACAGTACTCGTGCATAGATTGTGGATGTGGTGATCATCGCCACTTATTGTTTAACATAAACTGATTTTTTTTCCCCAAAATTTTCTTTTTTTTTTTTTGAATCAGCAGATTATATTGTTTTGAATGTCTTTTAATTGCTACGAGCCTGATCACAGGATTTCCCTAATATGAATTAGCGAGGCCATCTCAAATCCTCTGTAGATTATAAAATGGCCAAAAGGGAACAACCATATATATATACATATAACACATACATCGAATAAAACCTCAGTGGATGGCGAAGTTTCGAAAACTGTCCTTTGAGACAATGTCCATAAATATAGTCTATGTTCTTCCCAGTGTGATCCTTATGCTACTTACATGAAAAGTAATTTTGATGTTAGTCTAAAAAAAAGATTGGTTCTCAGTTCTTCTAAATCTGCTGATAGAGCATCTTTGTGGTTAGAGGTTTGGGAATCTTCATTATTTCTTTTTAGGGTTTGGATATTTATCTAGTCTCACTGTCTTATGGTGATAAAATAGCTGACGGTGATGGCTATAACCTTGACCCACGGAAACCAGTCTCATATGAGCCAGCCCCTCCAGGCAGCGTAGTAGCATCGTCAGTACTCTGCTGTCCGGTCCTGAAAACTAAATTCAAGACAGAACTGCATTTTTTGAAATCCACTGTGTCGCACATTTCAGGGCAGACCTGGACAGCCTCCATGGAAAGCACAGCGATGGTTGTCTGTGCCTGACACTTGGTGGTCCACCTGACACCTGGGTTCTGAAGCATTTCTGTCCCACACTGCGTGGTAATAACAATAAGCCCTTGGTGATCTCTTCCCTTGCAGCCACTGTCTTTATTGTTGGTGAAGGTGAAGAACAGGATGCCACTTCAGGGTTTTTTTTTGTTTCAGGGGCTTTAAATTTTGCTTTGCAAAGGACTTGGGTAGCCTAGCTTACTGGTTAAGGCGTTTTTAGCCGGCAGAGAAAATACTGAAGTAAAACAATGACCTCTTATTTCTTGATTGATGATTAACCCTCCCTTTGAGTTTAAAAGTGGTAGAGCCCTTTTATCCGCCAGGTGATCATGGCAGCAGTTTGGATGGCCTGCAGACTTGAGAAACCATCTCTTTTTTCTGCTGGCAGCCATATATCAGCACATACGTATACAACCATATATCATGTATGATCAACCTTTCCTGACCTCCTCCAATCTGCAGCCCTTTACTCGCGATCCTGTTGCTTTCATTGATGTAAGACCTTCTTCATGCTTGTGTGTTTTTGTTTCTGTATTACGTTGTTCCTTTAGTCCCTTGAGAAGTAAAGCTTCTTAAGGGTCTGCATTTTGTCATTGTTTACTGCATAGTTTTTGGGGTGGTATGGGGAGGAGAATGGAGATGATAATGGGACTTGGCTTGCTAGAGCAAAAATCTCTGCTCCAAGTTTCTCCCCTCACTTACTGGAAGTAGCAGGTGGTGTGTACTTTTACGTCACTGTGCACCAGGGGTCTGGTTTCCTGGGAGCGCTGTCAAGAATCTCTCGTATTCTGGGTATCACTGGCAGAGACCAGAATTTCCACTAATCTAGTTCCCAAATCATATTCCAAAATGTCATTCCAGCTGGCCAAGTCATTAAGACAATGTTCAGCCCTTTAAAAGGGTCGCTGCTTAGTAAGTTTAATGGGAGGTACTTTTAGAGCAAATGCTATTGCCACTTTGGGTGGGAGGTGTTTTAGGCAGATTAGAGAGAGAGATTTAAGGCAGGTAGATCATGTAGAATCTCATAAGAACTATTTATAGAATGCGTTTGCTTACTCTCTTCTGCGTTTATAATGCTTAAATCCTCTACTTAGATATTTAATTTCATGGTATTAACGCAGTGGGAAGTGTCTCAATAACTGTTGGTACGTAAGCAGTTACTTTTCAGATTGCTTAGGGAAGAACAAAAGGAATTCTTTAAATAAGTGTGGTTTTAAAGTTAAACAACAAGAAACAACTCTTCCATTCACTGCAGAGTTTTATGGTCCTGGAACGGGTTTTCCACATGGAGATTTGGTGATTTTCAATTCATGAACATCAAGGACATTTTCGTTTTTCACAAAATCCAGTAGTTAATATACTTTGGCATCAGTCAGACGTTCCATAGGAGGATTAGCTCTACTAACGAGCTGTGTGACTCTGAGACACGCTGTTAACCTCTCTATTTCCCCATTTTTCAAGTGGGGGAAACCCTCTCTACTCTATTGAGTGATGACGAGGAGAAATTGAGGTGGATAGATGGCCCAGCCAACCACATACTGTCCCTGGGACCTGGGACCTGTTTCTTAATTGTAATCCCCCTCTCAGTTTTCTCAACTGTAAAACAGGCTAAGGCTGGGCTCTAGGAGAATGTACCTGACATTGAGTTTGTGGTCCTGACACGTTCACAACTATTATACACTGAATTCTCTCACTATTCATTACTGCCTTTTAGCTTAAGTTCTTGAGTAAACTTTCTTCTGATTGTATGGCACATTACTGTTGGAATATCTAGTTTGAACTTACTATAAAACAATGACCACTGGAACATTCAGAAATCTGCCTTATTAACTGGGGGGAAAAAAATCTCTACTCTGATATTTTTAGCCTCTGCTCTACCCCTAGGAGGTAATGAGTCAATCATGGTTCTGAACATACTTCGCAGTTTCTTGAAGTAGGTTTGCACAGAACAGAAACCTGACTGCCCCCTCTGCTGATGCAGTCGGTCTGGTTCAGGACCCAGGACTCTGCATTTTAAGAGACACTGTTAGTGATTCTCATGCACGTCTCACTCCAGTACAAAGCCATTTACCAAAGGAGTGAAAGCAGATGAGGAGGGATCTCTACATAGCTGCTTGCTTTCAACCCATATGAATTCCTAAAATTTTGTGTGCACAGAAAGGAGAAACTGAAATCTTGAGAATGAAAATGATTTTATTTGACTGTTATTTATTATTTTCATCGTCAAGGAAATTTCAGTAGAACTATAATTTGCCAGAGAACTTTTATTCTTTGATTAAAGACATGACGAAAAGTGCCCTGCCTATCTTTATACCTAATATATGTATTTCTGCCAGAATAATTAGTATCTCAGGATGCAGTAGCTTTTATCTTGTAGAATTGCCTGCCTTACAGTTTGCATCTCTGCTCTGAGGATGAATCCAATTTGCCTGAATTTGATAAACCAAAAACAATTTTGATGCTCATGGGATGGGTTTGGGTGTGGGAGTGGATGCTTCCAAACCAGCCCCTCCCCCTCTGGCATGCACATGTCTCTGACTTTGCCTCCCCTCCCTGTGACTTAGGGGTGGAACCCCTGGTCCCTGGCTCTCCAGACAGGACAAAGGACCATGCCTGTGTGTCTCCTGTGGGAAACTTCCTTTCTCCTAAACTCCCAGCCCTTTCCTAAGTAGGTATCAAATCATGGCGTTTTTCCATTTCTAATTAGTTAATTTTGATTTGCATGATGCCATTTGCATCAAAGCACTAAAGGAAAATTTAACCAAGCCCCTGGTATTCTCCTGTTATGATTTTTTTCATCTGTTCTTCCAAACTCGCAGGCAGCTCGTGGGGGGAATGTTAGAGATTGTCTGAGGGTGATGGGGACATGTCACCAGGAATAAAACATACTGTGAAGAGAGAGGACTCTGGAGCCAGATGGCCTTGTTTCTGTCCCAGAGATGTTGCCTACCAGTTGTATGGCCCAGCAAAAGTCAGCCTTCCCCATCTCCAGCATCCATTTATAAGTTGATGAGGGTCTTAATGGTACCCTATCTCCTAGAGATGTTGTGAAGACCAAGTGGATTCATGCAGGTAAATGCCTCTACAACAGCACTTCGCACATAGGAACGTGTCAATAAATGCTGGCTATTAGTTACGCTTAATCCTCATAACCCTCAAAAGTGGACATTAGTATTTTATACTTGGGGAAAGCAGGGTTTACAGAAGTTGAGTGACTTAAACAACACACAAGCTGACAGATAGCAGAGCTGGGATTCCAACCCAGGCCTGTCTGGAAGCCCAACACCCCATCATAGCCTGCAGCCGGCTGTTCCTAAAACCCCGTGGACCCGGTAAGCACACAGATGCACACGGAGAAGTGTTGTAAATATTTTGTCTTCATCCGTTCGGATTGATTGGTATCATTTTTGCTACACTTAGAATACTGTTAACTTCCACCTAAAAATACCCAGAAGGTCCTCCCTGTTTAACTTTTATTATATAGGTGAAGGTTAACTAACGTAACTGCTGCTTCACTGTTGTATGTGAATTTACAGCAGAATCAAGTAGTTTAGATGTTTAATTTTTCATTAGTGCTACCAAACAAACTCCTTCCGTAATTGGAGGCCCTAACATACAGCAAAGTGGATATCTGGCGTCAAATTTATCTTGAGATGTGAAACACAGAACTGTGGTAAATGTTGCAGCTATATTCTTTATGTCAGTGTTTTACAGGTTTCAGGAGACTGTGTTTTAAACCTGATGCTCTGAGTTTGGGGGTTTTATTTAATTGCTATCAAATCAAATATCCTGTGAAAGGCAAGTGCTTTATCGTCCTTAAAATGCTACAAAAATGTAAGGCGGCGTTATTCCGAGTCACCTTCTTGCCCTATTGATTCAGGAAGGCAGCTACCTGCTGTCGTCTTGGTGCTTAAGGAACGCTTGCTGCTCAGAATTGTGGTAATACTAGGCGCTCCGTGAATAATCACTGAAGGAATTACTTCCTCTTTCTATTTTGCTCGTTGTGTTTCTGGCCTGGGAAATAATGCGTAAGAATTTTTCTAATTCCTTATAACTGGTTCATTGTAGGTTCAAAATTCTAAACCTGTGACATCTAAAAAGTTGTCTTGGCCAAAATGTCAATTCTGTTAAACAAACAAACAAAAGTAAAACAAAGAAAAGAAACTTGGCCCACTTAGTCATGTGACAAGTATTCAGGGATTCTGACTAAATGTAAGAGGTTGGTCCAGTCTCAGTAGATGAGCCATTTGTCACAGACTATCTAGACTCCTTAAATGCAGAATGTTGGGGGGGAGGGGGGTGGATTATAAAACAACGTATGCTTTGGTTGATAGGGTATTTCAGCTGAAACAGGTCCAGATGACATTACAATGTTTTGTCTCAGGAGTTACTAGCAGAAAATAAGAAACTGTAAAAGCAGGTTACTTATAGGCTATCTATATTTAATGTAAAAAAATGCAGGTTTATATATTGCTTAGAGATATGGACACAAATAGATTTGGGATTCCCCCAGAATGGGGACCGTAGGGCACAGGAGCCCACCATGGGATGTGGGGGTTACCCAGGGGCCTTCACCTCCACAGTTGCAGTAGTGTTTTAAGTTGGGTAATATATACCCGGTTGCCCATTATATTGTTTATATTTTGTAATATCATTGATATTTTAAACATTTTGAAAGAAAAAAATGTGTAGCTATCTCTATAATCTTTATTTCATAGGGGCCAGATTGAATTTTCCATCCAGAAATGACTTTTATAATTCAGTCTTTCTCCTTTATTATCTTTTGCATATAGCTAGTTTTCATATCTCCTATTTCAGATCTCTCACAATGGGGCCCATAAAATAGATTTTTGAAAAGCCCACAGTTGATTCTGATAGTTAGCCAGGCTTATGAACTACTGTTTTATTTATTTCTGTAAATACATTGTGATTCTTGGTCTAGATGACTTAGACTTGATTCTTACTTCCACATTCATCCTGAATTATTCAACCCCTTTTAGGGGCTCTTCTTTGCCTTTTATGCCAAAGCCATTAATAAAGTAATCCCCAAGACCCAAAGGCAGGGGGAAAAGTAAGGATTTGATGACTGAGCCTGGGTCAGATGGAAACCAGCTTAATGAATAATAGACATGGCAACCTGCAGAGCCATAGACCTGGAAGATTAGAACAAGGACCTTCCTTAGGAAATTTGAGTGAAATATACCCAGTTGGCGAGAATCTGTAATGGCCCAGGGGCCAAACACAGCAAATAGTTCTGCCCCCCACTTCAACATGAATTATGTTAGTGCTGGAAAAGGGTGATTTTGAAATTTCAGCTCCACATGCTACAAGGCATCAATCCTACCTGTGTCATGGCAGAGCCCCTCTCTGGAGCAGCCGCTCATCCACCAGGATGAGGGACATAGAGTCGCACATCTCTGGGAGCTTCCTAAATCAGATTAATCCCAAACCTTAGGGGAAAGGGCAGACTCATGGTTTGCCATCCATGCAGGCTCATTCCATGTAAAGATAATGTTATTGGATTCTGGTAATGAAAACTCCCATGTCTTTCCCTGGGAGTTTATTCTCTTAAATAAGCTCTTCTTATGCCTGATGTTACATTAAAAATCAGTATGAAGTTGTTTAGCATGTCAACTTTGTCTAAAGTGGTAGAATAAACAACATTGAGAGAACAAAGTGAACTCACCACATATTCTTTCACTTTTTGATGAAATCCGTTTATCCGAATGTTCACATTCAAATTGCCCACCCTGGGGTCTAGGTATTGGTGTATTTTCTTATCATGCTTTCTATACAGATGCCCTGGAAAACAACCCAACAGGGCCTTTTATTTGTGTTTCAATTCATCTGTTGGTTGCAAATGGTATAAATTCCCAGATGTAATCAGGTTCATTCAGTATAATTTTGATGAAACTATTCAGCCATGGAAGGAATAAATGTAATTCCAAATTTAGCTCTGCCATCCGATGACCAGAAACGAAACTCACTCTTGGGGAAGAAAGTCATAGGGATAACAGAGGGACAGCTGACCTTGGAAGTCATATAGTATCGCCCTTTGTGCAAACGATCCCCCTCAGTAGCCTTTAAATTGGTTCTTCATCTCCCTCTCTACCTGGAGACCCAGCGCACTGCAGGGCAGCTGCCTCACATTCTGAACAAACGATTCTGGTTTGTGGTTGAGGATGAGAATTTCCTCACTATCAAAGGTACTCTGTTCCTTCCTCCCAGGAAATGAGCATCCTGTTTTGCTCTCTAGCATTCAGTCTTTAATTTATTCCTCCAAAGCTTTTTATGTCCCAGGTATTTTCATAGGCCCTGGCAGACAAGAATAAAACCCTGTCGGTCAGTCCCTGACTCACTGTCTCTGTCTTTACAGACAGTCATTGAAATAAGTCCTGTAATGGAGGAAGACTGTGGAGGTTGTGTAATTCATAGTAATTCCTCTCTCAGTAAGTATTTGTTGAGAACCTCCTATGTGTCAGGGGCTGCTGGACACTGGGGTACAGTGGAAGGAGGGGCGACCGAGGGACCCCTGTCTTCCTCTGCACCCAAGTGAACATATAAAATAATTACTGATTCTGAGTAGTATGAGAGAGACTGTGCCAGGGCGCTGTGAGACGGGACAGCATGACGGGAAGGAAGTAGGGGGCAGCCTGGCTGCACTGGACAGGGTGGTCAGGAGGGCCCACTGAAGAGAGGACCTGTAAACTGAGGCCTGAGGAGTAACAGGGATCCGGCCAGGTGAAGAGGGGGAAAAGAGCTTTCTAGGCAGAGGACACAGCAGTTGGAGATGAGCTTGGACCGTTCTAGAGTATTGAAGGCCTGGGGCCAGGAATTTGGGGCGGAGAGAGATGAGCGGGAGAGCCGTTATTGCGGGACTTAGGCACCATGGTAAAGCAGCTTAATCCTATTGCAAATGTATTTGTTGTTTGGATTATGTTCTAAGGGCCCAGGATATTTCAAATGTGCCTAATATGATGGAGCGCCTTAATTTATTTGGTTTTTAGCCTTGTAAGCTTACTTTTCTAGAACCTGAATAATTTTGTTTCATATCTGGTAGGGGAACTTGGCTGTCTCCCAGAATATGTTCTACACCCCTCCATTATTTAGCAAAATAGAATGTGTTTGAATCTATCTCTAGCTCCTGGTGTGAACTTTATCCGGTCTAATGCAGAGACCAAATTGTGGTCTAATATCAGATACTTTTTTCATAGAAGTGGCTAATAGTTTATATCTTAGGCTTTGAGGGCAGTCGGATAATCTCTGTCACAATTATACACTTGCTTCCATAGCATGAAAGCAGCCAGAGAAAACACACAAATGAATTTGCCCAAATAGTCTTGATTGTATTCCAATAAAATTTTATATACAAAAACAGGCACCAGGCCAGGTTTGGCCCAGGGGCTATAGTTTCCCATCCCTGGTTCATGCCAATTCTTTCTACTATAGGAATGATGTTAATCAATTCTAACCTAAGCCACTTATGGATAGGATTCCCTCAGCTTCAAGGGTGGTTGTTCCCAGCATGGGGATGACTTGTCTCCACTGGTTGTGGGAAAGGATGCTTTCTCTAGTATTTCTTGTGAACAAGAAGGCAGTAACCCTGACAGTTGCTGGCAGCTCTCGCATGATTCCTAGGGTAGTCTGCCTTGGAGTGAAGCAGATGCTGAAGCTGGAATGGCGGAGATAGAAAGAAGTTGGGGTCCTTGGTACCATCGTTGAGCTGCTGAATTAGCCAGCTCTGAAGCCCGTACTGCCTCTAGACTCCTTGGTTAGGCCCTCCCATGAAGTCCCCTGTTGTTTTGAGCCAGGCAGAGTTGAATTTTCTGCTACTTCCAATGGCAAACATCTTCAAGTAGAGCATCTACCCTAAAATATTCAGTTATTGTTACTCCTTAATGTGCTTAACTGACAGTTTGAGTAAAGTGCTTCTGCCCATCTACAGTACTCATCACAAACCAGTGGGAATCTTTGAGTGAAAGTTTGTGAATCAATGGCCCTAGGAGAGCTTAACTTCCCAGAGGCTCCCTGTGGTGCGTGACCACAGGGTAATTCCATTAACTTTAATGATGGTGGTGCTGTATGAAATGGGCTCTGTTAGTCTATCCATCCCCTTCTTTTTAGCATTAAATCTTAGGCTGCAGCTAGTTCTTCAGGGTAAAGTACGTGCACCAATGCCATTCATTTCTTGGCCTTTATTAATATATGCAGGACTCTCTCTCAGGGACAGAGCGCTAAGCAAGTACATTAAAAATGAATCCGCTGCCCCGTTTGTCGACTCCAAGAAAACCCAGAGTCAAGGACATCAGTGGATTATTATTGATTGTTGTAAGATCCAATAAAATCATAAATATGGCTCAAAACAATTACTATGGCCACATTAGCAAATTATCAAGCCCGTAGCTTGCTTTGGAGTTCCAAGCCTCAGAAGTTTAAATAAAGTGCCACTGGGAAGAAAGCTATATTTTAGGAATGTGACAACCAGGGCTAGGACATAGAAATTTATGATTTAATTTTCCATGCAATGTAATTGAGAATAACTATTGGATTTCTAAAAAGTGAGCTTTGATTAGGTTTAGGTGTCAGAAATAAACTGGAAATATGGGTCAGTTTATACTTTTCTGAGAGTCTGCTGGGAAAGGGAAAGAGAGGTATTCATCTCAAGGAATGACTTTCCTGGGTGACCTGCTACCCTGCCTTCTGTGTTCTTATTTTCTGTGCTCGAATAATTGGGTTATACCTGAGACTGGCTGGCTCTTCCCAGAGACTTGCTTTTTACTTTCTTCACCAAGTGTCAATTTTCCCCCTTTTAGAAATAAATCAATTCAAAATGAAATTACCCAGAGCATTCATTTTTCACCATCTAGTAAATGAGTCTCTCTAAAGAGCACAGGGCCATTGCTTTTCAGTTCAGCCTTAATAAAATCCTTCTCTTACAGAAAAGCAGTGCAGAACTGTTGTCTCTGCCTTCTTGGGGTTTTTCATCCTTGCTGGACTACAAGGCAATATTTGCTCTGCAAGAATGTTGGCATATTCATAGATTCCTGTGCATATTTTCTAAAGACCTAACCTGAGGAAGTCAGACTGCCTGGGTTAAATTTCTAATCCACAGCAGGTTGGAGAAAATCTGCCCCAGCATCTTATCATCCATTAGCCATTACAGTCATTCAACCGGAGCCGTGGCCTCAGCCGCGCGCTGATGACATGCGCACCAATGGCTAGGTTTTCAGGAATGGATTGGCTCATCTTTCATCTCACTTCGGGAAAACAGAAAAGCAATTTGCACAAAGATAAAGGAGATTTCATAGTGATCTGTGTAGAACTGGCTAACGGATTTCTATGGGTAGTCAGCGAAAGCTTGAAAACACCGCTGAGAAATGATAAATGACTGCTAACTGTCCTAATGATCCTTTGACACTCTGTCTGAAACCTGACTAAGATTTGCTAAAAATTACAAATAGGACAGAAATTCAAGGTTTAATAGATTATCCATAATAGACATGCTTAAAAGGAGAGAAAGAGAGAAAGAAAGACCCTACAGCAGAAGGGTTCACTCATATTGACCACCCAGCATTTCCTAAGCCTTAGCAAGAGGTAGGGGTAGGGTGGGAGGAATGTGTTAGATAAATAGTAATTTTAATTGCCAACCCAATTGATTATATTCAGCGTGCTCATTAGGTTTAGGAAGACTCTGAGTCAACTCCCCATGTCATTACATTAGTTGACATGGTAAGAGTGTAAATTGTGATAAGTTGATCTGTGAGCATCGCATTCTTCTCTGTAAATAACATAACCAACAGACCAGCTTTAAAGGGTTACACACTGACTAAATTTCTTTGTATTTTAGTACAATCATCTTGTACTGACCCATCGTTCATGTTCTGTGGTCTTTGCGTCAGCTCATCCGATGTGTAAATGCACAGGAAAGTCCTCCAGTGATGGCTAGCTTGCTTGTTACCGGCTATCTCATTCCATTTGGGGATAACTCCGCTTAGAATAGCTTGCTTACGCCTTTTCATTTTGTTGTTGTTATTTTTGCCTTGTGCAACAGCAGACACAAGACTAGAATCTTCGCTCCTCAGTCTTCCTCCCTGGATGCTGGTGGTCTGGATTAATTCTGTACTTCTTCTCCCTCCTAGAAACTTTGTAGGAGTTGGCAGAAGTGTACTGTCCTCCCCCTGAGCAATTGTCAGTGCCTTTAACTGCTTGCACAGCACAGTTTCTTCTCCCTCACCTACTGGTTCCCCATATCAGGGTGTCCTCTGTTTGGTGATGCTTCTGTTTTAAACATGTTGCCTAGAATCTCATAGAGGCTGCAGACGTCATAGCAGCAAGTGCTGTACTGCAACTCTTGGGCCATAGGAGGCTCTCAATAAAAGGCTGGTGGCATGAGGGGTGGCTCCCCAAGCAGAGCGCCTCAGGTCTGGATATTCTCGCTGCAGATAAAGACTGTAGGAAACGAAACAGTTAGAAAGCTCTTGTTCACAGTCACTGCTGTTAAGGTGGAATGAGTTTGCTCCTTTGCATATTTTTGAAGATTGTCGAATCTGGTTGGTGATGTTAATATCCTGAAGACCAGTTGGCCATCAATAGAGCTGCTCTTTGGTCTCGCTATGGACAAATGCTAGGGGGGAATGAATTTTGGGTCCCGGAAGCCCATGCCCGGGCTGCTAAACTGAACATGCCTAAATTGTTGTCTTCCTCCTCAGAATTCAGGGGCAGTTGGTATTACCAGCGTAAGTCAATGGGGTAAATATCGCAGCAGGTCACAAAGACACATATCCTCCCCGTGTGAGATATTTTACTCTGTAAAATATCTCCCTCGTTCAAAGACATTGCTGGCTCTGTGGATTCAAAATCTGGTTCCCTCACCGTTGGCTGCATGTCTGTGAGCAGATGGATTAACACTCTCTGCCTTTGTTTCCTTATGCATGAAACTGGAATAAGAATATTCCTTCCTGCATAGGATTTTGTGAGTATTACATGAGAACAAAACAGGAAACTTTGGACACAGGCCTCGCACGCTGGACTCTCTTTTTTTTTGTTTTCACCCATTATTTAGTGAGACCTGACTGCCTGCCAGCCTGTGTTCTAGCTTCCATGATGACAGCAGTGAACAGAGCAGATGCAGTCCCTGCCCTCCAGGAGCACCTGTTCTTGCTCATTTGTCCCTGTCGTCTCAGGAGTTTTGCCAGCACCCCTGCATGAAGGAAGGCTGATTAGAGAGTCAGAGGAAAGAAACCCCGGGAGAGAAGTTAAGGGACTTCGGCTTTTCAGTCCCCTCAAGTCACCCTGCTAAAGGACCCAGAATTCTCATTAATGGGAAGCTCATTGGTTTCCACGCCCTCTTAGCCAGTGAGTCAAACAGAAAGGAATGGACAGACTTGGTTCTTTATACTGAAAACACTGACATCTACAAGTGTCACTGGGGAGGGAGGAATGGATATTCCCTCCAGACACACAGGTTGTCTACAAAGCATGACCCCTGAGATGGGAGTTAACTCCATCAAGGAGCATTATGTTCTATTCCTTGCATCACAGATTCTTTAAAAAATGGACAACGACATGATTGCGAAACTGTTTCGCCCATAGCCCAGCCAAGATACGACATTATTCTGATGTTAAATTTGCATAACAGGAAGTGGAGATTTTTCTTAGCCTCTGAACACCAGGTGTGACCTTAAACCAGGCTCCCAGTTCACAGGAACTCCTTCCAATTAGCTGTCACGTTTTACTTCCCTTTTCAAGAAACTAAGTTTTACTTTAAGTTATAGTGAAGAAACTCGAGTTGGGAGTTAGGAGTTGAGATCTGGCCATGAAAAAGTTTAGACTTCAGAGAGTTAAATCTGCAGTTACACATGAGAGAGAAAAGTTGGACGTGTAGCTAGGACTGTTTCAGTTTTCAGTGTGATGGGGTTTTGTTTTGTTTTATGGTTTTCCTTCTTCATGTCCCCACTTGATGTCCTTTGTGGCCTCCGGTTCGGGTGGCTGATTTTTCATTGTCGTAGGCCTGATTGTCAGAAGGAAGAGGAGAGCTGGAAACGTTTGGAACTCAGACAGGTCCAGGCCTCATGGTGGGGAGGCTGTTTCCCCAGCCATCAGTTGCCTAGGACTGATGGCTGCGCCGCTGGCCAAGGGAGCATCCCTGTCACCTCCTGCCCCACCTGCAGCCATGCCCACGGCCACCTCCAGACACTGACCCTTGCAAACATTTGTCCCTCTGCTTTTTGCTGATGTGGAGACTTCCAGGCTAGAACAGAAACTGGGGTGGTGTTGAAGTAACTGAGTAAACAGGCTGAAGGGAGGATCAGACAAAAATCCATGGTTCTATGAGCCTCCCTCATCTCGGCCGGGGCAGGCCGTTGGGAAGCCGGTCAGGCTCCAGTTGGGTACCAGTTTGGTGCAGATGGCCTTATGAAAGGCCCCTGGGGTGGTCACTGGGCTTGCCGGTGGAAACAGGCGTTGTGGAGCGAACACCCCTATGGGCTCCATGCTGGACTTGCTGTGTCGGCAGTGGAAGTGCCTGTCTGACCTGCTCCCGGTGCTTTGCCAGAGCTTGGAGGAGAATGTGTTACTCCGCTTGCCATGAGGTGTGGGGTTTTTTTTTTTCTGTTCCTTTTTAAACTCCAAGGAAGGTTGAGTTCTTCGGTTGAAATGGTGTCAGTGGAACTTCTTTTATGATGATGTGCTAACGCAATTCTAGTTGTTTCTCTGAAAGTGGGTTATCGGTGTCACTGCAAACGTGTGCACTTTCGCTGAAGGAATTGCTGGCTACCTCATGTTTCAATAACTGTAATGAGCATCTATTTGTATCATTAAGAATATATTTGTTTACTAATTTATAGTTTATAAAATGCCTCGCATCACATGCTTTCAATTATTTGTGTGGAGTAGAGTAGCACAGAGGCTAAGGCTTTTTGGAACCAGAATGCCAGGGTGCAAATCCTGGCTCTACTCCTAACTAGCTGTGACCTTGGGCAAGTTGTTTAACATGTCTGATCTCCAAAGGGGTGATAATGATCATGTCTGGCTTTCTGGAGTTGTTATGGGGATCCTAAGAATTAAGGGATACATACGACTTTTATAACAATGGCCAGGATGTGGTATGCCTCAGTGTTAGCTATCATCATTCCGTTGTTAACACTATCAATATTATTATTAATATGTTCTCAACCTCATGTAAAGTAAGTATGTCACCAGGAATTGTATCTTGAAAAGGTGAGGTGACTGAAGTTCAGAAGGAAAAAGTAGGTTTGCTCAGGAGCTAGAATCCAGCCAAAGGTATGGCTGGACAGAAACACAGACCCATGACATCTCATCCCCCCAAAATATTGGCAGAGTCCAACTGAATCCATTTATACAGCCTGGATTTTTTAGCCCCAGCCTCATCAGAATATGACCTCAGCTCCCAGCAACAGCTTTTAAAACAAAACTTGTCTGTGACAGAGGAGAATGAGATCTGGAAGTCTTCTTTAAAGAGCAGAGACTCTTCCAGGTAGAGTTTTCTGAATTGGGAGGGCGCAGAGGCCTTTGGCAAACTGGTGTTGGAGGTATCATAATTCCTCCATTTCTCAGACTGAATAAATACCACTCAAATTAAAAATATACTACATGTTCACAGTGATATTATTTTGGGATATTCATACATTGTTTTAATACAGTCCACAGATAACCAGTCTTATCTTTGGAAAAATGATCAATTACCATCCTAAAAGAGAGTTTGATGAACGGTAACAAACATTTTTGATTACATTCTTTGTAGAGTGTGATTCTCGGCTCCACATTTAGGAGTTCTGTAAGACTCAATTCCTCTCTTCCATGAGTTTGCAGTTCTGTAGGAAGACCGGGAAATGTACACAAATAACCAATTACGTGAGGCAGGGTATGGTAAGGACCCAGCAGTCTGTCCAAGGTGAAAAATAAACGTGGATTCAGATGGTTAAGGAAGTTGTCTAGATGTAAAAGAGCTTCCTGGTGAAGCTCTTTCATAAGAAAACAGGTAGGAAAATGAACTGCCCATATGAGTCATTAGAGGCAGGAACCACTAGTAGGAAAACACGTTTGCCCGGTTTTAGCTTTCGGCAGGCGATCATTTCATTAATAACTTGGATTTCTAATGGGTAGGATCATTAAATCCAGTCTTCAAAGGAAAATAACCATGAGCTTGAATAAAGTTGGTCAGTGCATGGAGAATTCATCATCATTGCATCCAGAAACATTTCAGTCCTGTTGTCATATTGGGGGCCTGGATCTTGATTGCTGACACTTTTGCAAGGTTGTGGTGGCGATTTCCACATGTTCTTTCTGTTCTGTGACTAAGCTGCACATCAGTGTCCGTTGTACAGATAACGCCTGTTTCTGATTCCTTTTTCTGTTTAATAAAACTCAAGTACTCTGAGCTCAATGATGAAATAGTACTTTTTGCCTTATGTTCGATCATTGACTATTTGATCTCACCTCTGGGAATAATGGCCTTGTAGCAGTTTGCTGAAACTCCTGACTGGTGTTGGTATACACTTAGAAAGAAGCACTGTGAGGGAAATAATTTGATTTTAGTGGCAACTACATCCATCGATTCAATTGAAATATTCTACAAATTGATTTTAGCATTAGTATTTCTTTAAACTAAAACTGGCACCTGTATTCCCCTTGGGAAGCTTAATTATGAAAGCAATTCTTTAATGTATAATACGTGGGAAGAATATAAGTCACTCAAGGGGTTGTATGTCTTATATTTGTGGGTCTTGGTGGCAGGCCAGTTCTCATTAGTTTGGCTTCAAAATAATTACATGTAAAAGTGAATAATAATAGTAATTTCTGGAGGGAGTTGTTGGGAAAAGAGTAGTGAACTCTGGGCTCCATGCTCTGTATTCTTATCCTACCAACTAGTCCTGTGACCTTGGACAAATCTTTCATGTCCTCATCCTGTGCTTCTTTTTTTCTTGCTTACTGTTTTCCTCCCTCTCTCTCATCTCCTTTTCCCTGAATATGTTAGCATTTTTTCAGTCACAAGGAATAGAAAAACCAAACTGGCTAAAGTAAATGGAGAATTTACTGAGTCATGTAATTAAAGAGTCCAAGTGAAGTTCCTGACCTCAGGTATGGCTTGATCCAGGGACTCAATGCCCTCAGGGCCCATTGTCTCCCTCCCCTTCTCTGTGTGTTCCTCTTCTAATGCAATGGATATAAAGCAAACGGACAGGCATTAGCCCAGTTACACAGATGGCAGCAGTGAGCTGAGCATCCTGGCTGACATACATAAAGGGCAGAAGGGAAATGAGCACCTCATGAACAGCTTTGGAGTGTATTCATAAAGATATTCAAGAGCCAGGGTCTGTGGTCTGAATTCAATTCACAAACAAAGATGCACTGAAGTAATGAGGAAGAAACTGAGATGAAAAGAAAGATACTTTCCAGAGACTAACGAGATAGCAGTGAATTGAATGAGACGGAAGACTAAGATAATAATGCATCTACCTTGTAGAGATTATAATATGAGCCAGAGTGAGGCGAGTACATTTATGAGGAAGCGTTATATTTATAAATATAAATATAAGATCCCATTAGCTAAAGGATTGGTAGACCCCTATAGAACCCCGATTTCTTTCTAGGATCATTTTCAGTGTGGGCCAAATCAAGTCATAGAGCAGATACTGGATGAAACATCTCTGTCCCTGAAGAAGCTCATAATTCTTTTTCTAAATACCAACATATCATTAAGAGTCTGTGTAGTGTTGGGGTTTTATGCGGCAAGTTTAAATTCAGAAAAGCCATGATTTTCTGTTTGCAAAATCAGGCCATGCTCTGACATCTATCTCATCCATCCATTTATTTTAGTTCACTGAGCATCCATTGAGTAATACCCACTGTCACACACAGCCTGATACTTTGTATAACTGCTAAATAAAGCCTTTATGCTCCCTGACTTCTTGGAGCTCATCATCTGCCAAAGTCCACCAGCCCACAAGTTTCCCTGAAATACTTCATCTTGATCTTTAAAGTTTGAATTCAAAGAAGGATTATTTCTAGGAAAGACATTCGGAAATTGTCATCAATGACCATATTCAGTGGCAACCTCCTCTCAGTGCCACTATATGTTTAAAATTCAGTCATAAAAATTTATTTCCTGGAATCTTTTGTTCTTGACTTATGGCAAAAGCTCAATAACAGCTATTTTTTAAATGCCTTAATAAGCTGGGAGTTTCGTCAATATTCTAATCTGCCAATAGATCACTTAAGTGCCATTTGTTAAGCCACTTTGGTCAATGAAACCCCTTTCATTGTTTTTCCCCAAGTGGCCGTTGAGCCCCATAACACCGGCCTCATTCTTTGCCCACACTGCTCGGTCTGCTTTTGGCTTGTGGGGGTTGTTAGTAATTATTTCTTCACAGTGTATTAGCCAGGAGTGATCACGATGTGGTAATAGCAAAGTTAGGCAAAGATAAAATGCTCTAATTAGGGGAGTAAAATTGAGGGATAAGCAGTTTCGAAAGTGGATTGAGATCTGGTAAGCGAGAGCTGGTTCCTCTCATGGGCTTGCATATGATTTGAAACACTGACTGCTTCCTTAATATAGAACAATATACTTCCTCTAAATGTATTTTAAGATTTCACATTTACTCATTTAATAGCTGATTTAAATGAACTAGTAACTGATGAAAAAGCCACAGGAAATAGAATTAGAAATCACTTAGAGTGAAGCCACCAAGAGACTTGGCCCCGTCCGCATTCGCGTGACCCTCCCTCTCTCATAACGCCAAATAGCCCCCGGAGAGCAGAGATCTCATTTTGGAGAATGTTTATAGTTTCTTTTCTTATTGCAAAGATAACACTTGTTCATTGTACATGATTTAGAAAATACAGAAAAACAGAGCAGGAATTTGAAATCATCTTGGGTTAAATTTCTATTTTGACTGATTTCTCTTTTTCAATGACCAAAACAAAGACTTTTTTTAAAATGAGGGTGTCTTCTTATTTCTCACTGAAGGTTAAAAACAAGAGCATAAAAATAAAGCTTTGCTCAGGCTACCCATCCATTTTCTGACACTTCTTCTCTACTGCCTTTGAGGTAAGTTCTCTAGCCAGGAAAACGCTGCTGTAGAAAGGAGCTTTGTGTTTGTCTGTCTCTCTTTCTCTCCCTCATGTTCGTGGGGAGGAGCATGTCATTTTGATATAATGGTATATAGGAAACCAAACACAATTTATTAAAAATAAAATCATGTGAAGGTTAAGAGAGGGTGAAAGGAGAGGGTGGCATGTAGGAAGCCCATGGTCCCTGAGCATGGCTCCTATGACGACGTGAGACTCAGTGCGGATGTGTTTCTGGTTGAACTGACATGAAGAGCTCACTCTGTCTCTTCTTTTTTTATTTAGCTACAGATTGTGAAATATATTTTGTTTGCAAAATAGAAGACTTTATGCCCTATTTCGATACTTCAGACCTCAAAAAGCCCAGCTCTCAGACAGTACGTTGCCATGATGCCGCGGCTGCTGGGAATGATTCTTGTTGCCCATGGTCACTGTAAAACTCCTGGTGGGTGGAGTAAAAGTTAACCCGAATGTGAAAGAGAAGTTTCTCCCTGTACGCAGAACCACAGCTGGTCCCCTTTCCTCCTGCTCTGGGGCCTCAGTGCATACCTTTCCCCCATCTTGGAGTGTGTGTCCTATGCCTGTGTCCTCACCCCTTACCCATGCTGGAGGGCTTTGCCTATGTGCCCTTCCTCAGGGAGGCCTGCGTTCACCTCACTCCTTAGTTCACAGCTGTTATGTTAGTGTGAGACCCTACTGCATGTCTGTGATTATTTGACTAAAATCCATCTTCCCCATGTGCCATATGCTCAGAAAAGTGGGGCCATAGGTACCCCGCTGCCTGGCAGAGTGTGTAGCACATAAAATGAGCTTGGGAAACCACCCAGGTGAATGAGAGATGTTGTGATGATGATGTTTAGATTAGAGTTTGTTTCTTTAAAAAAAAGAACATTTTCATTTTTTGCTTTATTTGCTCATGTTCTATATGAACCAGCAGTAGATTCTATCAGGGCTTAAGGGACAGAAAAAAAATACCAAAGAATAAAGAGGTGAGAGAGAAATTCATGAAGCTTCTTAAATTTTTAATCCTACTTTTAAAAGGTAAAGTCAGATGTGTTCTCAAGCTGTTTCTGCATTTTTAACGAAGGTAACTGGAATATTCAGCTCTGAAGGTGACCTGTGGGATCTCTGGTTCAGTACTGGTGGCTACCTGCTCATTTCATATTCTCCTTTCCTTCCAGATTTCCAGGAAGGCACACCTTTTTACTTGAAAAGCTCATACACATTCCACATAAACCTCCCAAATATATGAAATAATTACCCAGGAGACGAAAGAGCAGGGCTCCTGCAGTCAGCTATCCATTTGAGAATCTATGAGGCATTGTCTGTCATGGATCAGATTAGAACCTGTTCCCTCTTTCAAAGTATATTTCAAGTTACATTATTAAAATGCACCATAAGGTGTCTTTGTGTAGAAAATTGAAAAATAGGACGTTAGTGGGGCAGACTTTTCCAGCACCCCAAGTTTTTTTTTTTTCTTGGAAGGTTCCTTCACTTTGAAAAATATAAGTAGGCCATGGAGAGAAATGCCTGATGGAATGTCTTCTAATAGCCCCAAACTCTTCTTACAAATTGCTACAAAAGCAATTCAGCATTTTTAGTGCCAGACTGATAAAAAAAAATGTGCATATTAAGCTTTCCTTATTAATTAAAGGCAGTGAGGAAAGAGTCATCGTAACTCAAGTTTATGAAAACAAATAATGCCCGGAAATGAGCTTGCAGTATGAAACTGGGTGACCCTGTGTGTTAATAGTTAGTGTTCACGTTGGGGATCACTGCCGTAGAAGCGTTTGAACAGCCCATTACTGGTCGGCTGCAAGAAAGAGGAAAGTCACTAGATTTTGAATGCGAGTTCAAGTTAGACTTGGAAAAGCATTCAAGAAAACTCTCCAGAGAAATAATTCAGCTTTTACTCCATGAGACAAGCAAGATGAACTAATAGATCATCCTTGGCTCTAATTCTTAACCTTGTTCACAGCCAAGCTTCCTTTATGCCAGCTGAGTCATCATCTGGGTCACCACTACAAGTAGCTGGGATGATGAAAAATTTTACAGAGTTTCAGAAAAAAAGTACCTATTATATTACTTTCTCGTACCCAGCATCCCTTGGGCACCCAGGGAGATCCAGTCACAGCCATCTGGGTGATACAGCAAAGGAAATGATTCTTTGTACAGTTACAGCAGTAAAAGAAAAGATAAGGAGAATGAGGTGAAGACGGTCTTTGGAATTATGGTCCTTCCCTGCATGTCTAGTCTGTCTCGACCATCCTTCTAAAGGTAGAATGCTCTTGAGATTCATTTGCACAATTTCTTCATGCTGAGAACTATTTAGCTATCTTAAGGATGTGGGTTTCCTTTTTTTTCTTTTTTTTTCTGCAAAAAATGATTCTGAGTTTTCTCAGGAAGGTCACCTTGATACAGTTGTGGGGTAAGAAGTCATAGACTGTTGTAGGGGAAGAGAGACTTTTCCTCAACCCTCTTAAGTTCTATGTGTGAGCCTGAGGATTAAACTGACAAAAGAGAGAGAAACATTTTATGTTAATATTTTTACACACACCCAGAGGCTTTCATATATCTATAAAATGAAGTCCCATAGAAGTGGATAGGCCTGAGAGTCCACATACCACTTTAACAAAATATCACAGACCTTAGAGATGTGGAAAATGGGGTTTACGCTAGAGGCAGTAAATTGTGGGAAAGTGGGAAACCAATGGAAGATAAGGGTGGTTGTAGTATGTTTGTTTGTATGGGCTCAATTTGGCACACCCATCTCTGGTGGTAAGAATTTTCTCCCTGGTATAGGAAGGACACCTTTCTCATATGAAATGTACGCCCTGCTTTTAGGTAAAAGGGGGTGGCCAGAGAACCGAAACTGCATCCGCTAGTTTTCAGTTGCCCTTCATGGTATAGGATGTTCTTCACCCTTCACTCTGAATTGGGAGTGTTTGCAGGAAACAAAGGAAGAGGTACTTGTTTCAAAGATGTCTTTCTTTTTCTCCCTCCTCCTCCTCCTCCTCCTTCCTCCCATCCTCCCCCCATCTCTTGGAGAGATGGGATGTTAAGGGGACCAGGCTCTGAAAGTTCATCATGGAAGCCAAACAGGCTTCATTTGGAGTACAAGCTCTGAAAGATGGGTCATGACTTTGGAGAACTGTGCTGTGAAGGCTTCTGGGGCTCAGTCTAGGCTCCCTGGGAGGAGTGTGCTGTAATCAATTAATGATGTCTGCCAAGGGCACGTGCCTCATATGAGCAAATGCTCATCCCACTAGAGGCCACACTAGACTCATCCCAATTCCCACCAACATTCTATTTCCTTTTTATTTTAATGGTCTTTAATCAAATCGACTAGAGTCCTCACAGCTAAGCTTGTGAAGTCAAACTGACTTCCCTGAGATGGGGAAAGCCAAATGGTGGAGATAATCAGAGCAGGTAAAATTGCATTTTAGCATATTCTGATTATGAATATGATGAATAGATGTTCAGGGTACAATAGAAAGAAAGGTGTTTTACTCGTTTATACTTTTTTTTTCAGAGTAGAAATAAGCTTGTCTTTTACCTAGACCACATAGTTTATTATGTAAATGTAATGGTTTATTTAAAGCAGCATTTGTTGATACTGAAGGTTTTATAAACAATTCCCCATATCTAAAGTTTTGGCAAATACTCTACCTGGCCAATGTAGATAAAATGGAATTTTATATCATTTGGAAGGCAGAGAACTTTGTGTTTGAAATGGAGATCAGTTAGTTTCTGCAGGGCACATTTGAAGTCACCAATGCCAGTTTAATCCCTAGGTGGTAAAATTACCATTAGTCCTTTCTATGTCCAGAAGTTGCATACCCTGCTTAGCTGTCAGAGTTAGAACAGACAACTCTGCAGTGCCTCCGGGCACAAGCCACCAGAGGAAAGATGTCCCAAAACAGTTTTGAAAGCAGAATTTATCTCACTGTCTTGTAATGGAAATTCTTTTTTCCAGTACCCAACTGCTTGTTCCAGTTCTTGATTCAAGTTTGTTACTAGATCACAGACCTCAGCACACCTGATTTGGTGATGGGGAAGCCCAATACTGATGACCTTGCTACTACCCTTAAAAATAGGGACCACTCCTCAAGTTGTGAACAGGATTGTGATATGTAGCCCACAGAATTTGCATTTGTCCAGCCCAGTTGTGCTGAGTATTAAATAAGACTGTAGTCTTTGTTTTATCCCTCAATGTATTCCCAGCACCTTGAAAAATACCCACATATAAAAGGAGTTTGGTAAATAGTTGCTGAATAAATGAATGCACATTTTCATAAATGTGTATTACTGGTAATAGCCAAAGCTGTGTATGTTGGCTATATCCCCTGAGACTAACCCTTCTTGTGCATGCTGAGGCTGTTCTGTTTAGTATAAAGCGCCTTCTCCCTATTGCAGGAATTGCTCCCACCAATGCAGGGAGCAGGCCTGAAGTGCTGGGGAGTTAATGGATCTCCAGGAGGAGCCTTCAGCCAATGACAGTGGGAGTTGGAAGGTAGCTCTTCCAGCCTGCTTGCTCTTCGATGCAAAACTTGGAAGTGTGTCCCATGCTGTCGCCTGGAGGCTCCCAGAGGGTTGAGACCTAGTTGCTCAAAGGAAAAATGAGCTTACAATTGTGCCTTGAAATAGCTTTCTTCCCTTCCCTGTAACTTCCTGCACTCCCCTAAGGGGCCTTCCTGAGAGCATCTCTCACATAATCCATTTGCACTTACATTCTTGTCTCTGGGCCTGCTTGGGGGAATCCAGCCTAAGACACAAATACTAAAATAAAACAATAAGGAGCAAAGTTGAAAAATTCAGCATATCTGCTGTGACATTTGAGAAAACAATTCAGTAAAGCATGCCCAGCTGTCAGTGACTCAGGAATTTTTTCTTGGTATGTTAAGTATAGCATGCTACTGAATCAGAGGCAAAAGAATTTTTCACCTGGAAGTCACGTAATACTGATCCTGCAAGTATCTGACACACTGCATACTTGGTTAATCAGAGTTCATGAATATGTGTTCTGTGCCTTGCCCTTCCAGTCCATGGAGGCTGTAGGTTCTGGTCAGCCCGGCAACCCTTCCTCTGTCATCAGATTAGTTGTCTTCAACCCCCATGGCTGGCCACAAGGCTGATAGAGGAACGGACGCTTGACCCAAGCGAGGCCTCCCTTCCCTGTGCTTCTTTTGGGCTTTTCAGGTTCTGATGAGGAAATTCTGCCATTTCTCTCTGATTACTAGGCTGGGAGCTTCCCGAAACCACATTCCTCAGCCAGGCTGTCATCCTTATTTGGAGAAAATGACGCCAAAACCAGAGAGGCAAAGGCCTGTGCCAGCCCAGCCTGGCCGTTCCTGGGGCATGCTTATGTGAACCAATAAATACACCCCCAGCTTTCTGTCAGAAGAAATCCTGACCAACCCCTGATGCCCAGGACCTCATCTGTTACCTTTTGCTGGCTGCAGTTTCTCATTTACTGAAACCTCTGGGTTTGAGGATTATGCCAGTTACGTGTGGAAGCCCCCGGGGTGTTCTGGAATCACAGTTCTGAGAGAACAGGGATGTGTTTGATGCTTTTGTGGAGAACCCATTCCTTCTCTGTGTACAGTGGTGCCTGGACAGCATGATATTTGAAGCACGATTTACATTGTTTTAATGTACTCCTCATCAGCTACAGACTCTTAACTCTGGTGCCTTCCATTCTGTAAGAACTGCTCCATGCTGGAAATGGAGTACAGAATCTGTAAGAACAGATTCAAGAGGGCGAAAACTCATGCTGAAATATTCCTGGAGCAAAACAGTTATTGATAATATATTTATCTTCAGCTGCAATGATTTTTGCTAATTCTGTGGCCCGCCAGAACACTGCAGCACCCCCATCCTCTTCCGTCTACGTACTCCTCCTAAATCAGGAAACACATTTTTTTTTTCTCCTGTGATTCCATTTAACGTCTGAACCTCAGGGGTTTATTGTGGGCCTTTTTGGCGCCTGAAAAGCTAAAATTGAAAGACAGAATGGTTGTGTCTTCTTTTTTTTATCTTCTCTTAAACAATGATCTTCAGGGAAGTTATTTTGTGTTTAAACATTCTAATAGGATTTATAAGCCCCATCTTCCTCGCTCTCATCTTTACAAGCCCAGGTGGTGCTTGAGAGAAGAAGCCCCATGCATCACTATTCAGCTAATGTAATGTGAAGAGCTCTCTCTGAACCGTCTATTTATCTCTTCAGGTTGTCACTAGGTAGAGGTAAGATCAGCCAATGCTCAACAATCGGAGAGCACCTGTTCAGAAAGAAATGTCAACTGATTTTTAATAGTGATCAATACTGGGTTTTTTTGCTGACCCTGGCAAGAACGTAAAATAATAGCTACCTTGAATCCTGGGGGATTGTACTGCTATCATAAAATATAATTTAAAATTAACTACCTCAGGCTCTTCCTTGAGTTCCAGCAAATGATTAATGTCGATTCAGGAGGTGAAGGTCTGCTGAGTTCATTTAAGGTTAATTTGGCATATTTAGGCCATTTCCCATGAAATGTTTTATGTTTGTTTAACTTCTCTATTTGACCATTTGTCATTCTAGGAGCTCCATTAGAACTATTAATTATTGAGGGCATCACTTTTCCTCAACGTATAGGCATTTAGATTGTTCCTTACTATAAAACTTTGGCAATGCAGGCAGCTTGTCGGGCACTGGGGTGTTATCTGTAGGTCAGAAAATGCAGCCAGGCCCTGCCACTATGGGAATCTTTGTCTAATAAAGGGATTTTTCAGGTCCCCACTGATGGCCTACTTATTTGCAGCAGGAAACCAGAGGCCACAGTTCAAGGACAGCAATGCAATTTGGATATTGAATTTGTCACAGTAGCAATGGCCCGTTTTCTAGTTGCCTTATGTTGTCTTAACCGGGTAATCAGCTGGAAATATAGGAATTATCACAAAATTGAGAAGTTCAGGACAAGACAGCATTAAGTCTTCTTTAATATCGAGACATTGCCTGTATGGACATTTTAATTCTTTTGGATGAAATAAAAAACATTTATTTGGATTCAGGAATAATATAAAGCATAAAATTCTGCTAAGCTCCACTTCCATGAGACGCCCTAAGAATTTTTATCATTTTGCAGTAAAGAGACCTATTGTACTTTGCTTAACTAAACATGCTCCAATTTTATTTTATCACAGGCATGTCATTTTTGTTGGTGGTGTGTTGTTTAGTATTGTTGTTTCTGCAGAATAACAATTAAAATTCCAAAGAGGCTTCTTGGGTAATACAACTACAGAAATTTTCAGGAGAAATTACTGTTAGCAGAAGGGGGGGGTTGTACATCATAATTTTAGGTTACTGGTTAGTATTATACTTAATGTTAGCACACATTAGAAATGATGGGAAATAGCCATCATTACCCTTTTTGAAACAGGACCATTTCAAGGCATTCCTCTGCTTAAAACCCTCTGATGGCTTCCCATGTCCGTCAGAATAAAATACACCTTCTGCATCATGGCCCAGCACTGCATCTCTCTCTCTTCTCACTCACTTCCTCTTTCTCCTAGTATGTTGCAGCCACGCTGGCATTTTCTCTGTTCCCTAAATACACGGGTCCCTTCCCTCTCTTTCGCATTTGGCGGTCTCTCTGCCTGGAGCGCCGTCCCACTGGGTGTCACCACGCGCTGCCTCTTTGCCATCAGCACCCTCTCCGTGCGTCACTTCCCCAGGGCTTCTCCTGTCCCGGAGCTGAAACAGCTCCCCCACCCTGTCTGCGTAGTCGCCTGATCTGTCACCCTGTTTCATTACTTCTAGAACATTGCCTTTTTGTTTCTGGTCTCACCCATCCCCACCCCGCCCCACACACTCACACCCCAAAATAGAAGCTGCCAGAGTGACTTTGTTCTCACTTCCAGCCTAAGGGTTTGTGGGAGGTGTAAGCGTAACAAAGCCATGAAGTAAGGAAATGAGGAGAAATGCCACCATTCAGGAAGGGGCTGCTCCTTGAGGGAGGCATGCAAATCAGAGGCAACTCTGTAGGGTAGAAATCCCCCTGTTCCACACAGCCAAAACGGAGACCCTGGCCTGATCCCACACGCCGTCCGCGTTGCTCCCGCTGCTACTGAAGCCCTTCGCCAGCATCGTTGAAGCGCCCTCAGCTGTGATTGGAACGGCTCCCTCACGTCCTCCTGGCATCAGGCTCCCTTGCCCGTGATTTCTCCGCACTGAACTCGAGTGGCACTTGGTGCTCTTTAGATGGCTTCGCGGCCAAGAGAGCTTCACCACCGCTTGAAGCCCTTGTCTGCTGTCACCCCATCCACCTGCCCTGGGCAAACCCCCAACATTCCAAAGAGCAGCGGAGGCTGAAGCATAGTGGCTATAGTTCTAACTTCCTCTGATGAAAGCGGAAGCTTTGAATCTTTCAGCATCTGATAAAGCGAGGGCCTCGCTCTCTTCTGCATGGGAAGAACACAAATACATGCCTTTGTGTATTATTTCTAGAGCTTCAGAGATCCCATGTTGTCCATTCATCCCTGGCATGAAGTGAAACTTCTTCCCAGTCAGCAAAAAACAGGAGATTAACACCGAGGCCAATGTCTGAGTTTGTGACGATCGTCACTAGCTGGGATGATGAGTTAATTTAGCAAGTTTCAGTTTCCATCAACAGTGTCCAACATAATGTGTAAGGGGGAGACTGGGGAAAAGAGCAATGTGAGCTTAAGTGGTGTTTCAGAATATCTTTTCACTGGGGAGAGAAAATTGACAAAAGATTCAAATTTGTTAAAGTGGGAAGAGTCAATATGGTGTGTTTGCCATCTGTCAGACTCATTAAGTCTTCTTTGTTGAACAGTGCTGTCAGGCGACCTTAATATGTTGGGAAGGACTGGAGAAGAGCTGTTGACTCATTCCCCAGAATTACTAGAACCCTCCAGTAAGAGAGCACCATATTCAGCTCTTGTTTGCTGGCATTCCTTCTGTGGGAGGACAGTGACACCCATATTCTCAGTTTGTTTCTTGTTGCAAATATGTACTTAGACTTGGGAGTCTGATGTGCAGTAAAGCCCCACAGGGCAGCCCATTACATCTTGGTCTCGAGTTTCAACGTGCCCATTGGCCTGCAGTGTTTGATGAGGACATGCCAATCCTAAATGGACTTCATAAGCACGTTTTTTTTTTTAATCCTTGCTTGAAATATTTCTGTTTGGGAAGAATTTTGTTATCCATAGAAAACAAAATCATTCCAAGGGTTTCTCGAAACTATTTTATTCCCATAGCTGGTATTTTGCAAAATGCTTTCTTCTCCCAAGACTATCAAGTAATTTATAAGGTCTCCACTGTAAATATTTTCGACTAAGGATCTTGTTTTCCCTGAACCTTGGAAATAGGAACATGCTGAAATAAGTGATAAAAAAGCATCGAGGGGAACGGTAACTTATAAAATGTGTTTCTGGCTTTGACAAGGTAGGTGTTGATGCATTAACTGCACAAACGATCTGTAAGTCTAAACTGCCCCCTCTCGTCCTTAGCTCTTCACGTCCGCAAAACTGGGGTCAGGATCTTGCCGGATGCTTCTGGGAGGTGGTTTGGAAGAGTGGGCGGGTTCTGCCTCTGGGTGGCTCAGTCTCGGTGTGACATTTTTAGCAACATAGGTCAAAACAGTCTTCAGATGTTTAATAGGAAACAAACAGTACGAGAACAGTGCTCCCGCGGCTCTGCACAGTAGTTTGGAGGTGTCCCGTCGGCTGACTCTCCAAGCCTCCCAGTGCAAACAGCACTGTTCAGTTAGAGGTGTAAGTATGAGGTTTACACTTGTTTCACCCCACTTTCCCTCCACCACTCCTCATAATTTGAAAACTTGATGCATTTCTTCTTGGGAAACGGATCCTGGGGAATAAATACCACCTTGCGAATACTCAGGCCGCTGAGTTTTTACCTATTTTTGTTTAGATCCTGGGCCCTTTTGAGAAGCTTTGGACTTTGTCCTGAGAAAAATATACCCCTGTCTATGCTGTAGTTTTACAGTAATTTTAGAGGGTGAGAGTCACAACCCTCGGAGTCCATACAAAGACCTCTTGGATATAGACTTCTGCTCAGATAGTGGTTTGGGTTGTTCCAGAGAACTACGTAGAAATGGTAAGAGGTGAACAGAAGAGCACAGCTAGTTAATTACCTGCTTAACTAGTCTAGTCTCTAATATTGATAGTAGGACTTTGAAGGATATTTTAGATACTCAGGTCATTGGTATAGCTAATTATACATGAGTGATTTTGTAAGGCTCTTACTAAAGCATAGAATTTTGGAGGTGTTTCCCATTCTATTTCCCTTTTCAGAAAGAAATGAAGTACTTCAAATTTTAAATTAAGTCATGATTGGCATATAAGGTGGCCCTACAGACATCTTTTAGGATAGGCCCCCCCCCCACCGATTTGTTGGCCAAGACCATAGTCCCTAGTAAGAAAGAGCACACAGGCTTTGGAGTTTGAGTCCAGGTTGCAGTGCATTAGCTCTGTAATGGGGGCAAGTTGTTTAAACTTGTTTTGGGGCCCTTGTTTCCTCATCTGTAAACTGAAATTAACGATAGTACTTAAGCCCATGGTCATTGTATGAATTAACCAAGATGGTACATGAAAAACCTGTATATAGCAGAGTGTCTGGCACATATTAATACTCACCAAATCTATTTAGTAACACTGTATACTTGCCCAATGATATTCTTCCCTGGTAATTTCATGGCTGTCCTTCTAAAAAAAGTAATACTTAAAAACAGAACATGGCCAATAGACCACCACTTTCTAAATATTCCTATTATCTTCCTCTCTCTTTTGCCATTATGTCCATAAATTAGTAAGCAGAATAACTAGAGCTATTAGAAATTTGGCCTAAAAAAAAATCAGTGTCCATGATTTTTTTGACCTTCTATGTGTATGTGTAAGTATTTTGTCCTGGGGCTACAGATAACTATTTATACACTTGTATCTGGCATGAGAGATCCTCTTTGCTTTAGATTTGTTAAGGGGGACATTTCATATTGCAGTTTTTAAATGTTAGATGACACGGTGACTACACCTTGGCTGCTCTTATCAAAATGTAAAGTTAAATCCAGTTTGTTTGTTCAACCTCAATACAAGGAGAAGAGCCTATCTGCCATCATGTGTAATCTCTTTGCAGCTTGGAAACGTAAATGTATTTTTTCTATGACCCTTCTCCTTGGCTATTGTCATGGCCAATGGTATATTTTTTTGACTAGCGTTGTCCATGATGCTGGCATGGCAGGCTAGCCATATTTTAAATAAATGCTGCTGGAATGCCTACTTTGTCTTAAAAGCCAGGCAAAGACAAACACACTATTTATGCCATGAAGGTGATCATACAGCAAGAGAACTGGGCAGGAGGAAGAGAAAGGCGGGTCAAATGTTAGTGTTCAATATCCCCATGCACACGCCGCCCCCCCCCCCAACACACCAGCCCCGGCACAATCAACCCACATATGTGGGGCTTAAGTCCAAATGTTAAGAAGGGAGCATAAATTATAGTCATCTTAGCAAGGAGAGCCCTCCAAGTAGCTTGAAAAGAGGACTTTATAGATGGAAGAAACAGACTGGGGTCTGGGGGGCACTTGCCTAGTGGCAAAGCCAGGACCTTTGGCAGATGTATGATCTTGAGAGAAAGGCTCCTGGTTTATCTGGGACTCAGTTGTGCCATCTACAAAATGAGTGAGTTGAAGAAGTATTCTAGGCTCTTAAACTCTTTGGTTCTTAGACCCCTCTCCTCAGCTGGTCACTCCCCCACCGGGCCCACTCAGGGAACCCCTGGTGGCGTGCGGAGTCTCAGTCAGGAGCTCCCCATAAACTGTGCCTTCAGTCCGTGTGTGGCTCCACAATATTTCTCCCAGTGTTGGGGAAAACCATCTGCATACTTGTTTTCCTGTTTGAGTGGTTGATCTCTGTGGGTCAGGATTTCATCATTCCATTTAAGTTTCTCAACACAGTGTCACACTTGACATTTTGAAATGACTGGCCTTTGAATCTCACCTGAAATTTGCTCTCCCTTGTGAGTATTTCTAGGACAAGCCCAGAAATGAAGATGTGTATACAGAACCTAGGTAAATATAGAGTTGGTCTGGGCACATTTCAAGCCCCACATATGTGGGTTGATTGTGCCAGGGCTGGTGTGTTGGCGGGGGGGGGGCGGCGTGTGCATGGGGATATTGAACACTAACATTTGACCCGCCTTTCTCTTCCTCCTGCCCAGTTCTCTTGCTGTATGATCACCTCCATGGCATAAATGGTGTGTTTGTCTTTGCCTGGCTTTTAAGACAAAGTTCGTAAAAAAAAAAAAAAAATTTCTGACTTGTATTTATATTTCCTATTTTGGACTCCATTTTCACACACCCCTCAGCCTTTGAAGATGAGGCAGCTTCAGAGCATGACATTGGAATCTACCCCCCTGAAGTCACATACAGCTTTTAGCCTGAGTTTCTGATACAGCATTTATTGGGCTTGGCTGCTGGGCACAGGGCAGTCACCTAGCGCTATGTGAAGTCAGTGCTTCACGGACCCATCCTTCCCTAGGCTTGCTGGCTGTGCTAGTGTCACTTGGTCCATGGCAGTGTTGACGTGAGGAAGTGTAAACCCTGATGAGGTAGACAGTTGTCTGTATTTGTGTCTCGTGCTGGTTGAAACTGCTTTATATGCATTGGAACAGTCAGGAGAACGAGGCCGAAAGAGCCTGAGTTCTAGCCACCAATGCCATGAGGTAGGAGTTTGATTGTGGAAGGAAAGCACCTACCACCACATTTGGGAGCAAGGTTGAAAAGACAACATCCACTTTTTTCCCCTCTGGAGAATAGGGCTCTTAGACTTCCTACACGAATGGAGGCAAAACCATGCACAGACTGGGAACACAACTTTTCTCTTCTTCTTCTTTCTTGGGCCCTTTGTAGAAAGCCATCTCTCATTTTGCGGTTGGGGTACAACATGGGTAAACAGGCAGTGGTGACAATCAGGGGTCATGACAGTTCCCTTTGGCTTGCCTTTATGGCTGGTATACTTATGAGGCAATCCATATCAGTTGTTGAGAAATGCCCTTGTGGCCCAAAAGGACCATATTCTTCTTTATATATGGCACAGGCTTGTTTTCTTTTTTGTGTTTTTTTTTCTTCCAAAATTTTATGCTTGAAGCCTCCACGGTGTCTTGTGAAGTATTGCTGCCGTGGTCCTGTTTCATAGCACTAGTAGGAGAAACAGGAAGCTTTCAGAATTATTTCCATGTTTTTGTTGGTAGATAGCAGGTATAGAGCCTCTCTTATGTGCCAGAAATTGGTAGAATAGGAAGGAAAATGAAATCTAGTCTTAAACCCAAATAATTTCAATCAGCAAATATGAATTAAGCAAGTCTTACACAGATTAGCCAAACTCCTAGGGGTAAAATGTTCAACAAAAGCTAACATGACCCCTACAATCAGGAAGTTTACAGTCAAGTAGGGCAGCTAGAGGTTAATAAAAAGCATACAAAAATATCATATCTCTGATGTCTGATATAAAGAGAACATATTAGTGCTGGAAGATGTTAAAGAGAATGGACCTAACTGGGAATGTCGTAAGAGATCTAGTTTAGAAAGTGATGACTGAATTGAAATGTAAAGGATGGGTAGGTGTTAACTAAGTAAAGGCAGAGATGGGGAGAGAAATGGAGTTTGGGGTTGGGGAACATGTGCAAAGGCCCTGTGGCAAGGGAGAGAGGATGTGATGGGAGCACAAGACTGGAGAAGACAGAAGATGTCAGACTATAAAGATAAACAGTGCTGACTAAGTTCTCCTGGGTTGTGTTCAGCATCTTGGTCTTTATCCCAAGTACAATGGGAAACCCCTGAAAGGCCAGAAGAAGAGGGAATCAGATTTGTGTTTCAATAATGTCACTGTAGTGTTTGAATGGAAAACAGATTAGAAGGGATATGAGTTGATAAGGACAAAGGAGTTTGGAAGACAGTGAAGAGTTTAGACAGCAAGAAAAGACATATCCTTAATGACCATGTGGGAATGAGAAGTGAGGAATCACATACTTTAAGAGTTAGAGAAGAGAGATACATCCTGTCTGGCTAGGGTTGATGGAAGATATGGCATTCAACTGGGTGGGATTCTCTCCATAAAGGAGTTGGAGATGGGAATGGGGTTGAGGGACAGAGAAGTCAGGACCAAAAATATGGAAGTGAGGGAGCCCAGGCAGTGCCAAAGACCAACAGACCAGTACCAGTGTGATGGAAACACAGGGGAGGGGGAGCAGATACTGGTCTCCTTTGCCCCCTAGAGAACCTCGAGAGGACAAGGCAGAACCATAATCCCAAAAGGACAAGAACCCTGGGACCTGGACCGAGTAAAGAGGCAGGGACTCAGTTATCTACACTGTGGGACAAGTAGCTGTATGAGCAGAGGGGCCCAAGCCCCAGTTGCCTTACTCCCAACACCTAGGGCTATGGGTTCACAAAGCCTGGATTTCACTGGTCAGGGATTTTGAATGTTTCAAAATCTGGGCCACAGTGGAAGCTGCAGAGAAGAACTGACTGGCCCACCTTGTGGGACTGGTGCCCTCTAAGGTTTAGGTTGGAGGTTTAGGGACAGTGAGCCCCCTGACCCATCAAATTGTAGTTTGTAGCTCACTGCTGTATGTGCCCATAACCCAGGTGCATTCCCAGCCAGCTGTGCCAGGAAACGAGGCTTGGGGTAGCTGGTGAACCAAGCCTCTCCAGTCTCCCCAGCTCTTCACGGGAGACACGCTTGAGCGGGTGTCCGTGGTGGTCATACAGTCCAGAGTGAAGTGGCCCTAGGTTTCACAGGCCCCATTCGGGGCTTATCAAGCCTCTTAAATATGCCACCAAGTCATTCTGTAACTCCAGAGTATTTTCTTTATATGAATGTCACAGCTGAACTTCGCAAGCCACACACGTGGCTGTGACACCTCGGTACTGAGTGCCCAACCTCACGAGGACACCGGCGCCATCTTGCTCTGTCCACAAGTTACATAATAATGGCAAGGCACTTCACACGGGCGGCACTTTACCAGTGACCACGCGGCAGAGACTGCCCTCTGTTCCAGGCTGATGAACGGCCACTGAGGTTGCCATGTCTGCTCAGGGTCAACCACAAAGAGGCTAAAGCCCTATGAGGACTTGGACACCAACAGCATGGAAGAAATGAGTAGAGGAATTGACATTGGCGATCCGTATGATTGAATTTTGTGTCGTTTAATGTGTCCCTGTGGTAACTCGTTTCATCTGCACAGTGAATTTTAAAACGGGCATAATCGTGCCTACATTAGCGAGGAGGTAACTGAACCTAAGGAGGTTCCTTAGCTTGCCCAGAGTCACACTAGTAGTGAGTAGAACCACCTACAGATGAGAAACCCGAGTCCAGAGCTGACCAAGGAGCCTGCACAGACCCTTTTCTGCCACTGACGATGCCCGTGTTGTAGAAGAATGTTGGGTATGCTCTGCCTCTCTTGGCAGACAGTCTCAGCTTATTTCCTGCATAGAGCAATGATTCCCTCCAGGTTCCTCAACTGAGCATGAAGTGAGGTTAGACACCAAAGAGTTTATAAACCCATCCATTGATGAGGTTTTCCTGAAATCATCCCTTGAACCAAGACCCTCCACACACAGGTGTTCATGTCTTTAGACTCTAAACACAAGGTAATTCTCATTATAAGGCCTTCTTGCCGCAGATAATAAGAGGCTGCCCCTCTCCCAGGTGTGTGCACATTTGTGAGAAAAATATTCTTGCATCTTTGAAAACACCTGCTCTCCAAAGAGTTTCTAATCTCTGTGTTTTTATTTTTTAATCTTGTAAGGCTGACGACTTTCAGAATAGGGCTCAGATTGCTGAAGACTGAAATTCATTTCCTTGAACTTTATTTAACTGGGCCACAGAATCATTCAGAAAGAATCATTTAAATTAATAAGAGACATTACGTCATTAAAAGGAAAAATATGTTGCCCCAATTCCCAATCTCAGAGTTTCTGCAGACCTCTGCTTGGGGCTGCGGCCAGGCAATTGTGTGTGGCTGAGGTGGCCGGCAGCCCACATCTATCTGAAGTCCCATTTTCAGATTCTGGGCCTTTGAGGACTAACAAGAGAATTTATTTTTTTTCTTCCCTGGTCATTCAGTCAACTGGTTTACCAGTGAACCCTGGTTAGATGTGGGAATCTGGAAATGAATTCAAAAAAACAAAAAAAAGAAAAGGCTGGAGAGCAAGTGTGGCTTGCTACCATTAGTACTTGGTGGGTTTTTGGAACCCAAGAAATAATTCACCCCAAGCTGTGTGAGTGCCGGACCAGACAGCTTGTATGAAAATTTAGGAGTCCTGGGGAACAACAGTAGCAAAAATTAACAAATGGCAGGATGAGTAGCAGAAGGGAAAATCAAGCATATGCTGCTCGTTTGAAATGTAGTTTCATTAAAAATCTTTTCCTTTGCACCCTAAAACAATCTGTCCTTGCCAGATAACACATTGGACACCAAAAGGCTGTTCCCTCTGCTTGCTTTCTTACTTGTAAGCCAACCCTTTAAAAATAACACAGCTGCTTGTGACAGAATAGATTTGTCAGCTTGTCTTTGAAGGTAAAATAATGAGGGGGAGCCGGTATGGCTTCCCACCACGTACTGACGGTAGCAAGCCACACTTGCTCGTGTTTGTGTTCCATCAACACGAATCAATAAACATCTGTTGGAATGAGGATTGGTGCCTCTTTATGATTCATTATGCTTCATTAGGAATTGGTTTTGTCTTCAAGGGAAGAAAAAAAAAATACCTCATGTAATTAAGGAATAGTATCTTATGCTCTTATATTTTTCCCCAAAAGACCTAAGTTCTTTCCAGGCCATTATTTACAGTACACTTATCTATATTTAAATGTAACTACTTTCCCTTGAAAAGGCCATCTGTTCATAGAGACCATCCTTTTCGTCCTCTCAGGGGTAAATGTGGGAGAGCGGTGGCGTGAGCTGAGCCCCATGGTTAGGTGGACATGTGTGAGACATACGGCTCCGTCAGGGAGGGACAGTAGCAAGGTGATCTTCTTCAGTCCTGTTCTGGGTGGGGTGGAAAGGAAAGATAGAGTTTGCTGCACGGAGATGTGCATTTAAAAGGACAGGCTTTGGAAATGGTTTTACCCAAGGGAGGTGTTATGTCTGAAATTCTCAGGGCTGGTTAACTTCAATGATCCTTTGGCTGAGTCTATTAGAGACAATTTAAGTGGACTCTGCAGTATTTGGCTTGCAGTATATTTTGTTGTTTTACTGTCAAAAAAATACCTGCTTTTGAGGGGACTGCTGGAAATATTAGTGCAAATGATGCAGCTGTACTAATGTAAGTCACCTTAAAGGCACTATGAGTTTATCCCTGCAGAGGGAAATACCCTCAGGTGAACTTAACAAAACGCCGCTAATACACACAAGGATACAAATAAAGTAGAAAGCTGATAATGGCCCCAAATTATACAGAGCACGGTTACTGTTCCCATTAGTTTTACATTTATTTAACCAGAGCTTCTGGTGAACTGCAAAGCAAACAAGGGCTTCAGAAAGAGCAGATCACAGCAGAGGTTAGGGTAAAATCCAAGCATTATATGACTAATGAAGCATTGGCATTTACTTCTCTACTTACCTCGAATTCGAGTCCCCAAATATAGAGGTTTGAGCAATGTTCTCTGTGGGTAAAAGCTTTTTTTTTGGAGAAATACCCTTAAGGAATTTCACTTAAATACTACTACCACATACAAAAGCAGGAAATTGAAGAATCGCATGGGACATGGTTAACTTTTATTTTTGAATAATGGAAAGAAGATTGGAATAGAAAAAAGTCCCATTGGACATCTTCAGGCCACACAATCAAAATGCACAAAACAGGTCATATCCCTGTGGATTTAGAAACAGGACTTCTGTTCATACACATGAAGGGAGGTGATTATACACGGCGTGTAAAACATTTGTACAAAAAGTTTAATGCATAAGAAAATTATGGCATATGGATTTCGCACACCATCTAACCAACCTCTTGTTTGCCTACATATTTCCCAAAATGTGTCTGACAGCACACTGGTCTGTGGGAATTCTTAGCAATATTAAAAGGTGGAGATGCCCCGGGGAAGAATGTTTGGGAAATGCTGGGAATTCTTGGTTCCTTTCTTAGAACTTTGCAGGCCACATGGGCATCTTACAGGCTCTGAGAAATGTAGCATTAAATAAACACCTTTAACCTTGTTTAACTCCAGCGTCTCTCAGATTAGACAGCAAGCCCTCTTGTTCATACAGCACATTTTGGCATCTAGAGGCATGAGCATTTGTGGAAATGCACTTTGGCAAATGGTGACCTGCAATGGTGTCTTCCTGGCTTGGACAGCTGATGTGCTTAATGAGGAGTAATGGATTAAAAGTGTTAAGACACCATTTCTCTGGGTCTCTTGGAGGACAGAGGATATGGCATAAAACCACAGAGCTGTACCTGGAGGTGTTGTGTGGGTGCTTCTATGTGATCTTTGGAATCAAGAGATGAAGGGCTACCTCTGGGTGGAATAGCCTTCCTGTGAAAGATATCTTGAGGGCACAACTCTGTTTTTTTTTTTTATTATTATAATTCTGTTTTATTCCTCTTGCCCACTGTCTGGAGTCCAAAATACAATTTTAATAGGTCTGGGCTTCCTGAGCTGCTTAAAGTTCACAAAGACCTGTGCCCACTTTCTGGGCAGGTCTTCCGTTTATCAAAACCCCTGAGATGATGTTATGAAATCACATTGAAACTGTATGGTCTCATCTCCTGCTGCAGACATCTTCCTAGACCCCTGACCTTTGCAGGAAAGGCCCAGTTGCGGTCAGCAGTGGGGACAGTCGAAAGCAGTTTTACCCTCCCTGGCCCTCTGTATACATTAAAAATGCCTCCCTGGGAAGAGAGGATATTTTTCCTTACTCCAGTGTCCCCCCAAATTGATAAAGAAGAAAACTACCCACCTACCCTCAAACCTTGTATTCTGCTCTGTTGATCAGAAGTGACACTTTTTCCCAAGGCTGCTGTGAGAGGCTGTGTCAGGCCTTTTGTAGACATACCAATTGTTCTTTGTTCTTGATTTCTGCTTTTTTTGTTTTCTAAACTATCTCATTTCTTGTCATTTTTTTTCTTTCATAGTTCCCCCCGTTCCTCCTCCTTTTTCTCTTTTCTCCTCTCTTTCCCATGTTTTTCATTTAGTCTTTTCTTCCCTATCCTTCCCTAAAAGAGAGCTATGGCAAACTGAATACCTTATCTTGTATTTTTTTTTTTTGCCTCCCTGGACCCCACCAAGCTTGTCATGCAAACACAGAAACTGAGGTGCAGCTAGGACTCATCCTCGGCGTTAAGGAACATCTTTGCCACATGACCACCAATAATGTAAAAATAACCTGTTTTAGAATTTTCCAGCTTTTGTCAAGCTCTGATTAGTTCTTTGGGTAAAGAAGTGTTTATTGTTACACAGTATTTAGAGTAGGGACAGCTGTGCAGGGTTGCATGAGTTATTTCCCACATGGAAGTGCCCGGCCAAAGTGGAAGCGAGGATGAAATCCAGTCCAGGCTTCCACTGCAAGCCCCATGCCCGGAGACTGAGAAAGGCATGCTTTCGCCCTTGAGCACACCTTCCTATTTACCCACCTAAAGGTCGTGGAGTACAGCCATCTCTGGATACCTTGGCTTATGACGGTGATTCCTCACTCAAAAGCAGCTTAGCAATTTTTTTCTGCAAGAGCTAGGATTATCCTTCTTTGGACATCTTCCCACATGGTGATGTTTCTTCAGACACCTTCACATCAGTTCAGCATTTTTATATAATCTGCAACTTCTTTCTAGGCATCCAGTCTAGAAAGGCCTTTAAAACAATGACATGTTCCCTTACAGTCTAACGTCCCAGGCTGTCTTAGCCATTGTCTCTCTGTGATGAATTTGGTTCGCTCTTTCTAGCTTGATCATCTCTCTTGACAGAGCAGGAAAGAGGAGATTCAAAGCTGATTCAACTTCTCCGATGGTCCAGGTCTATTTGTAGATAAAAGGATTTTAAATATTTATAGACAGTTTGGTTATCAATTTTAATATCAATTTAGTTATGTGGGCCAGAAGTTGCCCTTGCTCATTAAAAAGCCACTTTTAAGAATCACGTGGAGGAACTGGCTTTGCCTGATAAACCAACACGCAGTGCCGGGTTAGAATCGCAAGGTCAGCCCGCCCCCCTCCCTTGCAGAGGGTGGGAGAAAGCGCGCCGCTTCTGGATGTGTTGATGCGAACTCTCTGAGCCTGTTCTCTGCTCCCAAGGCATTTTATTCTCCAGCTGCAAGAGGACACAATTCTTCAAGAGACAAAATAATTTAAGCTAAACAAACAAACACATACTGTCATCTCTTAAATAATATTCTTTTATAGTAAATGTATAAAGCAAGCAGGGTGATATTTCTGTAGCTCTGTGAGATTTAGTATATAATTATATATATTCCCACATATATATGCATGTGTCTATGTCAGATATATCTCCTTAATGGAGTCTATATATCCTATAGATGTATACCTGCATCCATATATCATATATTATGCTAAGTTCTGCGAGACAATTTAAAACCTTACAAATTTGGGAACTAGTGTTTTAACAAAAATAAACATTATGATCTCTGTCATAGACAAGCATTGTTCTGCTAACTCTATGATCTACTTGCCCTAAAACCCTCCTATAATTAGATATTTCCTAAGGTTTCAGGTTAATAGAGCAGAGTATCACAAACCTACTTTTTCCCTCCAAGAACACCATTTTCTCCTGAGTAAGACTTTTTGCTCTAAGAGATTTTATCCTAATTTTAATTTGATTTATGGAACTGGTGTTGAATTTCTTCCTTTCAAATTGATGGTCGGCTGGATTTCATGCTGAGTTTAAGATGCTGAGCCTAATGATATTCACATTGGTGGCATTATATTGATTTGTTCTGGTATGATATATAGTTTATAAAAATAATAACTGAATAATTATACATACACAATGTGCTAGTTTCTGCTTATGTGCACTGGAATTGATATTTATACTCAGCATCATGTGATCAGTTTTATAAATACTTAAATTCAGAACTCTAAACTGATGGCACTTTTAATTGGGAATAGGTAAAAATGTGTGTCCTCCCTTGATACTTCTGAAAGGTTTGGTATTTGCGTGCTGCTAGTTCTTTGTTATACTTGATTTCATGGGCTTTGTTGGGGCCTCCCTGAAATAATTTATAAATAAGCCTGAGAGAGACTTTTGTGCTAGTTGACCAAACCTTAGGAAAAAATTCCTAAGTAACTAGCCTTATGTGTGAAGTATAAACCCCATTAGTTTTATGCTACACTCTGGAAATGATTTAACTACCCCATTATATGAAGTTATGGATGTGAACATACTTTATCAGCTGATGTGTATTATACAAAAATAATGGGCTAATAGATAATGAGTATGGTCCACACAGCCCATTGTTCATGGAGCCCAGAACAGGTGGACATGAAAGGCATGTCATATCTGAAATACACCCAGAGCTCCAACTCATTTCAAATGTTCCCTTTCCATACTTCTGTGAAAAGGAATTTTCAGGGGTCTAATGTTAACTTTAGCACTGTGTATTTTAGCTTTTACCATGAATGATAAGCAGACTATTAGTGAAGAGGTTGACCAAAAAATTTAAATCATAAAATACAAAAAAAAATGTATTATGGGTTGCTTTATTTTGAAAACTATTCCATACAGATAGTTGGCATTAAGTGAATTAAAAATCTTAGTTAGTTGACCAGATTTATTCTCTTTTTAACCAGCTGTGCTTCTGTTGTATAAAAACAGCTTTCCTGGGGTCTCTGCCAACATACAGCAAACTATTATGATGAAAAATGTGACTTTTTAGTGACATACATCTGTTTACCAATTTATATCCAACATTTTAAATTGGATTCTCCTAATTTGCGTGCCTGTGTTCCTGTGGAAACTTCATTCATTTCTTTCTTCACAAGATATTTTAAGGATGAATCATTTTTCCCAATGTGTAGTATCTTTATGGAAATAAACCCATTTTAGAGTCCAGGAGATCTACCTTTGAAACTAGGATTCTACACTTATTCACTAAATAATCTTTGAAGAATCACTTCATTTTTTTGAGTCTCAGTTATTTAATTTTGGTGGATAAATAAGGTTATAAGTATGAAAGCTTCTAACGTGGTACTTGGGCCTTTGACACAGGGTAGGTTCTCAGTAAAGGTTAGTTTTCCTCTTATTCTCATTCTCATTCTCTGTCTGTCTTTCTCAGAAAAGAGAAAAATTGTGGATAATCTAAGGAACTACCTGTACTAGTGTTAACCCTTAGAATTCAGACTTGCTCTTTGAATAAACTTGCTTGAACCTTGGGTTGTTTGACTCAGTCTAAAACCAGAAAACCTCTACTACTACCAAAAGTTTTGCTTTTCTTGCTATACCTGGCTTGTTAAAAATGGAACATATTTACCCAGGCAGTCCTGCGTCCTATGCAGAATGCAAAATACATGTATAATGTATATTGGAAAAACAGATGGATCTAGTTGTTCTATTTCTTTCTTTTATGGTTATCCTCCTTCCCACATATGTTTTTGCTCTTGAACTAGCAAGCACATATGTGAAGAACTGCTTTAAGTTGGAATTTAATATTTAAATAAAACTTTCAAGGAAAATGAAATTTGTACTGAGAAAATAGTCACTGTTTTCTATTGTTTCCTTCCAAGGTTGGACAGTAACATTTAAATATCTCTTCAACAATGGAGAGGAAGAAAGCTCTATAACCTTGAAGTGAACACGCCTGGGGATTACACTCTGTCATTCAGGAACTCAGTGGCCATGCTTTTACTTACTACAGTAATGATTTATCCTTCCTTAGCAGACCCCCAGCCACACGGATGCCATAGTTCCTTTCTAGGGCTTTCTGCTTTTCACAACTTTTGATTAACATTTAGAATTAACCAAAGTAAATTAAGGTGGTCATGAAAAATACCAGTTTACTATTAATAGATTATGCTTTCTTTTGGCTTTGACTAAACTTTCAACAAAGTATTTCTCTTACGAAAAAAAAAATGAGAAAGGGCAACAGCAAGTATTTTTACTGTCTTAGATGGCATGTTTGCCCCAAAGCAGAAGGCTTATGCTATTCCCCATTTTAATATTCATTATAAACGATTTCGCTCTATGGGTTGGCTTTGAAGAAGAAGATACAAATTATAGAATTTCTTTTGTTTTGCATGTGGTCAGGACTGCTGAATTAAGCATTTTGGTTCAAAAAGCCTTTGAATGAAACATCACCATGGTGGCACTTTTTAAAAAATTCAAACTATTCTGTGGAATGATTCCACTGTGAATTGAGAAGGCCTGGCACAAGTGGTTGCATTAATTCATTTGATATGTGTCAGACACTGTGCTAGACCTGGAGGATATTAAAAATAATGTATAAAGAAGCCACTGTCCTGTCTCTCAAGAAGCTCATAGCCTAACATCAGAAAAATATGAATAAGTGGGTTTTAAGATAATATGAAAGACATGCTAGAGGGCTGTGATGAAATGATTTTCTTGTAGATACACATATTGGTTAAATTTGAGTGCTTAGTATCTACTAATTAAACAATTAAACTCACTGCTTGGCACATACATTGTATTTTCATGTCTCTAGGAGTTTCGCCCTTGGGGACTGTTTCATCTTTACATTTACATTTCCTTAACTGCCTATCTGATTGAGAAGATGAGAAAAAATGACTCTAATAGTTACCGACTCTAACATCTCTGAATGTTCCAATTAGTCACGGTGAATTTAATCCACCCTAAAAGTGAACTTTGGGAAATCCTTTAGGTGTCAAATTCTGAGCCCAGTCCCCCCAACCCAACTTTAAACATTTTGGCATTCAGGATGAGAAGGCGTCAAAGATCACTGTGGGGGCTCAGAGAGATTTCCCTGGAATGTGTTACTGCTGAGTGGGTTTAATCCATGACTTGCTGTCAGCTGTCAGGACCATTTGGAGTCTCAGCCAGTTCATCTGAAGGCTAGTGATAGATCTCTCCTCATTTCAGAAAAAACTGGAATAGCTCTAGGGATATACAGTGCAAAAGGGATATGCAAAGCTGTTTTTAAAAATAGAACCCAGGGAAATGTAAAAGAAAATAGAAGGTTCTGTTGAAGTAAAAGAGAAAGAAAACTGCAGATACTCATATCGAAAGGAAGAAGTGGATTAGAGGAATATAGTGGCCGAGAAGCATGTTTTGCCCAGTTTTCCATGAACATTGTTTTCATCGTGCCCCCTGCCTGTCAATCCCCCAGGGCCTTGCCAATCATCTCTATCTAAACAGTTGACTCTCAGTATCTCAATCCAGACCTCTTTCCTCACTCCTAGCCTTTATAACCTAACTGCCTAGTGGGCCTCTCCACAAGGGGACCCAAAGGTGCCTTAGAGTCAGCGAGGTCACCCCTGAAGTTTCTTATCAGTGAACAGCACAACCTAATGGGCCAGGTCAGAATCCTAGGGATTATCCTGGATTCCTCCGGCTTCTTTATCTCCCCAAATCCAACCCAGCAGTAAATTCTTCAGATTTTACCTCATTGTTTCTCAAACCCATGCATTGCTCCTCAGCACCCTGCTGCCACCCAGCTGAGGCCACCAACTTCTTTTATCTGCACCGCTAAGTGACCTATTTACTGGCTGCCATATTTCCATTCTGGCTTCTGGCTCTACCATGCTTCGCATTTCATTCATGCCCCCCGAAGTCTGACTGATTATGAAAAGACACAAATGCCCCCACCCCCTATTCCCTCTCTGTCTCTCTCATATCCATCCATGGTTTCCACTGCTATTCCATACGAGCCTTACTGTGACCCGCTTCCTGCCTACCACTGAGTTTTTTCATATCCCTCTTCTCCTCACTGACGTGTTCCAGCCACACTGGCCTTGAACACTCCGTCTGCCTTCCTCCCATGGATTTTGCATAGTGAGTCTCTCCTCTTACTGGTCTACTTCCTTCCTCCCCACCTCTCTTCCACCTAATGTTGATTTGGCCATCAATTCTCATTTCAGACCTCGTTTTCTTAGACATGACTCCTAGCCTAAGCCCAGCTCCTTTGTGTCATGCTTCCATTGAGCTGCATTCCTTTTCTTCAAAGTGTGACCTCAATTTGTGATTACATGGTCACGTCTTGACTAACGTCTGCTTCTTCTTTAGACTGTGAGCTCTGTGAGGTCACGTGCCTCCTCTGTTTCACTCATCACCTGTGCCAAACAGTAATAGGTTCATGGGGACCATCTGTTGAAGGAAGAATGAATGGATAGGTGGACAGATGCATGGATGGATGAATGAATGGATGGATGAGTGAGTCATAACCCAGATTACCTTTTGTGCGATCTTTCACCTCCCCCAGTATTGCTTCATGCTTCATGCTTCATGCATTGAGGTAAGAGCTAGCATCCCAAATGATCAAGAACATTTGGGTTTCAGGTCAGAACACTTTCGCTAGAATCTTCTACTTACAAGTTGCTTACCTTCTGTAAACCACATTTCTCTATAGAGGCAACCATGTCTATTGGCACACCGACTGTCCTTAGTAAGGCATCATTAAAGGGTACTGCAGCAATGAAGGAGAGGTGTCAAAGGACTGGAGGGAATTGTAGCTTTGGTGATGATAATGACTGCCATCACACCCCATGCATGGGGCACAGCATGGGGCCATCCTCAGTGCATCGCCCTCTGGCGGTGGTAATTCCACATGCAAGTAGGACTGTACTGCTGCTGCCTCATGTGGGTGGGTGTCTCCTACCAGAGGAGAGGACCCGGGAGGTCCTTCACAAATCCAAGTCTCCAGCAGTGCCTCAGCTTTTCTGCTGGTCTAATTACTTGAGTGACAGTCAACACTTTGCTATTGTTTTCCAATGAATATATCAAATCCACACACAGTGAAAATGTCACTGGATGGAGAGCCCTAATACTGAAACCTCAGGCTGACCAGTTGCTCTACTTTATCTCCTGGAGGAGCAAGTTGGGATTCTCAGGAGATTCTAACTTGGTCATGGCATCCCAACCACAAGCATGATGGAAGTGATGGATGATGAGAGAAGAGGGGCAAAGAAGGTTAACACAGAGGGAACCATAGAGACATTGTTTCAGAATAGACATTACACAGCAGGTGTCTTCTACTCTCCAGTTCACACCCATGGCAGACATCATGATTCCACCACGGGAGTTTTTCCTGCCTGGCTCAGACCACTTGACACAACCCTCCAGGTAGCAGCAGCTCCTTGAGTGGAGTTGATACGTGATGCAAAACCTCTTTGGTGTTTGGTTTTGTTCATTTCCTCTTATGCATATAAGATACTCAATTATATTACTTCATTTATATTTGTCTTCCTCAGCAGATGATCAGTTGTAAGAGGAGAGTTTTCTTCAGAAGAACCTTCACCCACCTTTTCTCCCACAGATGAGGCTATTTCAGGGAGACCTCACCATGGAATGATCAACTTTGTGATTCTTTATAGTTCCTCTTAAAGGGATCGTGTGTTGTAATTTCAACATCTATTAAAAGAATCAATATACATGCTGTTTCATATTATGAGCCAATAAGTTGCTGAGTTAGCTGCAGTCATAGGAAGCTCTGTCATAAGGGACTGCTTTATAGAAACGGTGCTACTGTCGAAACATGTGCCAAGTTTTGAAGTTTTGTCATGATTTTAGACAACTGTTCCTTTTCAGCATTTTTCTGTAGCATATATATATGCCAGCTATGGAAAGCCTTGTTTGAAGGCAGTTTGGTAGGTGGGGATCATATGGCTACCTCTGCTCCATGCTTAATTTAAAATGCTATGATGGTATATGGTATGGTCACGTTCAGTGGAAAAATTAGATTTATATATACACAGATTTATCTCACATATTTATTTCACATGTCTATTCCCAGACACTTAAACATACATGCATCCATGTTGAAGGATAAATTTATACAAGCAACTGGGCTTATATATTGGGATTGCAGCACTCTATCCATTTATTTCTAGTTTTGCTCTCATGTTGTAGAAATATTTGCTTACTGAGTATGAAATGCCTACTCTTGTGTGTTCTATCTCCAAGGGTCTGGATATAAGTGGTCAAGTTCCAATATATATATATTAGTAAACAGAGATAAATCTTACAAGTAATATTTCATTGCTCACAAAGGAAGGTCTCAGATCTTCTTTATTAACCACATTCTACTTCAGCATCACAGTTGAGAAGCAGTAAGTGCCACCAAGACTATTTGTCTTTGCCACTTGGGCAGTGTACACTGGGTGGATTTGTTAGTGAGTCATTACTACATTCACATCATTATTGCAAGAGCAAGAGTCAACCTTTCTGGCGCACCTACCATGTGTTGGGAGCTCGGCTGGCATGGTCATCTGTTCGCTCATCAGTTTAGTGCGTGTTTACTGAGGGTATTAGTTTGCTAGAGGAAACATAACAAAAAAGCAGAGATTTGGTGGCTTAAACATCAGAAATGTATTTTCTCATAGTTCTGGAGGCTGAAAGTCTAAGATCCATGTGCTGGAAAGTTTGGTTCCCCCAGATGTCTTTCTCCTTGGCTTGCCGATGGTTGCCTCCTTTCTGTGTCCTCACCTCATTTCTCTGTGTACACACATCCCTGGTGTCTCTGTCCAAAATTCTTCTTATAAGGACACTATTCATATTGGATTGAGGCCTACATAACAACCTCATTCTAACCTAATCACTTCTTTATAGTCCGTATCTTCAAATACAGTCACATTCAGAGGTCCTGGGGGTTAATGCTTCAGCATATGAGTTTAGAGGGACATAAATCATCCGTAACACTGAGTGCCTACCATGCGTGTGTCAGCTCTGGTGCCAGGCTCCAAGGACTAAAGGCAGCACCGACACAGTTCCTCTCCTCTAGAGCTTGGAATATACTGCGAGAGAAAGAAATGGATGGACAGTAAGCCTCAAAATAAATATTTGCTGACCCTTTAAGGTCAGTCCTATGAAAACCAAATAGATTTATACTGAGGGCTCTTTAAGATGTAATGTTTAATCTGAGAACTGAAGGATGATAATTTTTTTTAAGATAAGAGCTAGTATTTATTGCGTGTCTCATATATTCTAGGTACTACTCTCAACGCTTTATACACTTCACTTCAGTTATTGGTTCCCAACATATGAGATAATGTCATAATCCCCATTATGTAGATGGTGAAAGCAGGGCACAGAGGTACCCAAGGAGCCTGGACTCAGTCAAAACCAGTAAGACAGTTTGACTCCAGAGTTGGGGTGTTTAACTACTAGGTAAGGAAGAAAAGTTCCTGGCTAAGGAATGAACAACACATGTGAAGGCCATGACTCAAGCAAACCCGATTTATTCCAGGAATGGGAAGCAGGCAAGGAGAAATGCCACAATCACCAAAGAGAGTGGTGCTAGAGGAGTTTTTTGAGATCCTGGAGAATGTATATAAGACCTATGCCAGGTTTTGTCCTTTATTCTCAGAGCAAGAGGAGGCCATTGAAGGACATGACACAGAGCACTGGGATCTACACTCCATTTGTGAATAGTCACACTAGCTGCTGTGTGGAGAACTGACTGCAGAGGTACAAGACTGGAGTCGGGAGGCCACTTAGGCAATTGTCACCAAGATGACACACACTGGTGGTTGTGGAAAGGAACAAAGGCATACAGAGCTAACATGTATTTTGGAAGTGAAATCCTTAGCACTTGTTGACACATGTTGGGAGAATGAGAAGTTGAGGTGTCATGAATAACTTAGATTCAGGCTTGAGAAATGGATGAGTAGAGGTACCATTTCTTCCCCAAGATGGGGAAGAATCAAACTTGGAGGTGGGGCAATGGAAGGTGCTGTTGTGACATGTTTTTGGCATGAGACTCTTTTATGATAGCTGCATGAAGATGTCCATTAGACATCTAGGTATTTGACATTTGAGTCTAGCGATCCTGGGAGAAATCAGATTGAGAATATAAGAGTGGGTGTTACCAGCATCTGGATGGTATTTAAACCAGTGGGATTAAATGGTATCAACAAGGAAAAGTGTGTCACTAGAGGAGGTGAAAGGATATAGAACCAGACCCTGAGGTTGGCCAACATTTAGAATTTGTGTAGAAGAGGAGCCAGCAAAGTATCCAGAGAGGAAGAGTCACACCAGGAGAGGAGGTCAGCCTAGGAACCAGGTGGGTGGGGGATGTTGACAGGAGGCCTAGTGTGATGGGGACAAATAATGCGCATTGAATTTGGCCACTGGGAGGTCACTGATGACCTTGGCAAGAGCCGTTTGGTACGGGGTCGCACTAAATCTTCACAGCCACTCTGTAACATAGCTGCTATTATCATTCCTACAGCGCACACTCAGGAATGGTAGGACCCGACTGTGGCCACGTGGCTTGTAAGTGATCCAGCTCAGCATTCAGAACTGAGGCTGGCAACTCAAGGGTCTGAATTCTGTGGCTCTCCTAGTGGCCTTGGTGCGGAAAGTAGCTAATGGCAATGTTGATTCTGCGTTAACCCCTCAAACGTAGTTCACAAGGGTCTGCATTTAAATTCAATGCGACTGCCTCTTGGAGCAGTTCTGAGTGCCCACCTCACTTCTGGACCCACCATGTCACCTCGGAACTCTGATTTCCTCATTTTTAAAAGAAAGAAATTGGCATAAACCCTCTCTGAAGTCCCTCCTCGAATTCTAAAACTTCTAATACGTGAAAACTTCTCCAGTTCTTAATGCCACTCTGGTCTCGAGTTCACGTTCAACATGGGCATATCCAATATCCAGTCCTTTGGAAAAACTTTCATTGACTGTGCCTCCTGTGCACCCAGCACTCTCCTCTCTAGGAGTCTGCTCAGGCAGTTCCTCTGCCCGGAGTGCCCTTTTGTTCGATTTCTTTTTGCGTCTCAGACTCAGTTCTTCATAGGGTAAGAGGCTTAGTGCTTAAAAGGCTCAGCACGTCTCATAGTCCTCCTTAGAGGAGAGGGGTACTCCTATGTTTCCCTAAATCATTTGCCCCCACAGGGCAGGATCCAGATTTTTCCTTCATCGGATCTCCACAAGTAGCCCTAAGAACAATGCTTTTCTCATTGACGTTTATTGAGTCGAATCATTTGCAAACGATGAGAGCTTTGTTGACTTCTAAAAGCCCTGGGTCTTTCAGAGGAGCCATGCGGTGAGCTGGAGGACTTGGAATGAATCAAGGCTGTATTTTAACAGAGGCACAAACACACACTTGAAAAAAAAACAATACAATGACGATGACAAAACCCTCTAGAAATGTTAGGTTCCCTCCCCTAACTGCTGAGCCTGTAACCAGTTTTGCAAGGACCCTTGAGGATTTCTGGGCTCTGATTTGCTCCCAGTTTTACTCTCTTCCTGTTCCTCTCTTCTCCACTCTTCAAATAAAAGTGCTGTTTTCTCACTTGGGCTACTTCCTGACTTGAGCATGAGTACTGGAATACAACAGTTTCACAAAGACCTCTCTCTGGGGCACAAAACAAGGCAAAAGAAACAGGCTGTGCTTCTGCAGTTTGCAGCCACGAAAGCTGAAGTGGAGCCCTCTGTTAACACACGTTTGCTCCCCCAGCAGGTGCTCAAGGCTTTGTGAACGGTGGCACTTGAGCTTGACCCAGAGAATGCCAGGGCTTCTGATACCTACCAAATGGCCAAGGAGCAGTGGAGGCTGAAGGGTTTGGGTGTACTCAGTCTCCGCTGGTTTTGAATTTGGTTTGGCCTCTGCAGAGTGTTGAGAGGAAGGCTGAGCTCTCCACCCTCCTGTTAACCCACTATTGCTTTTGTATATGGAGATTCCCTTTTGTATAGAGAGAATCCTTCAGCATGAATTTTTGAGGAAGAATAGAGCTACCTTGTTAAAAATACACTTGCAAATTCCTGGGACAGCATATACAGCCTCCTGGATTGGGCTTTCACAGGGCTATTACAGCCCAGGCCAGTGTCCACCTGCCACTATCACCCTGCGACCAGGTACCAGACAGCTAGGGTCCACCCCTGTGCCCCAGAGCCTGCTGGAACTATTCAAACTCCCCAGTCCTAAGCCTTACTCTGCCTTGCCCATTTCTTCTTAAAGAAAGCACAAGAAGGTTCTTGCCTATGGTTCCCCCGCCCCTCTCTGTCCCCTGCCCCCTGACCAGCCCCATTCTTTTCCACATGCCTCCATGACATGGCATGCCTGCTATCCCCACCTTGGGCTCTGCAAGTTTAGCAAATTATTTTTTTCAATGACAGTCCCTTCCTCATCTGTTGGCTTCACCATACTTAAGTAATAATGAAATCTACATTAAAACACTGTAAGAGTAGTAGCTAAAGTGAAGACAGTGGCATTCACTGTGTGTGCAAGGAAACCAGGGACTCCCAGGCGAGGCCGTGACATTGGTCATTTGCCATGACACTGTGGATGCCCAGGGTGAGACCCTGAGCCGGGCAGAGATAAAGACTGCCAGAATGGTGAGAATGGTGCCCACAAGAGGTCACTGAGGGCGGGGGGGAAAAGAGGCTGCAGGTGATGTCATTAAGGCTGTAAAGGGGCCACTGTTCCCAACAGTGTAAGTCTAAAGGAGGGGACAGTTGAGTGAGGTTATAGATCAGTGTTCTCATGGACACTGTGGGCAAGAGAAGACCAGTTCTATTTCTGAGCTTCGAGAAGCAAAGAGAAGGTAAGCTGGGAGGAGAACAGGGCTGGAAGTTGTGATATAACTGGTGGTAGCTGGGTGAAGGAAGGGGCTTTCCCCGGGGTAGTGGTTACTGATCCTAGGAGTGACTAGGAGGTGGCTGGAGGGTCACAGGTGTCCAGAGGACCAGAGGTAGCTGAGGCATTGTAAGCTGATGTCACGGTCAACACCATCCATGTCTGAGTAGATGACAGTCAGCAGAAAGTGCTAATGTACATTTTTCTTACCCCGTTTTATCTTCACTTAATATTTCCTGTTGGAAGCAGTGGGCTTTGAAAGTTGTCAACTCAGATGACTCAGGGAATCGGTGTAATTTAGGGGCTCCCACTCAACAGCAGTGGCCCTGGAGTCCTGGAGGTCTGAGCACGGAGCTGTGACCCGTACTGCTCTGTCTGTCTGTGTAAGGAGCCCAGCTGAGTGCCCACTAGCCCCTGGGAAGGAAACCTTATTTTCCCCAGGATCAGGCAGGGTTGGCTTTGCAGCCTAAGGCTACCAGTTCTTCTCTGGGAAAATCCCAGACCCCTCACTTTGCTCTGACGTTCTCATCTGTAACACATGGATATGGTAATACTCGGGTGAGAGGATTGTGCTGAGAAGTGAACAAGCCAACCTGACATCAAGAGTCCCACTGCTGTGCTTGTTGCTGTGAGGAACCGTATGAAAGCGGTTGGCTCAGAACCACAAATCTCAGCCATTTCATATGCTTCAACCTAATATTATTCCTTTGATCATTACTCCTTGCTCCTAGGAAGTTGTCTCATTTATGGGCTGCAGAATTCTAGGAGCTCTTGAGAGCTCAGCATGCCCTTGATGGCTCACCATGTTAGAATCGAAATGTACTTTCCAAAGTTGTGTAAAATAAAAGGAAGGTTTTTGCCCAGATCTGGAGAGGTCCTTCCAGGAGGAAATCATGTGTGATCCCCTCCTGGATGCTATGCTGAATTCATCTGAGGTCACAGTGTAGCATCGAGTTTGCTGTTCTTCATTCTGACAGAGGAGAATGGGGGATCAGCAAAGAAAGCAAGTGAACAAACTGAGAAACACAGTACTTCAGATAGTGGGAAGACATTAAAGAGTGGATGTCAAAGGGAGGCACATGGCAGTTTTGATGGGGTGGGAGGTGCAGTCAGGGGAAGGTTTCTCTGTGGAGGAGACACTTGCAAATGTGGAATCCCCGAGGCCACAATGTGCCTATCATGGGGGAAAGGAGGGTTGAGGGGGCCAGCGTAGATGAACAAGGAGAGGCAGAACAGAATATGAGGTCTGGAGGCAGGTGGGGACAGATCATGGAGGGCCACCTTGAATGGCAGTTGTTTTTCTGTAAGACCAAAGCAGTGAAAGGTTCTTAACGAATTGTAGTGATATTATTATACTTTATACTAGACCTTCCCTTTAACAAAGAAATGCACCTCTTTTATTGCATGTGATCCTTAGAACGTCCACGGCTGAGGGAGGGAGAAGGAGTAGGCCACTGGTGTCACCAGCGAGGGCACTGAGACCCAGGTGGGCAGGGAGGCAGTGCTGGAATCTGCCCCTGTCTCCTTACTTCCCCTCCTTCTGCAGCTCCCCCTGTGACCGGGTCTTCCCTGGAGCTTTTAATTTCTTGGGAAGAAAGACTGTACAAAGTTCAGGTATCTCACTTAATTATGCATTGTTGTGATTTGCAAGGCAGTAGCTGTTTGTTTAATTCAAAGTCATCCCTTGCATTCCCCTCAGCAAGTCTCACTAATTAAATAATAAGGCTTGCAATAGGTTAGAGGTGCTAAACAATTGCCTTGTATTGATGATGATGATCGTAAGTAAACCCAGCCCACTGATCACACGCTCGGAAGTGCATGTGTGTTTAATTAGCCAAAGGTGAGCCACAGGTTGGCATAAATACATACTCATTAGTAAACGGCAGTGTGTCGCCGCGTTAACTAGAAGTGTGGTAGCCAAGAAGATACGAATCACTAATGCAACAGAGTGTGTGCATTTCTTCTCATAAGTAGTTATCCTTTCCAAGGTATTAAATGATTTACAGGTATCCCAAGCCTGTGTATCCACGGTAACTATGGTTTTTGCTTTGGGCCGAGTTTTTAGAGTAACTGAATGAAAACCCAGATACCTTTGATTCAGTCATTTGGTGGCCATTCATGCAATGTCAGATGGATGCTTGACCCTTGGTAAGATGCTGGAGAGGAGAGACGTGGATCGGTTATAGATTAATTAATAAGATGGGCTATCTGGGGAAGAGCCAAGGTGCAAAGAGGAACAAAGACCCGTGTGAATCTTCTGTGAAGGAGTTAAGAAGCGATTGCCTCTGGCTGAGGGGCCCAAGGATGAGTCCTGAAATATAGAAAAATAGTGATGAAAGAGGTCTATCTAGAATGTTTAGAGAATTCTCAAAACTCGATAGTAGAAAACTGAAAAATCAGAAATTGGCAGAGGGCATAAAGAGGCATTTTATCGTAGAAAACATATGATAGTAAATAAGCACGTAAAGAGACGTCCAACATCACTAACCTTTAGGGAAATGTAAATCAGAACCACACTGAGACATCACCACAGGCAGATTAGAACAGATACAATAATGTAACAATACCAAATGCAGCCAAGGTTGTAGAGAAACTGAATCTCTTTGGTGGGAATATAAAATGGAACCGCCACTCTAGAAAACAGTTGGCAGTTTCTTAAAAAGCAACCATACACTTACCATAAGGCCCAGCAATTACCCTCCTAGGCATTTGTCCCAGAGACATGAAAATGTACGTGCACACAAAAATGTGTACGTGAATGTTCAAGGTAGCTTATGTGTGGTAGCCCAAAACTGGACACAACCAGCAGGTCCTCCAGTAGGTGACTGATCAAACAAAGTGTGACAGTTCCCTGCTGTAGCATACTATTCAGCAATAAAAAGACATGAACCATCAGCACATGCCGCCACTTGGTGATGTCAAGGCTGAGTGGGGTAAAACAAAGCCAGTCTCAAGAGGTCAGACACTGTGTGACTCCATTTATGTAGCATTCTCAAAATGGCAAGATTACAGAGCTAGAGAAGCAATTAGTTGTTGCCAGGAGTTTGGGACGACAGGGGAATGGATGAGGGTTTGACTATAAAGGGACCCAAAGGAGATCTGCTGCAATGGATTTGCCCTTAATCTTGACTGTGGTGGTGGTTATCCACATACACGTGATAAAATGACCTCGAACGATGCTCACATGGTGCAGATGTCAATTCGCTGGGGTTGATATTGCACTGTATTTATGTAGCAGCATACATACTATACTGTAGAATTGGAGAAACTCAGTGAAGAGTACACTGCCCAAGATCTTTCTTTACTAGTTTGCAACCTCTTTGAATCTGTAATTGCCTTGAAATAAGTATTTTTACAAAGTTACCAATAAAATAAAAATAATCATAGCTAACATTTCGAGAGCACCTACTGTGTGCCAGCCCTTGGCTAAGTGTTCACTGGACATAATTTGTTCCAATTCTTGGTGGGAAAAGTTCTGTGAGATGAGTAAAGTGTTATGTGTACCTTACAGATGAGGAAACTGGAGCTCAGAGGAGTTGGGTGACTTGCTCCCGGTCCCACAGAGAGTGAGTGAGGGGGTGAGAATTGAGAGAGGCAGTCTGGGTCCTGGGCCACCTGTCACCACTACCCTCTCCCTCAAGCTGCTCATGGCTTTCAGGGATGTGTAAATTCATCTGACCTCCGGGACATGTATGTAACACAGGAAGGATTCTGGGGCGTTGGAGAATTCATGTGATAGAGCCAAACAGACTTTTTCCTCCACTCCAGGGCTGGTCTTGGTACTTGAGAGAGGCTTGTGTCATGGTTGTAATTGAAGTAAAGGTTACTGGAGGTCCTCCATGCAGAGGAAGGCCGGGAGAAGGGGAGCATTTGCAAATACAGCAGGTGTTAGCACATCCTTCTGCCTCTTCTGTCCCAGTGATATCCGTCTCCAATTTCCATGCTGATTTATCTGAGGTTGGAGTTATTTCTTTGTTCTCTCCAGCTGTCTAATCTCCCTTTGATCCCAGACTTAAAAAAAAAATCTTTGACTTCTGTCAACCTGAAAATGCTTGGCACTTGCCAGCCTTCTCCTGCCTTGAGCCCCGAGCCCTGGTCTCGCCATGATTCCCATATTCCACTTTGCTACCTGCCTCATGGAAGTGCTTCCAGTGCAGAGGGCAAAAATCTGACCAGCCGCGTGCCCCCAAGGATGCACCACACATGTACTGTGATGCCCTATTTTTCTTCTTAGAAACGTCATGGGAGGGTAGGTCCCTTCCAGAGAATGGGCTCAGCAGTCTGGTTGAAACCAGCTGGGCTCCAGCCTTTCTCAGGCAGGACCACCTGGGTAGAGCCCAGAAGAGAACTAAGTCTCTGAGCATGAGGGAGGCATGGGCAGGCTGGGCCCTGGAAAGTGTTGCTCTGCTGGAAGCCCACAGGAGGCCCCTGGGCAGAGAGAGAACTGCTGTCCTGGTTTGTTCAAGGAAAAGCCTTTTCTCTCTCTTATAAATATGGTTTCCTTTGACGTCCCCCAGTCTCGGGTGAAGGTTCAGCTAACAGTCTGATAAAATTCCCTCCCAGGGACACTGGGAGGACAGCAGTGAGGCCTGGGCCCAAGCGGGGTTTGGAAGTGACATTTGGGCCCAGGTGTTTTGGGAAGAAGTGTGTTCATGGCAGAGGCGGAGGACGTGGATTCCACAGCTCTGGAGAGGTGGAGTCCCAGGCTGATGTTTTTCTAAGACACAAAGAAGCCGTGACTCCAGGAAGGACCACAGATAAAGATTCAGGCTGAGAACCTGAAGATGGATGCACAGTTGGGGTGGGGGCTGCAGCCCAGAGAGTAAGATGGAGTGAGGGGTTCAGAGAGGCGGAGGGGAGCAGAGTCTGAAGAGAGGCCTTGTCGGGGGCCTACAGCCTCCCAATGGTGGGGGTGTGAACGGTTCACCAGGATCCACTCCTGTGGCCAAGGCTACTTTGGCTCCCATGACAGAGATCATGAGAAGAGCCAGGGCCCTAGGAGATTGTACTGACTGTTACGGGCAGACATTTGGGGGAGGACTCCAGGCAGTTGAGGGTAAGCTCTCGTGAAAGGCAGCATGGCTTTTCCACACTATCCCACACTCTCTCCCACTTCACCCCCTTTCCAGTCCAGCTACCAGCTCTATCACAGCCCTTCGTGCCTTAACAAACCGCATCACACCCTATGTACCTGGGGAAGTTGCAGGCGAGACTGGGATGCCTGCCCCCCCATATCCCACGGTGGGACAGCCTCCCTCTTCTGGGTTTCCGGAGCCCTTGCAGAAACCCTCATCCCTCACGGCCCTCCTGCTCCAGGCCTCTTGCACTCTCTCCACTGTCTCAGGACATGTTCTGAATCCAAATATTACACAGGTCCTCAAAGTAGACAGAAAGCCAGTGTAGAACCCTGACTCTAGGTGTATACCTACACAGTGGCCACAGCAGATGGCTATGGAGTGGTTTAGGATAAAAGAGCGTGTGTGATATTACATGGGGCTCCTTGCATGGACAAAATAAAGCCAAGTATGAGAGAGAGAAAGAGAGAGATCATAGAGGTGAGCAGTTTTTAGGAGAAGAAAAGGGGAGGCCAGGGAAGACATTGGTGTCCCAGCTACATCACTACTGCTTGGCTGGACTTACACTGTGGCTGCCCCAGGCCAGTGTGTTTCACCCCCACCCCTTCTCTGTGTCTCATAGCAGAGCAACTAGTCTGCTGTTAAGCAGAATTGACAGTTTGAGGACAATCACTGTGTACTTACTTCTACATGTACAAAAGTACATGCCATCAATTTCATTTCTGCTCTTCCTTTAAAGAAATGTACCTCCTGGTTGCGAGTCCAGTAGAGTTCTTGCGATGTCTGGAACACTGAGTAGGAATGCTTCCTCTGTCCTCCTCCGCCTCCTATTTTTCGTAACCCATCCGTTCTCAATATATCTATTGCGCATCTCACGTACTAGGTGTAATTCCAGATGCTAGGATCACGGCTCTGAATATATCAAAGAAATAAAGAAGTAAGTGAATACAGATTGTGACTTCAGGTAGGGAAAGCGGCTAGACTGCATTATGGTAGGAGTTCTTTTATATAAGGAATTGAGGACATCCTGGCCAGGGAAGTGTTGTGGCCCGTTCCTAGAACAGGACACCAGCGCCTGGGGGGCTTCTGCAACATTTCTTTCTGGCAGGTCTGGAGGCTGGGGAGCCCAAGATAAGGACAGGGGCAGAGCTGGTGTCTCCCTAGAGCCCACTTCCTGCTTTGCAGGTGGCCTCCCATGGTGCCGGGCAGAGAAGGGAGCCTCCCTCTTCTGGGTTTCTGGAGCCCTTGCAGAAACCCTCATCCCTCACGGCCCTCCTGCTTTGTATAAGCACACTCACCCCGCTCACGGGGCTGCCGCCCTCCTGCTATTAATTACCTCCCAAAGGCCCCAGCTGCTAATACCATCACATGGGGGTTAGGATTTCAGCATATGCATTTCAGGGGCACGCACACATCTTCGGCCTTTAGCAGGAGGTAATACTTAAGGAGAGACGAAGGTGATAATAACTAGAGGAGCAGCTCGCATTCATGGTGCATTTCCTTAAGGTGGCAGGAGCCGTGCTAAGAGCTTGCCATGTATTATCTCATTTAATCCTCTCAGTAGCCTTTTGTAGTAGGTCCTTCCTCATCTGCATTTTATAAACATGGAACCCCAAGCTCGCAGAGTTCAAACTGCTTTCCCAGGATCAGGAAATGAGAGATGGAAGGGGGACTTCACCCTGCTTCACCTGACTTCAGAGCTTGGCACTCACCCACCTCAGTCTGCTGCCTGAGTATTTGTACCCGTAGGGACAAGCCCCCAGTTCTCTCTCCCCAGGGGGCTGTAAGTAAAGGTGTCACACTGTGCTTGGTAGAAGCTTCAGCGCTTTTCTGAACCCCAGTATGTGTGTGGGGTGTCACATTGGCTTCTGCCTATTTATAGATTAGGCTTCAACAGAATAATTTTTTTAAAAGGATTGAACTCATTAAAAGAGTTGGAGGATGACTAGTCTAATGAATGCTTATTTAAACATTTAATGTAAAAATTAAAGTTTTTTGTGGTCAAGTAGCAGCATGCTTAATTTCAAGTCACAGTCCGAGCACTTTGTGATGCTGACCCAAGTAATCCTCACAGTAACTCCATGAAATAGGTTCATCTTATAAATGAGGCGTCTGCCATCCTGAGACGAGTGGCTGTCTCAGGCCCCACAGCTGGTAAGTAGCAGGACGGGGAACTGGGCCCGGTGGTCCAGCTGCAGAATGTATACACCGTTAATCCATGACGTAGGGCTAGGGACCTGAACCTTCAGTGTCACTGGGCTTAAGTAGAAGCCGTGCTTGCTCTGAAATCTGGATTTGGGGCTGCGTGTCCATGAAGCGCACTTTACACCCGTGCGGCTGCAAGACTTCCTCACTCAGCATTCCCTGTGATGATCTCTGCCTGGACTATCTGCTGATGAAGGTGTGACGATTCTCATGCGCAAAATTTGATTCCCAGCTTCCATATCCATGGGCCTGGCAGGGCCTGCTTATGTAACTAATTTTAAAAGATGGATTGTTAGTTCATCACGTTAATGAATTCAGCCAACACTGGCGGCCAGAGCCCAGCAGCGTCCTAAGCCGCCACCACGGCGTTTGTTTCTTACATTCAATGATACACCGTCAACCGTTGGATGGCCCTCTTGACCAAGTTAATTTTGAAGGTTAAAAGGCACAGGAAAATCATCATAAACCACTCACTTCACTTCACCTACTGTCCAGCCACTTCTGACCCCCACTCTGAGGAGGCGTTCATGTTAAATGTTCCTTAAAGGTCTGCACTGTAAATCTCGGGGCTGTGGTCAGATTCCTGGCAAACTGGAGTCACTGTTAAGACTCTCCTGCAGTTTGCTCTGTAAAAGGAGGGTTTGGACTAGATACCATGCCATGTGTCTTCCACTGATGGCCAGTCTGTGGTGAACCATGGAGACTGAAGTCAGCAAGGGTTCCATTCTGGACTGGAAAAGCTGAGTCACTGTAAATCCCAGGGCCTCAGTCACTGGAATCACCCAGGAGAAGAAACAGTATTGATTTCTCATATTACTGATTTCTGGGTGCTGCCTATGGAATCACTGTCTCGCTGAACAATAAAGTATATTATGAGGAAAAGGAGGGATGGATCCAAGGCTTCCCCCTCACTGCCGTTTTTCTTTTCTGCCCCTGCCTTAGCAATCTTCATTGCTTGGTGTCTCTCAGCCACCCGGCAGGGCCTCACAACTCTCCCTGGCTCCCTGTGCGGAAGCCGGGCTGAGATGATATGCAGCCCTCCAGATGCTCCCAGCCTCATCGTTCTAGAACAAACCGAGAGATGATTTAGGAGGTCTCTATAAAACTGGGGATCATTGGCCTAATTGGAGTCATTTGTCCTGTCCTAAGCTATCAAATCAGTGCTCATAGGTTGCAGAGAGTTGGGTGGGGGTGGTTTTTCTGTTATATTTTACAATGATTACTTTGAATAGACTCTCATTTCTGAAGTTAATGCTCTCTGCAGCATATCTGGGTAGAACTCTTGCAAGAGATAAATAGCAGCTCTGATAGACTGAGGTTTGGCCCATCCTGAAAGAGGATGTCATATCTAAAAGCGTAACTCCAAAATAAAGACATGCTCACTTGAGTTAGAAGGAAATTATAATCCCCTACAAGATGGTTCTGCCTAATTCTTTCTAATTCAGGAACAGTAGAAAACAAGAAAGCATATGTACTAAGAGAAAAGTGAGATGTGAAAAAAAATCCAAGGGAGAAATACGATAAGATTTGGATCACACTAAGTTCTATTTATGCTGCATGCTTTATTTTTGTTGAAGTCGCATGTGAAAATAGCCATATTGAAACAGCGAAAAGCTCGCATTCAACTTGTGGTAGAGAGAGATCATGTTCGTTTGAAAGATTTGGCAATAACAGTCAAAGCAAAGAACGAGTTATTCACAGCAAAACCATAAAATGGTGGGATAGGGAGAGATTCCACTTAGGAACTCTTAGCTGCCTGCTGCACTTCCAATGGCAAATAACAGCACAGTCTCAAAATGCTGCACAAAAGCCCAGCGATATTTATTCATATTAAAGAAACACAACTTCTGACTACATAAAACGACTCCCTCTTGACAAAGTCTAAACAAAGTGTGTCAGCCCACCAGTAAAGCAAGCTGGCTTGTCAGGAAGTGACATTTTATCACCACAGTGCAGAGGCCGAGTATCTGGATCTTATCACACAGAAAAGGATCTTTGTTCTTTGATTTCTCCTGGCGTCTTTCCTTCCCTCTCGTTAAACCACCCAGTCTTCGCTGTTGGACAAAGAGAAGAGAAATATATCATTATGCTTAGTTATTTTTAAAAGCACCTGCTTTTGGGAGCACACTTTGTGAAACTTATTTGAGACGAATTAGCCTTTTAAAATGGTAATGACATAAAATTACATTAAGTAATTTTCCTACAAAATAACTCACAGTGAAAATAATGTGTGACACCGTCAACTTGAAGCCCGCTTAGGATCTTGTTGGGATTCAGTTACTGCAGGGAGACTGTCTGGTACTTAAAGCCTGTATCTGTTTCCACCTCTGGGAGTGTCCACTTTGTGAATCCTGTCCTCCCCTGAATTTATGGGTCTACTTCCTGGTCCCTTTGTTAGCACTAAAAGGGGGTTAGCACCAGCTTGCCCCTCATGGCTGACTTTTCTGGGGTTCCCATCACTTTTCTTTAAACCAGATATGAAGGGTGAAAACTGCAGAAGCGATACTCTCGGTGAGTGAAATAATTAGGAAGCACCGTCTCCATAATTATTGTGTCACTGGCTCTGGAGGGACATGAAAGCTTGTCCTGTCCCTTTAACAGGACAAGTTGCTAATCTCTTTAACATTTTTTCCCCCCTTTGGACTGATAATATATCACAAAATGTTTGCTTTGTAAAATATTCCTAAAGTGAGACTTAAGCAATAATGCACAGATTATGGAAATGATGCTCATTAAATAGAGGGCAAGATTTCTGGGAAGCCACAGAGCTGCTTCAAAACATGTAACCTCCATTAGAGGCTTCATTTGAATGTTTATTCATGGAGCAGTAAACGTTTATTATTATACATTTTATTGAAACATAAATTAAAGAACTGTAATTATGTGTTTGGCAAACAGTGAAGCAATGCGCATTTGTCACAAAATGAGTAAGACAAGGAAAAATGCCATAACTGTTTCATTTGCATCCAAATCCTTTATTGTATACCCAGCAGAAAGACACCCAGAGGGAATAACTCTGCAGATGAATGTTCTGATATGGTGTGCAAATAAAAAAATACATATTCTAGATATCCTTTCTAGCAAAGAGAGCATTGTAGAATTAATATGTGAAGGTCAGAAGATACCTGAAGAAAGGGTGGGTTTCTTCTTCTCTCCTGAGAGAGCACCACAGTCACTCTTAGTAACGTTAATGCAAAGCAAAGAATACATAACCTCGGCAGTCTGCGTGATACTGATTGTTTTCAAGGCAAGCTCTTTGCTCCACACAGTCATATTTGAGGAGTTTTTACAAAGGACTTACGTGAAGCTGGAAAGACAAGACCTTCAAACTTTTTGGTACAGAGATGTTCTTGACTGGGGAAGAAAGGTATGTGTGATGTAATTGTAATGGCTTCGTCCGGGCCACATTCTTATGTTTTAAGCGGCAGGAGGAGACAAGAGGGGCCCAGACAATCTGTGGGTATCAGGTTCCTTTTTTCTTTGTTTAAAGCAAGAGAACAAATGAAGAACAGCTAGTCACCCACCCACCCTCCCCTCCCTCCACCCACCCTCTGAATATTTACACAATGTGTCCTCGAAGCTACGAACCTGGGAGCAGGGGAAGGAAATAAGCAGGAGAATCATAGGGTGAGGAATGACCCAGAGTTCCAGACTAATGCAGAAAGGGTACCTGTAATTATTAATACTTGATGGTAAAAAGTACTCATTGAGGTACATGGAGAGAATCAGAGGGGGAAGCTGGGGAGGAGGAATGGGAAAAGGAGCTCCACATGGAGGGAAGACACTTTTTTAATGTTTCCACCAAGAACATGTACTGTAAGCACAGCGTCTCCAATGATAGCCGATGCAATAAATCCCAGGGGAGCCAATGCTGAATCCTTCTTTGTATCTCTCGGAAGTCCTTTCACTGGAAGTTTCGCTGAGGCGCTCTCCCTGCCCAGCGGCAAACAGCACCAGCTTTACAGAGAACCTCTGACCTCTGCACGTGGGGCTGAGGGGGAGGATGCTTTGTCCTGGACAGTCTGCCTGGACTTCCACCTGCCAGAGAAGGGGTGGCTGTGTATGAGAAGGTGGCTTCGCAGGTCTCACTTCAGTCTGTCAGCTTCTGTAAGGGCAGCGATCATACGTCCTGCTCTCTTCCGGCTGGACAGTTTGAACAACGTGAGCCTGGCATGCCATTAAAACTGATCATGAGCCAGAAGATAATACATCATATCTGTAGAAGATTGATCTCCAATTTACAGGAAATCTGTACTTTCTTAGGCCTCTGTTGCACAAGTGCTTAATACCCTAAGTGTGAGCAGCATATAAGGCACTGGGCTTATAGTTTCTGCCAGGCTGCGTTTGACTGTACCAGAGTACCAATAGTAAGTGTCAGAGCTGAGCTTTCCATTGAGAAAAATGTACCCACACTACTCCCTTAAGCCCCAGTTTCTTCTTCTGTAACTTCTCCCTCCCTGTCTCACCTTTCAAATGGAGAAAAATAACTATTCTAATGCAAAAGGTTATTGTAAGGATTATAGGAAATATGTAGGCCAATGCTGGGGTAATCTAAACATCAAGTACATTTTATTATTACTCTATTACGCAACTGTAGCTCTAAACCAGAAGGCTCCATTCTGCAGCAACCTTGCTAAAGATATTCTGCTCTGGATCATCACCAAATCTGAAGCCTGTATTTCCTTCATGGCTGGATTCTGTCTTTCTTGGTTTGAGGAGGCCTCACCTTCTGCTACTGGGTTTAGGGTGAGTGTGAAGACACTGCCGGCTCCTTAGTTGCGAAAAACGTGTCGCTGAACTACGGTTACTCACAGGGCCTGGAGGGCACCCTGACGTGGCCAGCCCAGGAATAAGAACAGTGGTCTGTCAGAAGCGCAGGTACAGTGATGGTCTCTGACCCTCTTGTCCGTGAGTTCCTCTTAGAACATCGGCAAGACTGAAGAGCTCATGCGCCTTCGATGAAATTGTAGGGAATACAATATTTTCCATGTGCCCAGATTGTCCCACTCATGTTGAGAAACTTTAGAAAAAATAAAGTTTTTTCTTTAGTGTAGAGTCGCGTGGCTGACCAATTGTGTTTTTAAGCCATACATCACTGGTGGTGCTCCAGTTGTGGGTTATAATGATATATCAGGAGAGGGATGGTGCCCTCATGATATGTGGTGCAGTACATCATTTAAGCATCACGGCTTGGATGATGTATGGCTCCAAACCACAATGAGGTTTTAAAGGGGCTTTTAGTGACCAGACAGCTTTAAATTCCAAATCTTCTAAAAATTAAGGTCTTTCCGAGTCAAGTAAAAGCCCGATGATAGAATCTGAGGCTGCATCAAGTGTCACTGGATTGGGAGCCTGGTTGCGCATCTTTTCCTTGTGGCTTTGAGCTCACAGGGTGGAAATGATGGGCAGGCTCTCCTGCAATGCCTCCTGCACAACAACAGGGGCCCAGAGAATGAAGTAAACACGAGCTAGTGGCATGGCATCTAATGGCCCATCAATTTACCCCGTAGCCCACACCGCAAGCCCCAGTGGCTCACCATCCTCACAGAGTCCTGGCTCACATGAGATGATGTTTGCTTCTTGGTTTTGCGGGGCTCTTTCACTACAATTCAGAACCAAAGGCAGAGATAACAGGTAGATCTGCTTCCTACCCATTGCACACAAATTCAAAACAGTGCCTACAGGAAGAAAACTTGCCTTTTCTATCATGTGTCTTTGTGAAGTTAAGGAGGCACTGATTGCAAGTGAGAAGAAAAATACAAGGTGAAGGGCACCTGGGCTGTTCCCCCCGAGCAGGAAATGGCAGCGATTGTCCGAGTGCCATCACCGTTCCTGTTTGAATGGCATGTTTATACAATGGTAATGCTACTTGGGAGAATGTACCCACTTTGTTTAAAAACCATTGGCTCTGGGGGCAAGGAAATCTTATCAATTAAGAAAGTGGGTCTCTTTCTCCCCCACCTTTTAAAAATTCTACTACAATAAACTCAACAAAATGAGGAATCTCCCTACTGTTTGTGTAAGAGACTCAGGCAGGGACAGCATGAGACAATTCCATTTCAAATGGTGTCTTCCATTTTCCTTTACAAAGTGAATTAAAGGGACAAATGGTAGCAGAGCTACTGTCATGTGGAGAGAAACACCCGGGCATGAGGAATGAGCACAGTCTCCCTGCACATTATCTCACGTCTAGTTTTTCACCCCTTTGGTCACCAGTAGATTCTGACTCTCAAATTCGTACAGATTCTTGGTGTCCACTTCCCACTCCTCCCTGACTTCCAAAGGGCAGAACATCCTGTTTCACCAAATAGAACCATCTTCTGTCTCAAAAAGAAGTCCTGGGCTTCTTTTCTCCTATACTTAGTTGCTTGACTATATAATCTGGGTAAGAGATGTGGACATACATGCATCCCTCACTATTCGGAGGGTCTAAATTGAACAATATGAATGAGGCAGGCTTGGTGTTGAGAGAGATGTGGGCTGTCTCATTGGTTGTTAAAGAATCCCCCAAATTAAGTCCATTTCTTGTCTGTAGAGAGAACACTGGTACGTCATATAATTATTTCTTTGTCATAAGATAACAGTCTTTACTTATATGTTTATAGTACTGTCGGTGCACCATTTGCCCACCCAATGTTAAGTCATTATCAGTTATAACATTAGCTATCATTCATGTGCAAACATTCTATGCTAATAACTGTGCATAGGATTACATCCTTGCTAAAACACTAAGAAATGGCAACTAACTTTCTCTGTTTGCTAGATGAGGGAACCGAGGCTTACTGAGGGTAAGTACATTGGCCAAGGTCACCTGACTGATAAAGTGGCAGAGGTGGAATTCTAAGCCAGGCTAAGGGGATGTCAAGTCCCATCTTTCCTGATTAAATAATATTTGGCTGCATTTATGTCCCAGTTTATTTGGAACAGTCCAAATTTTGGCTTATAGTTAGAAATTGACCAGTGTAGTTACCGTTAGAGTCAGTGTAGTTCAACAGCACCTCCTGCCACTCCTCAACGTTCCGTTTTGGACAATAAATTATATGGCGCCCTAACTAGCGGTGTGTTTCATGCTGGGGAGTCTAAGTTCTGCTGGTATTCTCATCTGCCTTTAAGGGGGGAAAGCAAAGAAGAAAGGAAGGTAAGGGGGCAGGGTCTTGTGAAATTCCAGAAAAAGATGGCCTACTAGCTCTGTTTGTGTGCTTATCGGCCACTTGTGCATCTTCTTCATACAAATGCCTATCCGTCCTCTGCCTCTTTTTTAATGGGGATGTTTGTCTTTTTATTACTGAGTTCTAATAGTTCTTTATACATCCTAGATACGTGTATTTTATCAAATGTGTGTTTTGGAAAAGTTTTCTCCCATTCTGTGGATTCACTTTCTTGATGGTATCCTATGAAGCATAAGGTTTTAAAGTTTGATGATGTTCACCCTCTCCCAGACTTAAGAACCCTTGGGACCACAGTGCACCCAGGTGGACAAACCAGGATCATGCATGCTCTTCCCATTTTAAGGTCAGCTGGTTAGTAACCTTAACTACAACCTAATCCTCCTTTACCATGTCACCTAATACCTTCACGAACCCAGGCATTAGGATATGGACATACAGGAAGAGGCCACTGTCTGCCTACCACAGCAGTGTTTTGTTATTTGTTTAGACTGAGACTTGCTTTCTACCATTAGTCACCGATCTGAGATGGGTTCTCACTGGGCAGCCGGAGGTCAGAGGACCCACTTAGGAAGCAGGGTAGCTCCCTCTGTAGCCTTCCCTGCCCTTTGTCCTGCCATGATTTTATCCCTTGTAACAAAATTACAGTATGTACTAGCAAGGATGGAACACATCATTGTGACTATACTGGTCATCCTCAGCTGAGTATGGGGTAAAGTAGGTATGTTTAAAAAACAGAAGGAAACACAAAGGTGGTACAAACAAGGTAGGGCCTATGAAACTGTTGTCAGGGTATTAAACCTCAGAGAGAGCCTACATTTGGAGAAAAACCTAGAGACAACAGAAAGGGATTATAAGACTAAAATTTGCTCAAGCAGGTGAACCAGGACAGGGTGGATCTACTGATTGGTGAAAAATTACATAAAATTAATAAGCGAGCGGGGGGGGGAAATAAAGACTTGACACTGTACTACCTTGTTACTCTATGTTTTATGGGGCATGGCTTCCACCCAGGAAGAAGTAAAGTGGAAATGGAACATAACACCCTTGCTTGAAGTGAATTGAAGTTTCTAGTGAAAGGCAAATTCCATCCCATGATCATAGATGGACTTGAAGATGTGGTCAAAGACATGACTGAGAAATCACAGAGCTTGAGGGAGGCGTCAGGAGGCCACATGGAGAAGATGTCCTTATATTTGGAACAGGGAGAAGCAGGGAAGCCCCATGAGAGGTGATATTGTTTGGTGGTCAAGAACAAATACTCAGGGTTGGACTGCAGCTCCCGGCATTCCCTGCAGGAGCTTGGGCAAGTCACTTAGCCTCTCTGGGTGTCTTTTGTCACCCGAACATGGTGATGCACTTACTAACTACTTCTCAGAATTATGATAAATGTTAGTAGAAATAATGATATAAATCAGCCCAGGCACTGGCATGTAGTAAGATGTCAATAAATGGTAACAACAATAGTTAATACTACCAAGAGTAATAATTGTAATTGTAGAAACTAGCAAGCTCAAGAAACTTAACCCAATATTTCCTAAGAAGTGATGTCTTCCCTCCTCTATAGCTACTGCCACTGAATTTTTTTTTTTTTTGCAAAACTCCTTTTCTTTGGAAAGTTGTCTGTGCTTATCTCTCTTTCTTAACCTTCCACACTCTTTTAAATCCGCTGCCAAGTTTTTTAACAGCTTTATTGAGATATAATTCACGTGCCATAAAACTCTTTTAAAGTGTACAATTCCATGTTTTTCTCTAATATACTTACAAAGTTGTGCAACCATCACGACTGTCTACTTCCAGAATATATTCATCACCCCAAAAAGAAACTTCATGCCCATCAGCAGTCGTTCCCCCTTCCGCCTCCGCAACCTCTAAGGTACTTTCTGTCTCTGAACTTGCCTACTCCGGACGTTTCATTGAAATGGAACCATACAGTGCCTGGCCTTCTGTGTGTGGCTTCTTTTACAAAGAATCGTTTACTTAGCATAATTCTTCCACTCCACAGTACTTCATTCCTTTTCATGGCTGAGCTGTGGTCCATTATCTGGATATCTCACCTGTTGTTTAGCCATTTGTTACCTGATGGGCATTTAGGCTGCTTTCCCTGTTTGGCCTTTGTGAATAATACTGCTGTAGCGACTCACGGCAAGTTTTCTGATCTCTTGGGTAGGTACTTAGGCATGGAAGCCTTGGTCATACGGTAACGCCATGTGTAACTTTCTGAGGAAGTGCTGAGCTGCATTCCAAAGCAGGGGTACCGTTCCACAGCCTCACCATATGTAGGTTCCAGTTTTCCATATTCTTGCCAACCCTTCTTATGGTGTGTGTGTGTGTTCATTATCATCCTATTCAGTGTGAAGTGATATCTCGATATAGTTTTGATTTGCATTTCACTAATGACTAATGATGTCAAGCATCTTTTCATGTCTTTCCAGTTAAGACTTTTATTCCCTCAGTTCCACTGAAACCAACTCAAGCTTTTAAACAGTGCAGGTGCCCTTGACCATCCTTGTCTCAGCGTCAGCACTTGCCCTCTCTTGATTTGCTGCCTTCCTCACTGTATCCTTAGCCTGAATCTTACTTCTCTTCCTCAGCTCTAGATGTTGAACTGTCCCAATTCTGAATTTTTAGTTCTTCCTGCTATAGTTTTCTTCATGACACTCATCTCCATCTGAAACGAAATTTGATGTGTATGTATTGACTCGCTTATTTTCTGCATTGCCCGTTGGAATGTGGCTCTCTGGGGGCAGGGAAAGCTTGCCTTGTTCATTGCTATACCCCTAGTTCCTAGAATAACACCTGGTCATATATATTTTTGCATGAATAAATGTATTAGAAAAATGTAAATAGATGTTATATTGATAAAGAGCTGAGATCTCCATAGTTAGATAGGTTTCCAGATTGCTAAATGAACAAACTTAACCACGGGTCTTCCCAGATACTTTAATATGCGAATGAGTATTGTGATATTTTAGTTGCCCGTGAAAAATGTTGGTTGTGGAATGTGTCATGGATGTTTTGAGGTACTCTTACAACTCAAGCCACCAAACTGCTCAAAACTCTAGCAAAATCGGGATCACCAAGGAAAGCTGTGGTCACCAAGGCTCAGGATGAATTCGCTAAGAACATCACGTCAAATCACCCTTTTGTGTGCTGTTCATAGGTTCCTTCTCAGAAGGCCATGCTACTGGGGAGGTCATGGCAATGGAAATCTTTCACAGAGCGAGGCTCTGAGCTGGCTTTATCATCATATGCCTTTTCTGAGATGTCCGTTAGGTTGTCAGGATCTTATGGTCAGTCTGTCACATAGGAATTTATTCAAAATATTAAACTGAGTTGAGATCTATGCCCTTGGGGAAAATCACCTGTACAATGAACTGTTTGCTGTCATTGATGTCGTAGTGAATTTCAAGTGGTTACCAATGATTAAGAGAGGCATTTCCAGGACTGGGTGGTAGTAGAGCTTATAGAGATAGCCCTGAACACCGATGCAGGAAAGCAAGGTAAAAGAAAAGGAAGCATGAGATGAGTAGGGGGACCCAGAAGGTTCCCCTAACATAAGTTCACAGCTGGCCATATGTCACTAGCAGACAACAAATGGCATATCCCCCAGAGGAAGGCATGGAGGCTGACCAGCATGCAGGAAAGCTAGGGAAGCATTCTGTAACGGGTCTCCCACAGTGCAATGGGGCAGGCTGAACAGTAAGTGACCTTGGTGCCCACATTAGCACATTTGGCAGGAGAGGGGGTCAGGAAGCAGATAGAAGCCCGTGGTTCTCTAAGTATGGCCCTGGGATACCCACACTGGCATTGCCCCAGAATTAGTTAGAAAGGCAGATTTGGGGCGCCTGGTGGTCTGTAATTCATCAAACCCCAGGTGCCTGCTCCAGTTTGAGAACCACTAGTCAAAGCGACAGAAACAAACTTTAGGAACAGAGCAACTTTAACCATGCCCCATTCCAGGACCTTCTTCAGTATCTCCCTGCTGATGTGTGAACAGATGTCTGAATATGATCTCTGGTGTGTACGTTAATAAAAGAGATAATAAAAATAAATAAAAAATAAGAGGAATGCTAGTGCAATCCCTGTATTGAATACTATGTCCTGTGTAGCACGCTGAGCACACACTTACTAGATTTGAATCTCTGGAACAACTCTGTGAGGTAGGAAATGCTGCCTCATTAAAGATGAGGCTACTGAGACACAGGCCTCACGAGGCAAGGCCACAGTGTAAGCAGCACAGACAGGATTTACCTTAGGCAGTTTGACTGTAGAACATGGGTTGGCATTACTTGATTATTAGTAAGTACAGGGGAGATGACAGATGGATGTGTGGATAGATCCATCAATCGATGGATGGGTAGAAGAAAGGAAAAGAGGTGAGTGAAGAAGGGAGGAGAAATGGAAGAAAAGAAGAAAAAAGAAAGGAGGAAGGCAGGCCTGCAGGATTTGGAAGCAAAGATTTCATGAAGGCTCCTTCTGAGCTGGGCTGTATCCTTATATTGTGCTGGTTTTCTCAACCTGCCAGGTACTTCCATAAATTTCAGCCTGGGCCTGTCCTATACTGCTCTCTCCTAAGAATTTGGTTCCTTTGGGCAGTTTGTGATTTATTTTTCCCTCTCTGGTTTTCTCCCTGTGTGCCTATGCTCCCCCAGTCTTTGTTACTTAAGCATATACTCATCCTAGTTGCTGAGGAATCACGACTGGCTTCCTCATTGACTGGAGAATATTCTGGCAAAAACGTGTCACTCTTTGGGGACTGTGTGCTCAGGAGCCGATGCAAAGCTCCTCTCTGCTTCATTCACCTTGGACGGCCTCGTTCCCTGCCTCTGCTCTAACAGCACATCATTTTGCGCTCCTCACGCAGCTGAGCCCCAGGGACACTTCATCTCACCTTCCCAGGAGGCCCGTTGGAGGCTCCGAGCCTGATCGCCGTCATCAAGAAGGGTGGGCATGATCCCGGACTGTTTGATTCTTTGTCTGCCTGTCCGCAGTTAGGCTTTTCATTTTCACATTCCTCCCCATGGTTTGTAATAAACGCAGGAGCACAACTCAAGGGCAGGAATGAGGTTTAACTTCAGCAGAGGTCCAATAGAGGCTATTTGGAAAGTAAAACTTTCAAATGGCAGTTCAGCCTTGAAGAATATATTGAATTAGATACGCTGCGTGCCTTGATTCATGATCTCTGCATAACAGCACTGCTCTGTGTCTTACCTGGGTGTTTTAGTAGACTAGAGAAAGGGGCTGTTTAAAAGATTAGCATCGCAGAATCAGTGTACGTGCCGAGGGGGATCGCTGGGGCCAGAGCCCGGTGGCCTGGCTTCCGGGGCGACTCTGCCACTTCCTGTGGGGCCTTGACCTTCCGGAGCATAGATTTCCGCATCCGTAAAATGGAGATCCTAGTGGAACTCGCCTCATGGGACTATTCAGAGCATTGAGTGAGATAAACGCCAAGCACAGAGCTTTCTTACCATAGTAAATAAAAGCTTAACAAATGAGAACGCTTCACATTGCCATGGTGTGATTATTACGGAAGCCCAAATTCGGTCATTTGGCCCTTGCCCCTTCCCGCTCTCACGCCTTTGCTCTTCACTCAGGCAGTTGCCTGCTACCCAATTCTTGCTTCTTGTCAGACGCAGAGTTTCTGTGGTCACCTTTGACAGCGTGCTGTCATCTCAAAGCACCGGCTAAATACAACCAAGATTGACAACTCTGAATAATTCCGCCGAGCCCCTAAAGCACTCTGGCATTTCACTCAAACTCCTATAGATGCCGCCAAGTTCTCTCTTGTTTTGCGCCTCTCTAGTCTCTGCAGATTTCAGATATAGTTACTGAGGTGAACATCATCTTCCTCTGAAAAATAATCCAGCAGGAACCTAGGAGGAATAATTGGGTTTCACAAGAGCTTTGCTGTCAAGCCTAGAAATATATGGGAAGATAATCACATTTTATTTTTTCTTTCTTGTACATTTTCAGCATGTTCACGTCCACGTTCTTCCAAGGAAGGCTGGAGACTTTCAGAGGAATGACAGCATCTATCATGAGGTGGGTCTGCTCTTTCGGATCTTTGTTTGATCACAGGGGCTGTCAGTGTGATAAAAAATCAACTTGATGAATAAGGTGTCACCTAGGATTTATGATATTAAATGGGATTCCACCGAATATGACTTGGGTAGTGGTGGTAGAAGCCAAGGGACCAAGGATGGCCATTACGGGAACCGAAGACAAATGAGTTATATAATGCTTTCTTCTTCAAATGAAACTGCCGAAACCAAGTATCCTTGTGATTTCTGCCCCATCATTTACCAGGACGCTAAATATTGGTTGGAGATATGTCCAAGAGTCTCCATAGGAGGAAATCTGCAGTGTCACCCATGGAAATGAAGCAGATTGATAGATTATTGTTTAGTGAAATACTGCATTTAATTTTTTAAAAACTTTGGAACTCAGCTTGTCTGGTCTAACAGCATTTATTTGAAGTGGAACTCTGAATTATAGTCAAGCAGAAATTGGGTTTGGTTTGAATTATATGAGCGTAACCCATGTATCGTAAACATTTTAGTTAACTGGTTTCTGGGTACTTCCATTCTAAGATACAAATATGATATCAGTACAAAGGTGAATCAGCAAAAGCCATGTGATCTGCTCCTAGGGTCTAGTCTGCATGAGAACCTTCATGTACCTGTCTGCACTTATATGTAGCATATAGCCTATAATGGATATGCTAGGATAAAAAATAAGTGGGATTATTTTTAAATGCTGGGATAATATCATTTCTGTTTAACGACTTGTTCTAGCCAAGGAACGGTAAATAATTTTGTAAGAGCTGATCAGATGGCAGTGGTGCCCTGGAGGGCTTGGTTAGAAAAGGCTGAAAGGCTGTTTCTGGATACAAGGAGAAACATTATGATTGATTAGCAATGTCTGCCCCTGGTGTCAAATAGGAGAGAGGTGCTGTTTTAGCCATTTATTTGACTTCCTGTTCTAACCCTTTGAGAATGATACGTGAAGTAAATTTTTAATTTTGGTTGTTGATCGTATGGCTATGACTATCCCTACTCAGTTTGCAGGGATCAGATATAACCTTTTTGTATTATAGGACTTTTCTTTTTTGTATTTATGCATCTTTTTTGTATTTTTAGGCTTTCTTTATAGTGACTGGGTATAAGGCTACTCACACCCTGAAAATTTAGAATGAAAGGTCAGCAGTTAATAATGAGACTTGCAATGAATTTTTCTGGGACTCATTGAATCCTGTGAGGTGACTGGCGATCACACCTCTGGGATATCCCTCATTACTTGGTACTTCCTGTGTTTTCCAAGAGTTATGGTAAAGCCTGTGTAGGGTGAAAATGCTCTAGTCATTGGTCCCTAAGTGCTGGTCTGTGGACCAACTGCTGTAAATCTCAATTCGCAGGAGATACCATCCCTGGAGATTCTGGTCCAGTGGATTGCAGAGGCACTTAGGAGTCAGTAATTATGCAAGCATAAGAAAAATCTCCAGAAGATTCTGATGCTAGGTTTGAGAATAGGCTTTCTCCCAAATTCGTGCTTTCTTGAAGCTAAACTGTAATACTATAATCTGAATTCATTGTCATTGGATGTGGTATGTGGTTTGGGGTTCGTAATGGCTTAGTTCGAGCTGGAAGAAAATCAGAATTATGGAGTTATTATGAAGAGATGCATTTAAAAAAATACAAGTACTGATCTTATTAGCATAAACTAAGGTTAATACAATGTTGCCAAGTACAGGCTATTTTAATGAATAAATTAGCACATGATTTATATACAAGTGAATACTGTTAAAGTGGTATTAAAAATACTTGAAAACACTGTTTTCATAGGCTGAACTGTCACCCTGAAAATCTTATTTATATTCCAAATGCACTGTGACAACAGCTCAGGGCTCCATTTCAGCCCAGTTTGAGACACCATGTCCAACACTGAGCTTGGTTTGTGGCCCTTCTCTCCTCCCTTACTCTGTCGTCCTTACGGGCTTGCAGACACAGAGTCTCTAGGCCCACAGGCAAAGCAACACATGTTCCTACTTCCTGCCCATTTAGAGAAGCATCTCAGGAAGTAATTACTGTAAGAGGGTTTTTTTTCCCTTTTTTTTTCAATCAGCTGTAAGTCACATAGAGTATAGACAGTACCTCTAATGGAGATTGTGGTTTAAGACTCTGAGGAGACTGGACTTTGGAGAGAGGCAGAAGTAGGTTCCAATCCCAGCAATACCTACCAATTGTGTGACATTGAGCAAGTCACTTAACCATGGTCTTTTAATTCTCTCATCTTTGAACTGGAGATAAATCCATGTACTTGAAAAGATTGTTGCATGTGACATATGGTGTCTAAGTCTGAAAAGCTTACTGCAGGGATTGGTACATAATAAGCATTATTAATAGGTCACTGTTTCTGTTCTTATTATCATTATTAGTTCTGTTTTTCTAAAAACCTAGCAATGGTGGATAAGTGGAGATTTGGATGCTCCCATTCAGTACTTTTTTCAGGGGTCTGATGTCTAATTTTCCCTCTGCTTTGAGCCACTCATTCCCAAATTCATCTTCCTCGTTGTACAAAAATCCTTCTCCAGTTTAGGTGTGTAGTAAGATAGTGTCTAGGAAACAGCACAAGAAGCATGAAGCATTGCACAGGCATTATTGGTATACAAGATGTAATATACATGAGACTGCGTGATCTTAATCAGAAATGATGGCCTAATAGGGACCGCATTCTGTATGTTGATAAAAGCACTCACTGGAGATTATGCATGTGTCCATGTAATACAACAAACAGACTGCCTTGGTGATGGGGGGGAACACGGACATCAGGGGACTGAGCTCGATAAAATATAATTGTATTCCTACTGCTGCAGAAATAGAAAGCAACGCCTAAAGAAGCCCCGGATTATAAATTGGCTAGGAATGTTGTCTGCCCCCTGGGTGCTGAAGAAGGTTCACAGAAAGGGGATTGGGAAGGCAGAGTCTGGGCACATCGATGTGGGGAGTAGGTGGAGATGGAGAGGTTCTGCCTGGAGAAGTGAAAACTTATAGAGGGAAGATAGGGAGAGGGTCACTGTTTCCAACTGTCTGAAGACTTGCCAGTGGAAAGGGGATCACGTTCTGTGCGGCTCTAGAGTGAAGATCTGGGATTTGAGGCTACAAGGAGGCAGGTATCAGCAATGATAGAAATTCTGACACACAGGATGCCTGGAGGGGGAGCAAGGCGAGGCCAGTGAGCTTCCCATTCCTGGATCCACGTAAGCAGAGTGGATGGTCACAATTGTTCGAGAGAACTTCTAAACCCAGTCTTGGATGGACTGCATGGCTTGATGATTCCTGTCTTTACAAATCTGACCCATGTAGTCATTACCTCTGTTTTTGGTTATGCAAGCTCAGAAACTAATAGTGTGGTTTATTTTGCTATTGATAGTATTACAGCATTTGTATCACTGCCTAATAAAACAAATACTTTTTGTTTTGTTCTTGGAAAACTTCTGTGAGAACACACTCATTGATTTTTTTTCCCCATTCCCAGGCTACTTCCTCCTTTTCCTCCAGCTCATTGTTGCACATTGATGGTCATGGGCATTGTTTGCCTCCTCATGTGTGTTTTATTTTGCTAGCAAAGTGTTTTTTAATGGTGTGCTTTGTTTTGCCTGCAAAGGATTTTTTAATGAGTCTGAATACTATCAGGCACATCACTCATTCTCCAAGTCACTACATTTCCCACCACTCCGTCTTACCAAGGCTTGCCTCGCTCATTTATGGTTCCTGCTTGGCTGCTGAAGGCATTCGAGTTTGAGATCCCTGCCTATTACTTCTCTCTGCCACTCAAATGGCACTGGTCCCCAGAACCATCTAGTCCACTGTGCTTGTCACTTATCTGTAATATCCATTTTATCTCCTCATTCATTTAAAATCCATGGCTCTGGGTGAGTTCTTTTAACTTCATTAGTGTGTCTGGCACCCCTCCCCAGCTCCTATTAGTGTCATTCTCTCTCATTGTTTGCTTTCATCAAATATATTACTCTTGTTCCCACTCAGGGCCTTTGCACATGTCATTTTCTTTGCCTATAACTTCTTCCATCTTCTCTTTCCCATCATATGGCTTCATGTCTTCATCCAAACCTCAGTTCAGGTATCAAGTCCTGCAAGAGTCCTTTACATTCATCCCCCCACCCTGTCTAAGATACGATCCCTTATCCCCTTCACAGTAACTCTCATATTACCATGTTTATTTCCTTCTTAATATTTACCACACTTGACACAATTTATTATTCAATGCCTGCACCCCCAGTTGTATTTTAAGCCCTGATAATAGGATCTAATCTGGCATAGAGAGAGTCTTCAGTAAATACTTGTTAAGTGAATAAATACATAAAAGAATAAGGTGTTGGACTAGCAGAACTTCAAGTTCCCTACTCGTTTGCGCATAATGTAAAAGGAGACAACATCGTGCATTACAGAGAATCAGTTTATTTCCTCATAGCTCCATTGGTGAGATTCTGATGTGCTATCAGCCACCTGAGGTTAATTCAGTGGAGCATTTATGGAATGGAATCTATTGGTAAGAAAGCAGTGTGCAGACGGCAGCAAATTGTGACACACCGGAAAGATTTGGCAAAGTAATTATAAACCTTGTCTGATTGCTAAGCAAGTCTCGTAGGCACATGGCAAAGCTGATAAGTAACTTGCCTACCCTGGAAGCTAGACTTGTGTGTCTGTAACAACACAGATGAGGGATTTACCGAAAGCAGTCTTAGGCCCCTCTCTTCCTTTCATTCTGACCTTGATAATCTTCTCTGAGTTTACCTTCACCTGCTCTTCCTGCAGCTCCCTGCCCTGGGTTTGTCTTTATGTCTTTTGTTCACTAATTTATCTTCCCCATTTCAGAGGATGAGTCTCTCTTCTCTCCCACAAAACTGAGTTCAAGCTCCACACTTTGCAAGACAGAATCTTTTATAAAGCCCTTGCCTTACAGTTCTCCATACAGAGCTTATTATCTGTTGCTCCCCAACCCTTTCTATACCGACGTTCTTTAAATTTCCATGAATTATGTGAGGCCTTCTCTGAACGCAGTAGGCCCTCCATTATCTTGACAAGTCGATGAAGATTATGGTAATGACATAAATGAGTCCTTGGATAAAAGATCATGGACAGCTAATGTGGGGGAGGGAAACACTCATCCCCTAATGCTGTGGTCCATCATCTTATTCACCCAGTAAGACTTACCTTGGCTGTGTCTTAAATAACCAACTCTCATAACTGTATTGGACAATTCATCAAATGTTTATGGGTGACATTGAATGGTTGTGATTGTGCACTGTGTGTAAGACACATTACTGATGAAGGAAGTGACTATTACTGAAGCAAATGAGAATAGCAATCAGCAGATGGATAATTCAACCATGAATTTCATAGACAGCAACTGTGAGTTCAAGCATGTCATGGGAAACAATTGCTTGGCTTAATACAATGCACGAACAAAATCAACTTGCTAAAATACAGGTCGTTTGGCTCTAAGGGCTGGAGAAAGCTATTATATTGCCAATGATATTTATTGTTGGACTTGCATCTCTTTCACACGCCATTTGACAATGGGCTCAAAGTGCATGGGCTCCCCAGTTGACTTTTCAAAAAGGAAGGAATGTTTCAGTGAGACAGTTAATTTGCTTTTTTTCCCCCACTCTGGGTACAGTGAAGTTCTCATACTGAGGAAAGAGTTTTTGAGTATTTGAGAATTTTGGAATGAAAACTTTGTTACCTCTTTTGCTCAGAATAAAATAAGAACTCTGTGGCTTTTGCCAAATTCATGAGAGCTGTTAACTCAAAGAATCTAGATGTGAAATAACCAACAAATACATATGTAGTAGCAATAATTTAATGATCTGTAACCTCAAATTCTCTCTGAGTGGATCTCCAAATGTTCTTTGGCTATCTCTTTGAATGATAAGAGAACTGGGGAGACATCTTGTTTACCTTTTTCTATGTCAGATTATTACTCAGTTAAGTCTCTGAAAAGGAACATAAAATTAGCAGAGAAGCATTTATCTTGTTAAAAATTATTTCCACCCATTTTTCCCTGTGGAGACAAGTCAGAGGGAATGCAAATTGTGTTAGTCACGTGATGGAGTTGGCACATGTGGGAAGCACTGAGGTATGGAGGGCTCTAGGCAGTGATGGTGGGCTCAGGGCCTCCAGGAAAAAAACAGGAAATCCTTGGACACAGAAAACAAGGAGGGAAGGCAGTAGAATGGCTGAAGATAAAAAGGACTGGTATTCCTAGGATGTGGCCCAAGGCAAAGGATGCCACCTCTGGGTTTTCCTAGAGTCATCTTTGCAAGCTGCTACTCTAGGTCTCTTCTCCCAGATCTGCTTTCCTCTCTCATTTGAATAGGCTCAACTGCATATTTGTCAGAAATAAGCAAAAGCCAACCACATTACTCTATCTATCCTTAGTGCCAGTGTAAAATCACTCAATTGTTCCATTCCATGTGATCCTCCCTCACTATTTGCAGGGTCCTTTGTGTCTTGCATAGTGAATTCTCTCTCCAAACAGACATATCCCAGCAGAGATCTGTAAGGGGCCCTGCTGGTGAAGGTGGTGGCAAATACCTGCTCCAGGAAGCCCTTGTTGCTGGTGTCTCTCTGGCTTCCCACCTGCTTCTCATAGTGCTGGTCTTGGTCGCACAGTGACTGCTGCCATCAAACTGCAGTTGACATCAGTAATTGAAGATTTGACCATTTATACAATTTTTAAAATTGTAATTAGCTTTATATTTAAGATTATTGACATAACTACGAATTCACAGTCGCTTAAGAAAAGTATCAAAAAAGTTTTGGTAACTTTGGAGCCTGTGACCCACTAAAGAAAACTATCAAGGTCTCACATAAGAAAATTTTCCTAATCTATTTTATTTAGAGAGTTGAGAGCATGAAGAATAGGCACAGGAGAATTTATAGGAGGAAAAAATTATGGGCAAAAATGTATAAATACAGCAAGAAGAAAAGAAACACAAATTAATCTTTGGTACTTTCTTATCAATATATATTATAATGGCCTCAGAGGAAGGCTCCCGGACATTTGACTTGCCTCTCTTTTAAAGATGAAAAACAGAATTAAGCAAGAAATAGGAGGAAAAGGAAGATAGAAAATGCATAGTTTTATATCTGCACACATTTGAAATGTTTTTGCTTTTCAATTATCATACGTCATTCTTTAGATGAAAGAATAATGCATTTTAACTCAAATAACCTTTATAAATAAATCCCATTACCCCTCAGCTTGGATGGCGGTTCCTTCTTTGAAACTGTCATGTGTCCCATACCAGCAAGGAAGAAGAAGGCCTCCAAGTTGCCTGCTTCAGAGAAGGCACATAGAGCCCTGGAAATAGCCTCATGGCTGGAATCCCCGCATGCGTGCCCAAAATGTGGTCCTTTTGTCACCATTAGGTGGTGTCTGTCATCAGTGTCCGTAGCCTGTACTTTATGTATTGTATTCTCAAGCACCACTTCTCAACAGGAATAATGTAAGTTACATGTGTAATTAAAAATATTTCAGTACCACGTTAGAACAAGTGAAATCAACTTACTAAAATAATTTTTGACCTAGTGTAACCAAAATACTATCATTTCAACATATAACCAATATAAAACATTAATGAGATTTTTGCACCCTCTGTTTGTACAAGTCCTTGAAATTCAATATGTATTTTACGTTTCCAGCACGTCTCAATTCAGACTAGCTCCATGTGGCTAGTGGCTACCAAGCTGGGTAATACTGTTCCAGAGTTTATTAATACTTACAGCTTCGTCAGTTATCATAAAGTGTAATTTGAAGCAAAACCTCTTCGTTTTCTCACCCTGGCCGTCCAAAGCCAGACGACAGCGATTTATTTTTCCTGTTCCTCAAAACCATAAAATAACACAGGAGGTGAGTCATTGACCAGCTGAGTTAGGTCCTGTCATCCTTGATCAAAGACTTTATTGAATATTTAAAAATGAAATTACCTGAGAGATGACCAGATGGGTTCCTCTGCAGAATTTACTTTAATTTTTTTTTTTGTCTTTCTGGTACTAATTTCACCAGGGATGCTCACAAAATGACCCATGAATTTTGGGGACAGATGAGCCGCCGTGTTGATGTGCTTTCTGTCGGCCATTGTCCTCCAGTGGGCAGCTAATCAACCATTACTCAGGTGGCCAACTTTCTAGCTCCAGTTTTGAAAAAAAAACCCATTCAGTGTCCTTTTGTGGCAAGATCATGGAAATGTTAAGCCTGGAGCTCCGGATCCAGACTGGTTGCTGTTTAGTCTTAGCTCTGTGTCCTTGAACAAGTTGCCAAACTTCTCTGTATCTCAGTTTTTTCATCTGTAAAATGGGGATTATGATGGGGTTGCTGTGAGAGAGAAATGTCATTACATATAAAGCCCTAAATACAAATTTTATGCATATATATATATATATATATATATATATATATATATATATATATACACACACACACATACACACAAATAAATAAAACAAGTCCTGGTGCTTAGTTATCACTCAGTAAATGATAACCATTATGATTTGAGCAATTATCAGCCTATTATTTTCAGAGAGCATTCTAAAGAGTTGGTGGGAGTGTAAGGAGTTGGAAGCTGCAGTCGTGACTGGCTGGAGACTCCCTCTTTCGGAGGCACAGATCCTCCAAATCCCAGGAGCTCATCAAGGGGAGATCATGCAGTTACAGTGTCATCAGGTTCGCCTGTGGGCCAGCAGCCTAGAGGGACACAGCAGCCCAATAATTGGTGAGCACATTAAACGTTACGCTACCACCAGCTTGCAGCCCACACTCTCTGGACATTCAAATACAATGAGGAGATCTCTTCTCTAAAGAAGAAGCCCTGACTTCTAATTTTATTCTAAGCCTTTCCAATTGCTTTAGCTTCCTGGCAAGCAGCCCTTCGAGGTGATTATTATGATCTTCCCCCTTCCAGATTTAGAGGAGTAAATGGAGAGATACCAGATTTTCTTTCTAATCACGAAAGTTTAGGAAAGGTTCTTATACCTTCATAGATGTAAATTTTAACGCATAAGGTCAATACAGCAATTTATTACAAAGATCTTTAATGTTGAGCTTCTCGTTTAAATCTCAATGTCTTTCATGTTTCCTATATTTGAAATGGGGAGGGAAAAAATCTAGAATTGGGCTAACAGTAATAAACAATAATTTAACAATTCTAGTTCTTAATCCTTTGTTCCTAGGGAGAGGAATGATGGAAAATACTAATAGAATAAAATTATTATTGTCATTTAATGAGAGTCCACAATGGGCTGGACTCTGTTGTAGGTGCTCTGCATTTATTTCTGTAACCTTCACCTGCTGTGTAGAGTACATATTGTTAATACCACTAAACTGAAGCTAGACCTCACAGAGAGTGTTTATCTCAAGATCGTATAGGCAAAGCTTGTTTATACAAAAGTCTGTTTGATTACAAAGCTTTTGGTCTGAGGGAAATATTATCCTTTACTTTAATGGAAAACACGAAGATAATGAGATAAGTGATTTTCTTAGAGACTGACATCCAGTGATAAATCTGTTTCCATTTTTCTGTTCTTAGAGACATTCACATGCACAGACACACACACATCCCCAACACCCCAAATTTCCAGTCAACTCTCTACATTTTGGACACAGCACTGCTAAGTAAGTATGTAAGACTTAGAGTGTAGAAAGTTGGCATTTTCCAAAGTTAGACATTTACATTTTCTCTGTTTTTAGGATATGACCTACTAGTCCCCAGCTAGGTACTTTATTATAACTACTTTTTATAGTTGTTGTTGTTTTTTAACCCAAGGAAGTCATCAGCGCACTTCAGCCAAGCTTCTGCAATTCCCAAGGTCACCGTCTCCAAGCTAGTTTTATGCACTGACCCTCTTAAATACTTTTGCATGCCTTATCGTGTATTCATGTCATAATAACACACTAAAATATTTAAAAGGAAATTGCTGCCTTTTTTCTTCCTCAAAAAGAAACAGTCCTTGCTTACAACTCTCAACGGGCCATAAACATCTTCCAGGCCAGCTGTACCAGTACCCGTTGGAAATCCTTACATTAGCAGGAAGTAAGGGACTCATGGAATATTCCCTGTGCCCTGAAATGAAGCATTGCTCCAGCACCATCTTTTTCCCTTAAAAGAAATGTTGATCCTTCTTAGAAAGCAGCTGGGTCAAATCCATGCTTGAACTTTCCACTGCCTTCCCCAGTAACCTTGGCCATGTCAGTGGATGTGAACATTGAGGTTGAATTTATTTTTAGCACCCTGAAATAACCTGAAATAATCGATCTAACATGTGTTCGTAAACCATTTTCCATCCGCATGATGTATCTACCATTGACTGACCTCTTTTCCCTGGGTACTGAAATAGTTTCTTCTTTTAGGTCTCATCTCTAAAACGAGATTATGAGGAGAATGGGGTTTTTCATCTGTTGGTGATTGGATATAGGGCTGCATTCGATTCTTGAGAGAACTTGGGGACAAGATTTTCATCATTTGGTGGTACTCTCAACTGGGGAGGGAAAATATGGTGGGATTATGACATTGGCGTGCTGACGAGTTAATGCAGCCAGTGAAGTGCAGGTCCGGGCAGTGAGTTATGTTTACCTCCAAGAATAAGAAAACTGAGGTGCAGACAGACCAGGTAACTCTTCTGAGATCACAGTGACAGAGTAAGGAGCAGACCTGGAATTCACTCTCAGTTCCCTCTACTTCCTCACACCCAATAAATCCCACCGTCCAGTGGAGTAGGTTCTCAAGAGATGTTTGTTGAACTGAATCTATTACCCCCGCACCCTCTGAATCCAGACCTCGTTCTCCTCTCCCTTATAACTCTGTGGCTTTTTCAGTTGCAAATCCACCCCTTTTGGGGTACTATTTTCCTTCCTGCCAAAATCTCCTCTCAAAATAAATGCATCTTAGTTATAACAATAGTAGTCCACATGAACTTTCCTGAGATGACAGAGTATTTTTCATACTGACAAAGTCTCATGAAAAAAGAATAGGATTTTAAAGCTGGAATATCAGGCCTTTAGTCTAGAGGTACAATGGGACTTTGCTGGTAATTCCTGAATCAAAATACAAAAGCTATGTCTGGACCCTGGACCTATTTGAAGAATCTACCAGAAATTAATTGGATAAATGGTCCCTGAAAGCCCCAAGGAGCACCGTCTAAGACAGAGCAAACCATGAGAGAACAGTCTTCATGCACCTTCAGATTTTGGAATTGTGTCGACACCCTACCAAGAAAATAATAGGTAACTCTTTCTTATCCTCCTCTAAGCTCAAAAATGTTCTTACCTGTGTCACAGTTTCCAAAGTACATCAGAATATATGTGTATAAAACTTGTACAACGTAACTATTTCATTTGAAAAATCTCCACCTAGGAAATAATTTAAATGCTAAAGAACAGAGGAATATATTTTAATGGGATATATTCATATATATGAATGAGTGTTTTAAAATAACTTAATGACAGAAAATATTGGTATATAATATTGAATGAAAAGCGTAGCATATAAACCAAAAATAGAATGGAAGCATGTGCATCTAGAAATGAAAAGGGATTGTGGCTGGATAATGGAGTCATAGATCACCCCTGTTTCTTTCTTCATACTACTTGGAATATCCCACGCTTTGTATAATGAGCATGCAATAGTTCATTAATTTGAAGAAAGCATTAGGGGTCATTTTTAAAAAGTAGACATTCTCACTTCCTTTTCACTCATCAGCAGAAACCAACCTTCATGGGTATTCGTGAATGTAGTGAAAGAAACTGGCTTTAGTTTTAGTAAAGACCCCCCAAGAAATACTTTTCTGTGACCTACCACTTCAGTTGAAATACCCAGAGAAACAGCCTTTTGGGGGTGACTTGTTAGGAAAAAACACTCTTCAGGATAATGTTTTCCCCGAGTGTCTTCTCTGAGAGGCAAAGAGAAGACTACGTTAAGAATGGCATTCACACTGGTGTGGTCCTCCCAAGTTTCATGGTCCCTGTTCATTTTGCCAAGTCTCAGTTTTCCTCCCAGTCTCCACGTCATGTACTGTGTCCGAGGCTCATTGGAGTAGCCCGTGTAACAGTTCATAATTTTGCATTTCACAGGGACCAGCCTGACTGTACAAAAATGAAATACTCTTTACTCCCAAAGTTGGGTTTAGTTTCTGGCTGTGATAGCAAAGCACTTCATCAGCCCAGGGCCAGGTTTTATTTCACTCAGTGAGTTCAGTGCATCTCAATCAGTTCAGGCCTATAAGTCAGCCATGTTCTGGTTTACAGCCTTGATTTAATGTTCTGTCCCTCGAGGCCATCATGAGCTTCATGTCATATGGGGTGGGCAGAGATCATATAGTCTCCGGCTATTGATTTTTTGGCATCTGATGTGCAAGGAGCCTGCCTTTGCCTGGTCCCTGGGAGAATTCCTGGTCTATGCTGGCACCCATCACATGGGCAGGGCTGGTGACCCTTGGCCTCCTGCATCTCTGAGGTGTCCCAAGTCCTGACATGGCCTCTGGTCACAGCACATGAAGGGCACTTACTCTGTGCTCTTTGCCAGCTTTTCAACATTCTTCTCATGGTCACAGAGAAGTCTTTCTGTTCTCCCACACTTTCCTTAGGCCAGCAGGGGGCTTGGGACTCCCTGGTAGACACTCAGGCCACGGTACAACCCTTCGCCCCTCTCCTTGCAGAACTGTGTGCTGTGAGAGCTGTAGGTGGGATATTCAGAGGACAGGTCTGTTCTACTCTTGGATTCCCAAACCCAAAAGGAAGGTTTGCAGCAAGTCTCCTGTGCAAGGCAGAATAATTGCCTCCCAAGTGTGTCCATATCCTCACCTTTAGAACCTGTAAATATGTTACATGACAAAGAAGAATTCAGGTAGCAAATAGGATTAAAGTTCCTAATCATCCAACTTTAAAATAGGGAGATTATCCTGGATTATCCTAATGGACCCAATATAATCGCAGAGGACCTTAGATGTGGACAAGGGAGGCAGAAAATCCATGTCAGTAATGCAGCGCAAGGAAGACCCTGCAGATGGAAGAGGGCCACAAGCCAAGGAATGCAGGCGGCCTCTAGCAGCTGGAAAAAGCAAGAAAGCAGATGTTCCTGTAGAGCCTCTTGGAAAGACCTCAGACCTACTGACACCTTGATTTAGCTGATTGAGAGGCCCATTTTGGACTACTGACCTCCAGAACTCTAAGATAATGCATTTGTGTTGTTTCGAGCCACTACGTTTGGGGAAATTGGTCAGAGCAGCAAATACAAACTAATTAACACATCTCCAAGCCTGAGGACTTGGTCTGGGGCTTGGGGGGCTATCAGAGGTAGAACACCTGGCCCTGGTGCCTTCCCTCCCTCCTCTCTTCGCCACGTCCTCTCCATCCCTCGCTTGTGGTACCTCTCTTAGCTCTGTCGTTCTCTGGTTCGAAACTCTGTTTTCAAGGGTGAGGATGGGCAAGTACAGCTGTTCAGCAGGCTGACCCTGCTGGAGTCGTTTCTCGCTCAAACTGGAGCAGTGCCTTCCGCAGGAGATGGCTGCTAAGCAGTAGATACATTTCCTCTTGGCCAGGAGATGCCTAGGAGGCAAATGGGGCACCGGTGATTACTTTGAAACATTGACTTACCTCACTGGCTAAGAAATGAGCAATAGTAAGTGTGGAGAGACTGGAAAACCCTACGTGCCAGGGGGGCAGTCCACTCTGATAGTGGGCCGCCCGGGTTCAGGGGAGGAAGTGACCACCTTCCTTCTCTCCTGTAGAGGCATGTGTCCTGTTCTACTGCTGATGAGACTGTGGCCAGTCCCCCGTGTCTGGGGCTCAGTGTCCTCATCCTCAGACCGAGAGGCAGTCACCTCATCCTGGTCACCTCCAAGCACACGTTCAGCTCTGATTCACTGTGACTCTGTGACACTGACTAATTGGACTGAGAAAGAACCCCTTGCCCTGAGGCCTCCCTCCCTTTGATTTCCACGAGGAGGCCACACTGGCAGAGCAGAAAGGATGTTGACACTGCCGTTGACTTTTAAAATTCACGGATAAGGGGAGATAAAACGAAAACACACCAGATGGAAGGTGAGCTCCCTAACATTTTCAAAACTTAGACATTTCCCCTACATGTTGGCACAAACTGAAAAATAAATATCATCTCGAATGCTATTTACAGTTTTCAAAGTGATAACAATAGTCTCTTTGGAAAGGAGGAGAGACTGTGCTAAGACCGATTCTAATACCTTAGGAATTTTAGTTTGTGAGGGGAAATGTTAAGAGGATAATTAGCTGGATATGAAAATAATGGGGAGGGGGGCCATGCAGATGGCTGAGACAGAGCTGTGATTCCCCCTCTGATGGGCTCCTCCAAGAGTCAACTCCAAGAACTTCTCTGAATTTAGCTCTTCATCTCATGCAGACTCACTACTTACACTTTTAATGTCTTCAGCTTGTAGCAGTCCCACATGCCATGGGTCTTGATGCACTATGGGTCTGAGACCCCTTTCAGAACCCTGCTGAAAGCCAGTAACTCCTTAGGTAAGAAAAATGTTACAATATTCATCCAGATGCCTTAAAGATACATATTTAATACTAGGATTTCTTTTGAAGTCCCAAGTGAAGAATGCTCACTTAAGGTAGAAATAAGAACATTTTCAAAGTCCACACATGTGTCACACACATATATGCACACACCTGATCAAGGAATTGTGTTCACATCCCTGTGGCTCACTGTGTCCACTCAGGACCCAAATCTCTCCATTTAAGGCATGTGACTGTTCAGATATCCTCCCCTAGAGCAAATGCCAGACACACACAGTGTCAGAATGTGCAAGGGGGTTGGGGTCTTTTGGAAAGGAGATAGTCACCAGACCTGGGGCAGTCAGCTTCATTAGGAAGCCCCTAATTGAACAAATCTAACGGTTCATCTCTTGCCTTCCCCTTCATTAAAAATCCAGTCCTAAAATCATGCAGTAGCTTCCAGAAAACAGGTCTTACGTCTCCACAGAGAATTAGTATTTGCACTTTGAAGTTTGTGAATTGCCTTAATTTGTGGTATTTGATGATTATGTAGTATCAATTTCTGTACTTGACTCATTTAATCCTTGCGTCATCATCTCTATGTTTGGCAGACTTACTTTTATTTTGTAGGTGAGGCAGTTGAAGTTCAAAGATTTTCACTCATGTGCCCACAGTCCCACCGATCACAAGGGCAGACTCGGGCACAAGCTCTGGCTCCCCAGCTCTGAGCCAGGGGAGCTCCAGTACTGGGCCCATGCCCACATTCTTCACCGTTGCACTTGAAAAGGAAAATAATGACGAGGAAGAATGACAGTAAAACCTATTCATGTAGTGAAGCTCCAAAAATAGTATAAAAGGAGCAGACTTTATACTAAGAAGGAGAACGGGTTCTGTGAGAACAAGACCCAAAGCCTAAAATGAGGTTTTAGGTTAACACACAAAACAGGAAGTAAATTCTTGCTTCTTTGAGTCACGTTGGTCTCACACTTAGAAGAAAAATAACCAACCTCAGGATATCACACCAAGAAAGGGCCGCACAGGCTGCAAACAATGTGGCCTGAGGCAGACCCTCCCTAGTCTTGGGATACATGGTACCTAAGGGTGAGCTGCTCAGGAACAGAGAGACAGCTTCATGCAAGGGGCTGTGGGGTGGCCCCCGGGGGACACAGAGAGGGTGCAAGGCAAGGAACAGCATTCGGACTTGTCTAAAGGTGCAGGTCAGGCATGGATGTGGTAACTCCCCGGGCAGTGCCGGTCTGTCATTTGCTGACTCTGATTTAGTCCAGGAGCTAATGTATCATGTGGGTGAAGGGCCGTGTGGCCTCCTGTTCTGCTCTCCAGCCTGCACAGCTGCTGGGAGGAACCACTCACTGGAAAAAGGCAGAGACTCGCTGTTCTGATGCCCCGGGGGGCTAGTCTGGGACTGAAGCCACTGAGCCTGTTGCTTAAGTCACTGTCACTGACCAGGCCTCCACCTCAGATGTTTTGGGCATGTCAGAGAGGTGAGTCCCACAGGTGCCATCTTGTATTGTCCCTGTTATTGCGCCAGATGATGGGGAAGAACAGGTACTATGCCTCCGGCTAAGCCTCTGCTCTCCCTTTGCGCTCAGCTCAGGGGTTGGCAAACTACGGTGTGTGGGCCCACAGCCTGGTTGTGTAAATAAAGTTTTATCGGAACACAGCCATGCTCATTCATTTTGCATATGGCCTACAAAGCCTGACACATGTGCTGTCTGGATCTTTAGAGTAAAAGTTTCCTAATTCTTGGCCTGGCATAATACTGGGTCCACAATGGCTTATTCTTAAACCCGCCATTGGCTTGCAGACTTCTGATGTCACCTAATCAGCACAAAGTTACAAGCAGCTTTGGGGGAGGCAAATGTTTATTAGTTCCACTAAGACATTTTCTCCCTAGATGAGGATCCCCTGATGCTGTGGGCTGGGGACCAGCAGAAACCAAAATGCAATTGTTTTCTTTCAGTGGTTCAAGCCGTTCCTGCCTCCTTACTCCAGAAATTTCAGCCTTTCCATGGCCATCATCTGCCTACTCAGAGGAGATCATTTTCTATTTGTGAAACTGTCTGAGAAGTTCACTGTCTCACCTGTATCTCCTTGTGTGCCTGCGTATGCCCCCGGAGGTAATGTCAGCTCTCATTTTGGAGGTTCATTGTTAGTAGAGGACCAAGACATAGAAAGGTTATGTCACTTGCCTAAGGTCCTGCTCTGAATCAGACTCAGGTTCTAAATCCAGGCCAGGAAGAGTGTGGGTGGATGAGGAGGGAGGTGGCTCCACCGCAGAGAAATGACAGCAAGAACTCTGACAGCAGATTTAGAACTTTCGGACAGAACTTTTTGCTGATACCCAGTGTCACTCTCAGTGATAAAATGAGGCTAAAAATATTTTCTAGGTCATGCAGTTTGGATTCCGTCTGACAATAGGTATTAATTGTGTCGTAAAATACCTGGCACGGGATACTCCATACTGTTAACAGCCATTGTTCACGGTGCTGCTTTGTGGCTGTTACTATTTAAGTTAGTGTAAGTAAGAGATCAGTGTCTGAGCTTGTGCTTCTTCATTCAGTGTCTAGAGTTGGAAGGGCAAATGCTCACAGAAGAAATACAGAGGCCGTAAATGATTAAAGTTGGCTAGGAGTAAGAAAACAAAATCTGTAGTGTATTTATTATTTAAAAGATGCAGCTGCATGGTTCATTCGGTTTCATTGTTGCCAAGTAGGAATGTGAGACTAAAATTGTCAGATCTAATCATTGTTCCTGGCAATCTTAGTTTTTAACACTGGAAAACAATTTCCATTAAAAAAAGAAAAAGTACACCCGGCAAAGTCCTACCAACGCTGAAGGTCCCATCTGGTTCACAACTTCTTGTATGAAAGCAGTAAGACCTTCCCTGGGAAGCTCTACATAAATTGGTTCACATCTAAAGATGGTTTCACTCTCTCACTTGAGTATCCAGCAAATATCTGTCAATACTTCTCATGTGCCAAGCACTGAACTAGGATTTAGAGATGAACCAGAGCCCCTGCCTGCAAGAGATTCTCATCTAGTGGGAGGACGAACACGTCATGGAATGATTATGAACAAGTGAGATAAATGAATGTTCTCCAAGTATGTACACCCGCTCCTGTGGGAACAGGAAGGGCATTTTGGAGGAGGGGATATGTTTGTTGAGTCTTGAAAGATGAGCAGGAGTTTGCTAGACTGGTAAGGGAGAGACTTAAGGAAGCCATTTAGGCTTTGTGCTATGCAATATGGTAGCCACTTGTCATCTGTGGTGATTTTAATTTAAGTCATTAAAATCAGATGAAATTAAACATTCACTTTTTCAGTTGCACAATCCGCCATCTAGGTGGTCAGCGGTTAGGGGCTGTCACATTAGACAATGCAGAATTAGGTCATTTCTTCACTATGGAAAGGTATGTTGCAACTGACGAATGGTATCAATAAAGATACAAACACCCCAAGACTCTAACACGTTCAGAACACTGCAAGTTTTGGGCTGTTATTAGAGTAATAATAACTGGGGTTGGAGAGGTGGGCAGGAGGCAGAGCAAGATGAGGTGTGTGGCAATTCACCGTTGTTCTTCTCAACCCTGACTCTGCTTGTTTCAACATGCCACCATCTACCCCCACCCCGCTCCCAGCCGTTGCCAACGTATTTCTGGCTTCTTTTCTTTTTAGCTGACATGTATTCAAATATATCACATGGTCCTAAAAAAAGCAACATTACACTTGTATATGTTCCAGGTTTCTGCAAGGGATGGCACGCTCGTATTCTTGCCTCAGACACTGCCTGGAATATTAAATATTTTAATGATTTTTTCACAGTAACAAAAATTATAAAAGGAAAACAGACTTAAATTTATTTTCATGCCTTGCTGGTGCACATTGCTGAACGATATTGGGAAACGTATGAAATCATTGCTATTGCTATATATTGAATGTTTTTGAAATTATTTCATCGTACTTTCATTTCATTATCTCATTGTCTTTTTCCTCATAAGGGATTTAAAAATATAGGATGAACTTTAACTTAGTGCTCATGAAGAGAATGACGGAGATTTATGCTAACAGACTGTTAATTTAATGTCTGAGTTCTACTTGATCATTGATGAACATTAACCACTTTTCTTTATTTTTCTGACGAGTAGTCTTATGTTGGATTGATCTCAGTTAACAAACGCTCAGATTTGGGGTTTAATTTGGAAATTCTAGAAAACCCTTTTACAAGTGACAGTTCATACGTATTTCCTTTCAGAGGACATCTTTTTTCTCTTAATAGTTCATTTACATATCAGTCCATTTATTCTTCAGAAATCTGTTCATTCATCAAACACGTATTGTTTGACCCCTTCCATTGTGCTAGGCTCTCTGCTTGAAATACAGGAGAGAAAAAAGCAGTCAGATTTCTGGCTGTTATGGAGCTGACACATTAGTGGGCTCTAGTAGGGAAGGGATGGTCAACAAGTATAACTGAACAAATAAAGAATAAGCTCGCACATTGTGCCTTATAACCCGAACACAATAAAACAAAGTTATGTGTCTGGTAAGGAAAGGGAGAGGGCAGTTCTTCATCCTGTGTAGTCAGAAAATGTGTCTCTGATGAGTTGATTTTAAATTGATTCCTGATGACATGTCAGGAATGTCAGGCTCTGGAGGAAGAGCATTCCATCTCAGAGGCTTTGGGGGGAGAGGGAACTAGACACGCTGGTCAAGTAGGAAGATGGCCTCTATTCTTGGAGTGTGAAGAGGTGGGCAGGTACTAGACCTTATAAGGTATTTGAAGCTCCAGTAAGGACTTTAGCAGATTTTGAACACGGGAAAGATATACGCTGATCAACACCTTTAGAAGATGATTACTGTGTAGAGAATGGAAGCTGGAGGCCAAGGACGAAAGCAGGGGGGCCTGTTAGAGACACCACTGCTGATGACTGTTCACACCTGGAAACAGCAGCTGTGGAGGGCAGTGAGCGCATTTTAGAAATATTTTGATGGCAAGTTGCCCCAACTTCCTGTCCAGTTCTAGAATGTGGCCCCAGTTACTGCTGTAGGAAAGATGGGCATGTAGGAGGAAGGGAGAGATTTAATACAGGTGTCTTAAGTGCTAGATGCCCAACTAAGCAAAATCCTGTTTGGGTGATCTCCTCTTTTCACCTTACTGTATGTCTTGATATGGAAGAAATGCTTGTTCTGTGAATCAAAGTAGTGACCTGCACTGTTCTCTCCCATAATATGTCATGCACGCCACAAACATTTATACAGTCCTTCCAACTAGGTAGCAGGCACTCTGATAGGCACTGAGGACACAATGGTCCCTGCCCAGGTGGAACTTCCAGACTAGGGAGGGAAACATTTAGTAAATGAGTCTACACTGATCAGTGTTCCATACTAGTGCAGGGTTTTACCTCAAAGCTATTGATATTTTGAACCAAATAATTTCTAGTGGGGGAGGTGGGGCTATGTGTAGTAAGATGCTTAGAAGCCATCAGTGGTCTCTACCCACTGGGTTCCATTAGCACCTCCCACCCAGTTGTGACAGCCAAAAATGTCTTCAGATATTGTCACTATTCCCTGTCAGGCAAAACTACCCCCATCTGAGAACCCTTGCCACTGGAATTAGTCAGCAGAAGCCCTTACACAGTCAACTTCAGAAGCCCGTTCTCATCACCTGCTGGTAGGAGTGTATTTCCTTGCCTGTTAGTGGTGGAGCCCAAGTTTCAGAATGGGAAGGGAGCTTGTAACACCTGGGGTGGAACCAGTCTCCTTTAGATCTGAATAAAGTTCAGTTGGACTGAACATAGCAGGTGTGGGATTGCATGTTATTAGCAGTCTGGGAAGTGTGGAGACCAACTGATTATTTTCAGTCAAGATATACTAATTTTGATCACTTTGCAATGTGATGAAAAAAAAAATGAGCTGTTGAAAGGCATTTTGATCTTTCACAGTCCAAAGATGTTATAATACCACCATGACAACCTGTTGTTTTATTTGTGGAGGTTAGTTCTACCGGATTGATACATTCAGTCATATGAAGAACTGTATGGATTTAACTTATTCCATTCATCCACTGCTACCTTGACTTCAAAGTGTGATCCATGTTAGTTCTTCACTTGAGCTGAGGGACAAATTCTACAACACAGATATCTTGATAGTCAAAAGAAAGTCACCACTTTATTCTGGGTGCCAACTGGCAATAGCAGCGACTAGCGCTGCTGGTGGTGATGCTAAGGTTTGTAAGTAAAACTTATGTGTTAGACGTTGTGAACATTGCTTAATGTAAAATATTTATTTAATGCTCATAATGACCCTATAATTGTTATTTTTACCATTTTGTGTGTGGTAGATTGAGGTTCAACATCTTGCCCAGATGGTAAGTCGTAGGGCTGGGATTCAAACACCAGTATGTCTTCAGAATCCACGCTCTTAACTTCTATGTGAAACTACTTCTCCAGGCATTGCTAATGGATCATGTTATTCTCTTCCACTGAATCCAGACATGGCCTCAGAATCCTTCTCAGCGCAGGCTCCTGCCATCTGGTCAGAGCTGGTATTTGAGATGAAATGTATTTCTCATTCTTCTTCCTCAAGTATCACACTGAATTCTGAGATAGAACATGGGGATGTCTTGGATATCTGTGTATTACTACTCAGTGAAGAGTAGGCAGAGGGACAGAATAGTTGAAATAGATCTCATATGTCACTTTTCAGGCTTCTCTGAATTTTAATCAACAGAGCTCTTATTTTACGGAGCTAGTTTTATTTCCCTTTTTAACTTCACAAAGGTGAAACACCCCTTCACAACCGTGGCATTTAGCACTGTGACATTGCCAATGGGTGGGTCCAGTCTTTCACTCTCGGGACATCCCCAAGTTTCTCCATTAGTGGAAGATACCTTTGAGGGTGAATTCTGGTGATGTTTGTGCTAGATTAGAGTGCAGAAGATCTAGTTTAGCTCCCTGGACTGATTCCATTCATCTTATATTCTTTTCTTTTTGGGTTGCAGAGAGCCCTGTACAGTAATCTAAAACCTGGAAGCTCTCAGGAAATACCCTTCCCTCTTATTCTTGCCATTTTGCCCTTTATTAGACTACTCGCTGGCAGAGGGAGACTGGGTTGCATCGCCAGCTGGCACCCCAAAGCCCGGGATTGATTTTCTGTGCCACTAGAAAATAGGCCAGCAGAACAGTTCACTGTTTTTCCCTGTGGATGGTCCCTGAACATCACATAAAACAAACGGGCCAACAACAAGCTTTGGTCAGACAAAATGTTAGACCAAAATGTGGTGGCGTAAAGATAATACCACTAACACCCAACAGAGCTGACTACATAATTACAAGTTTTGTAGATACAGTTGCAAAATACTGTAATAGCTGTGTCAGAGTGATTCAGCTTCTTAAATATGGTCTTAATGCTAGTTGAAAGTTTCCATACTTAGTTTTATGTGAAACATGAAAACACTTAGGGATCAGTGTTTTCAGAATGCCCAAACATGATTTAGTGTCAGGCAGTATTTTTATAATTGAGAGACAGGTGGTTCATATTTAGCAAAGTCTTCATTTTGGCTGGGTTTGACCTTTAAGGATTGTCCACCCCCACCGAGGTTATATTGCTGTGGTATAGCCCTTGATTAAGGTTTTTTATTTTTCTCTTTAAAAAAGGGATTGAGCAGTTTTCCCTGGCATTAATAATACCCCCAGATCCATATATTTTAATTGGCTATTTTATGAAGTGTTGCTTTTTTTTTTTTTTTACGTCTGGCTTAATTTTTCCAGTTTTTGACTTTGCCTGAGAATTACTGCCCCCAACCTCTTCACCACCAGAGCTCAGGAAAGTGATGACTTTCAATTTCCAGTTGTTACATAGATTGTTAATGACCAGAAGAGCCTATCAATCTTGCTGACCGGAATTCTACTGAACAAAGAAGATGGCTTATCACCACACTGCTTTGCCGATGGTTATTTTAATCACACTGACTGCCCTTCCTGGCCTGGAGAGCCACTGGTGCATTCGAGACAGGAGACAAACCACTGTGGCAAAGTGCTGCTGATGTTGGGAATTGCACTCCAGCGGGCAATTTGTTAGCTTTCTTAGGAGACTCAGAACTCCCTTTGTTGTGCTCACACCCTCCTCCCGTTCGCCCAGCTACATCCCTCCCGGTGTTGCAAAAATCTGCTAGTTTCTCTCATTCCCTATTCTTCAACTTGCAAGTGGTAGGGTCATTTTTTAGGAGGGACTGAGCCTCTTGGCAACTCAGAGGTCCCAGAAGAGACAGACCTGGCTACATCAATTTATGGACGGGCCTGCAGTTTCAGTTTCACATCAAATCATTGTCAAATGGCATCATTAACTTACAAGTTTATTTCATCTTTCTTTTTAGTTCCAGCAACAGTGGAGTTTTCATATGTCTACTTATCAGCATTCCTCTAATTTCAGTAGTTTTTTAAGGGCAGTTACGTTCTGTTCAGGAAAATATAAAAGGAAACCTCAGAGTGCATATGGATCCCTCGCTCACCAAACAATTGACCGCAAGGATCTTCAAGTGGGTCATTCTTCATGATCATGTAAAATTGTCCTTTATAACATGAACATCCCATTTTTAAGGATCCTTTTGTTTGATAAAGCAAGGGCACGAATGCACATCCCTCTGCTGGTGCCCATCAGAGGTGACCAGTGGAAAGCCCACTGCTAGAGACCCAGACAGGCCTGGTTGGCCAAGGTGAGGGGAGCACAGGGGCCCGTGGCCGACCTGCCAACAGGTGAGGGGGAATGAGTGCAAAGTGGTGTCCTGGTCTTGAAGGTATTAGCTAAGATTTTCCAGTTGGAATTCTTAAGTCACAGATCCTCTAAGACCTATTGGCTCCTGTGTGCTGTTAAGGGAATGAACAGCGTGGAAAGGCCACGCTCGCACACCCGCAGCCCAGTACTTCTCTGCGTGCTGGTTACTCATCACTCTTTCCCTACCTGGCCAAATCCTTCTGTCGGAGCCTGGTCAGCAGCTGCTGTCTTTACCAGCCTTCCTTTGCTCTTCATGCAGAATGAACTTCACCTTTCGCCATTTCACACACCTCATGGCTCACGGTCAGTTGTCTGTGACTCCGTCATGGTGGTCTCCAGCGGCCTCACTTACTCATGTCTGTCTCTGACACTCTGCCGCAGAGGTGGCCCTTGATCGTAGGTGGACAGCAGGAAGGATGGGTTATTAGTCTTCAGCCCATAGATTTTCAGGCCTCTGGAGAGTATGCTAGGTTCTTGAAAGAGTTGGCACGTGTCTCACCAGTTTGGGAACCTCCCTTTGAAGGCTGTGTTACGTTTATTCTGACCTTATGTCGGAGAAATGCTTAGTATCTGCTGGTGTAATGACATCCGAACGGATGGTGGCCTCCTAATGAGGGCGCAGACGTGGATTGACTTAGACCATCACTTCCTGAAGTATATTCTCTGGGAGGGTAACAGGTTGGGGGGGGTGGGAAAGAAAATTCTATGGTAAATAATCTTGGAAAATGCCCACTGAACAAAATTAAATAGGTTTCTTAATTGCAGAAGTTCTCAGACCTTAACATTCTTCCTAAAATGCTAAGAAGAGATATAATCAGCATTTCCAAAAGCACTTTGAGTTGTGATATATATATATATATATATATATTTTTTTTTCCCCCTTTTCCTTTCCTTTCCTGTCCAGCACTTCTACCTTGCAGAGCTGGTAACAGTGTTTCAAAGATCATATTTAGAAAACGCTGATTTAGACTGCTAAGATTCATTAACTGGCTTGGCTGATTTCAGGCTAATAAAGGAGAATGATTGAATTGGATCCCATTTTGTGTATAAATTAAATCAACCTTTCTACCTGGGGAAGCTGATAGATGAAGTTTAGGACTTGCCCAACAGGAAATGAACTGAGGCAGCGTGGTCAGTCAGAGACTCTATGGCCAACCTCTCCTTGAACCCCTCCAGGGAAGTAAGAACCAGCAGGTTCAGGGCATTCCAATGGTTGACTGTCTAGACAATCTGAAAAAGAATTCCAGAGCGATGCCCATATTTATGGCCATCCTGACATTAGGAATGTGAAAGGCAGAGAGCCAGCTATGGAGACCACCAAAAACCCAGGTCTAATGCCCTCCATGGGGTCCCCACAGGGAAATCACCTGCTCCAACCAAATGAGGTTTCCAGGAACCCTACCATCTTTACCCTCTCAAAGACGTTAATTTTCTACTTGGAAATAATGAAATTATTGATGAATCACGCTGGGCTCTCTGGTATTTAACATGGCCCCCATCACTTTGCCTGTGTCATCGCTGTCGATTAACTGTGATGTGGTATTTTGAGCACCATTTAGATAATTAATTATTTTGCAATAACCTCTTCATTGGAAGCCTAAAGCTTTGCCTAGGATTCTGAAAAAAGTTTTCACGTGAAAGAGAGGGATAATACTAAACAGGCACTACTAATAAACCATCTGAAAAAAATGCAGTATGCTATCTTTGACAAAAGACAGGGGAGAAGAATAGACCAGCACACGTTTCCAGCTGACGTGAGTTCTCTGGCTAGGATTTTACATCATTACCGCACGAGTGCTGCAAATTATTCTCAGTTATGTATGTGCTTATGAACCCCTGAAGAATTAGCGTCTTCTTAATGAGCACCAAAGAATGTATGTATTAAAAATCCTTTAACCCTATGTAAAAGGGAAACCATTTATTAGCAATTACGTCTTGGGATTAGAAAGCATTTTTCTTTGGAAGCATTCAAGGCACATCGGTGTCTTCTCTTACTTGACCTTTTAGCATTGCTTTGAGGGGAAGCGGGACCGATGCTGCAGTCTGTTTTATGTGGGGACAATGGGTTTTCTAGAGATCATAAATGACTTGCTGGCTTCCCAGTGAGTCAGGGACCATGAGAGGACTTCATTCAGTCTGAGATTAGTTCTCCTACTGGCCTTAGCACATGTACTAGAATTGTCACCACTAGAGATTTATGGATTGTCCTTCTAGGCATCCAGTTAAGAAGGCAGATCCATGGGAGCGGGCCCATATTCAGAAACATCAGAACCTTTGAAACAGCTGGGGTTGGATGGATATGCAGGCAGTGTGCCCTGGGAAGGCTGGACTGGCTATAGACCCCTGGCTTCTGGTCTCATTCTGACTGGCCAGAGCTCATGCCCCGTTGAACGTTTTTTAACATCATCCCACTCAGAGACAAACATTTGTCTGGGCGTACTGTGTATTCCTATTCTAAAAGTATGCCTATTCTTCTAGGAATACAGTGAGTATTCCTGGAAGGGGGATGAGAAATGAAAAGACAAACGTGGAGTCTTCCAAAATGTGACCCCGAGTCAGCCAAACACCAATGACAGAGACTAGGACCCAGCCCTGTCGAGGGATATTCACCCAGTTCTCCTGAGGGAAATAAATAAAAATGGACAGTCTCTTTTCTAATGTGGGCTGTTTAGGAAAACAAGAGTCTTGATCTTTTATTCCAGAATTTTTACTGCATAAGCGCATGAAGGGTATTTCTATGGAAGATATTATCCACACTATTTAAGGGGTATGCCAATAAATAATGAACATTCCTTATGATAACGTGGACACTATTTTTAAATCCTAATGACCATTGTACAGTTCACTTCCATCAGGCTTCGCCTTCAGTTCGGCCCTTTTAACCTTGCCATTCCTAAAAGGGATTCGCCAAGCTTCAGTTTCACATGCAATAGAGATAGATGCACTTTTCTCCTCCTTAAAACAAGTTCAAGTTCTTTTTAATTAGTATCTCTCTATAAACGCTGTGTATGGTCATTTAAAAATTATGTTAAGTTCACTGGCTAACCTGGAATACACAGCCTCTCACCAAGCTAGATATCTGAGTATAGTGACTTTCCAAGTCTGAATTACTGGGTCTGAATTTATGACGAGGCAATTTATGAAAGAAGATAGACTCCTTTCTTTCTTCTTACATACTGTGCTGATGGCAGCAGAGTTCTTAAAATCCTCAGGAAACAAATTGGGGATAAAAGTTAGAAAGCACAACCTGGTTTGTTTTCCAAGCTCTGAGCAAACTCAAGAGGAAGGACTGAATTTAATCAAAAAACGACTCTACTGATGAAGGCATCTCTCCTTCAGGTTAAGCTTTGGCCCCTCCATACTGATAAAACCATCTCATTTTGCAGAAGTAGCCTTCTGTATAAAATCAGGGGAGAGACAGTGGGCGGGAATACATCGTGGGGAGAGGGACTCGATGATAATCAGAGTTAGGAGGCATTTACCTCTGCCTGGGCTGGCTGACTTATTTCTTGGGCAGCTGCGTGGATGCCTTTGGGTTCTTGGGAGAGCGCAGGTCGTGCCCTGTGTCTAGCTGCCTTCCCCAGCTCAGGCGGGAGGCCCCCTCCGTGATTCCTCTCTGCTCTGTTACTTCCCTATTATATGCATACATGGCAGTTTACTACCCAAATGTGAATATGAGTTATCTAGAGCCTTGAGTGTTTATGGCTGCTAATTAGTACCCTGTTTGTGCCCTTTTAATTTCTTACTGGATGGCATGACATGGAGTCTTCTTTTTTTGGCTTCCCAGCTGCTGCAACCGGAGGGGGCTGTGTTTTGCACTTTCTCATTACCCATGTGCTTGAAGAATATTAATGAAGATGAGTTTAAAAGGGCAGGCTATGTTCTAAAACTTTCTCGTCCTCACCTTAAAGCTGGGATTCACGTCGTGTTCTTCTCACAGCTGTGAAAGGAAGCTCCTGCCCTAAACATGCTCGGGCTCTTGTGAATGAAGTCAGGCTCTGAAAACAGTTGCTCAGTACTGCTCCTTCTCTCCTCCTTCCCCCTCAGAGTCAGCAGAGAGGGGAGATCTCCAAAGCTGTGTGACTTGGTGAAGTGGAAACTGAATAGTCTGGAATTCGAATTTGGGGTCTTCAGCTTATGATCTAGATGTTATTAGGCAGTTTTGTTTCTTTCTTTTCTTGCCTGGTTTCTCTTGTTCCTGTGCTGTCCCCTCTCCTCTCCCTGCCTGCCACCCACATAGCCAGCCAGCCAGTTATTTACTGACTGTCTAGACACTTGCTTCTCTGAGCAACCCAGGGATGTAAATCTCATGAAGTAAGAGACCACATCTTTCCCTTCTCGGGAAACCCTGCAGCATGATGTCCAGTAAATAGCAGATGCTCAATAAATGTAGATTTACTTAATGAAGGAGCCTTACTTTTCTAATCTGTAAAACAGGGATCCAAATGCCACATGTACAGGGCTGTGGAGGCAATTCATTAATGATATCATACTTGCAAAGTGCCTGGTAAATAGTTGGCTCTCAGTTTCCAGGGATGAAGTTCCTTCTTTCCTCTGAGCCCGAGAGCTGAGATGCCCGGGTGCACGTGGTTTCAGGCTTCTGAGAATGCATGAGCTGGGGGAGGGAGCTGGGGTGGGTGGAAGAATGCCTTTCTTTTTTTCTTTCTCAATGAACCCTTTGGGGAAGGACGGGTTCCCAGGCTGTCTTATGAGATAGGAATGTGGAGTTCCTTGCTTCTGTGACTGGCTTCATGTGGTAGAAAATGTCACGTGTGACCACAGAGTTGTAGGAAGGCACCGCAATGCTCTGGCGCTGGGAGCTTGGAAACACTGCCTTGGAGCCTCCGTATCAGAGTTTGCCCAACAGAGCGGTTTTCCTCACATGTGTCTTTTGCCTTGATCTCACAACCCTCCTACCCTTGTAGTATAAATGTCTGGCCCTGCCTTCTTGTAGGGTCAGAGTTCTGAAAATTTCAAGGCCAACTAACAAATGTCCTCTTGGCAGAGACCCGTCTCCCTGCTGGTTTTGAACATCCTGGGTGTGTGGGAGTTCTCTTCAGTCACTATGGGGAGCCCAGCACGTGCTTACAGTGCCCAGTAGAAAGCTAATTTCTTTTGGTAAATGAAAGCGGTGGTCATGTCCTTCTATGTGCCTTGAGGCTTCCGTGGTGGGAAGTCAAAGAAGAAACCCAGCCATTGGTGACCCCAGGCACCCAGACGTCCGGGACTGAAACAGTAGAGTAGCAAAGCTTTGCCAGGAAGATGCTGTCAGGCTGGGAAGCTGGATGGCAGCAGGTGCATGATCAGACAGAGCGCTGTACTCCACTGAAGCAAAATCCTGTAAGGCCGCAGCGGCTGGTGTTCATCTATTACAGATGCTCAAAGGGCTGGGAGCAAATCAAATCAGAGAGGTCAGTAGTTTAAAAGAAAAATATACAGCACCAGGTAGCACTGGCTCGATACACTTTCCTAGAGGCTCTTCGGGTCGGTTTTCCTGAGGGCGTTTTTCTTCCTGAGGTTATGGCGGCCTTCAGACTCTGGAGAGCACAGAGACACCTGGTGGTCCGCCTGTGCCTGGTGGTGCTTCGTATTTCTTCCGAGGTACTGGTGCGGTGGGAGCTGAGCTGGAGCCCTGATGGAGCTATGGCCTCCCCAGCTGGGCCCCGTGCCCACCCTGTTTCACCTGATGAGTGATGGTCGGAAATTTACTCTGGGTCCTTCGAAATGACTGTCATGGCCAATCAGTGAGCTTTCTTAAGAATATGAGGATGATAATTGAAAGAAAGGTTTTAAAGTATGTTTACTTGGAAACATTTAAAAAAAATAGCAAATCTGTGTTGCTACCCCATTTTTGTTCTGCTTCATTTTGAGTTTTGGTGATGTTTTTTTTTTTAGTACTGTTTTCTGAAATGTAAAACTGCAGGGAACAGTTGACTAAAGGTGTCTTCTGTTCTTGAAATTAAATGTGCTGTAGTTCTAAACTATTTTGAACATAATCAACTACTGAAACTACTGAACAGTCATTTCATATTATTTCAACACACACAAAGTGCATATTTTCCCAAAGAGTTCACATTAAAAAAATGACTTTCAGTTCAATACTTTCCATTATGTCCAGTAGCTACTTTTCAGTGGTCCACTGGCAACTGACAGCAGTTGACTTCTCCCACTCCTTCCTCCCTGTGAACAGTGAATTTCCCTACTGCTCCCCAGCAGGGCTCCCCTCAAAATAAGAAGAAAGGACTCACAGCATCTTGGTAGCCTAGGGTTTGGGGAAGTAGCTGGCAGAGCTGATATTACAGCTAAATAAAGGTGACTTTACAGATGTAGAAGGAACTTCAGCGTACTTTAATAATGACCCAGTAAACACAGCCTCTGGTTTCCAATAATAAAGTTATCCCAAAGGAAGCTGAGTGGCCATCTTTTGCCAAGTATATTTATTGTATTTATATGCAGTGGTGTGCTGGTAACAGTTCAGCCACCACCTGTCCAGGAGAAAACCAATTCTAGGTGAATGTATCTCCTGACATACATGTAGGTTCACTGCAAATTTTACCAATATAAGGTATGTGTAGCACACAAGTTTATTCTCGCAGGCTGCTGTTGTAGAGGTTGGCTGAATTCTTGGATTTGTGGTCAAGCTGTGGTTACAGTTCAGCCATGCTTGGAGAAATTCCGGTGCAAAAGAATGCTTGCTTACTCTCAAGTTTAGCAAAGTTGCTAACTGATTGACAAATAAGTATGGCTCCCATAGGAATTTAGGTTTATATTTTGTTTATATTAATACTCAAGACACAAAAGAAACAATGAAGCTATATGCCAAAACTTTACTCCTTCCATCAATAACCTAAGTGTCTTTTTGCTGAATGAGATAATAGATTAAGAATACTGAAGGAATGTTTTTTCAATTTGCTGTGCTATTTGCAATGAACAGATAGATTCACAACACATTTTTAAGTTTAATCGGCATTATTAATATTTTGTCCATCACTTCTTTAAGGCTAGACAACTGAAAAAAACATATATCTTTTGCCAGTTTTGTTGTAAATATTCCCACAACGGCTGGTTTCAAACTACAAAGCTGACATCACTTCATAGAATTGGAAAGAGGTGTACTTCTAGTATGCTTACAGTATTTCCTCCATACAGATGGAACAGACATAACTAACCGAAGAGCACAGATAATGCTAAGATACAGTGAAATAATTAGCAAGTAAGGAGTTTTGAATATTATCTTTGCTTTTAATATTTATTTAATTATAAATTAACAAAATGTAGTGTTTAATGGCTTAAACAACTAGCTTGCAAAATTTCTTGATATTTTACAAACAGCTCTTAGGAGCCAGTACAAACCAGTTCCAGCACATCAGTGAACCTGACTTCCGTGAATCCCAAAATAAGCAAGAGACCCAGAAAGTTCAGAAAGCCTGGAGGTTTGCCAACCTACTAAGAGCACTCCCAAGAATATAATTTCCACTGAAAAGTCTATCATCCTCCTCTCAACAGCACAGTCATGGCCAAAACCATTATTTTGCCTTTTATCAGCTTGCAAAACTCTAGATTCCCAAATGTTAGGCTTGTGCGTTCCATGTTAAAGACTATACCATGCTTCTTTAGTGACAAAGGACAACAGGGCTCATAGAGGAAAGGAGGTCTGCGGGTCCAAGGTGTCATGCATTCTTAGGAAGCGGGACCACTGCGGACAGCGTCTGCCGCCCTCTTCACAGTGGGTGGCTGTTTTCTAGATGTTCTTCTGCATAACAGAAGGCCTTATAAAGCTCCTAGTTTCTCCACACTTCTACCCACTCTCCTTAACAGTCTTATCCACAAACAATTTGCTTTGTGGCAAAGAGCGCTACCTCCTTGGTTGGGGTAATGTAATTAAATGGAAACTGGAATGCATTGCCAAGTCTGGACTTCTCCACGAAGTACCACACAAGAGACTTCTCAAACCTCAACCACTGGCTGCTCTGCTGCTGGCAAAAGCAATATGCTATAGAAGTTCCTCCTAATAATAATTGGTTTTCTGTGTTTGAATATTGTTAATATCATTTTTTCCTTTATCTACCCAGTTGAAGATGTGAGTGAGGACATTTCTGTAGTACATTTCCCCAAATTATTTAATAGTGTATGTTAACTGTAAACTTCCAAACACACTGAGGTGTATGTGTGTTTTGAATTTTATACAGAATGCAGGCATTTTAAGGAACTCCTATTTTGATATTGTCTGTACCTGATAGTATTTGATGTTTAATGTGAAGAGTAAGTAGAATCAACTGACATTTAGACTGGTTGAAAATGAGGAAAAAAATTGTTCTTGTGAAAAACAAAGTAGGAAATAGACGTTTTTATTGTGAATAATTTCAAAGCAACTGATGTTAAAATGTTTTCTTGCACCCCATATTGCTATAATTTAGTAACTGAAAGTTTCCTGGGGCTAATTTGTTCGGGAGAAAACTGACACATTATTAACTATTCAGAAATTATACAGTGACAGGTTTGTCTTATTTTAATTTGCATTTAATTAATAAAAATTGCATTATTATATGTTAATCAAAGCAAATATCCTTAGCTTTAGACTGTAACCAAGCAAAGATCTTTTTAAGTCTAACATTCTATCCTTATATTTTAGCTCCCTTTTTTTAAAACTTAATTTTTTTTTACTTATTTTTTTATTTGAAGAGGAAATGACTACATGCAAAGGAAGCAAGGATGATATTAAGTCTTTATGATGATTTTTATGTTTTGTTTTTTGTTTTTACCCTGGAGCGTGTGGTTCATAGATGGATTCGGGAGTTTCTTCAATACCTGAAAATGATAGGCGACCACTTATGTTTTTGTGCCTTTGCCCCAGGGATCCATAGTTTTAATCAGAATCTGACAAGGGGCTTAAGATGCTCAAAAGTTAAGAACTACTACTTTAAGGCTAGTGAGAACTACTTTCTTCCTATTCTCCCCACCTCGTGAAATGATTTTTATTAATGAACTACCGCTCTCATCTACAGCCTTTATGTCTCTTAAAAGATACTTTTATTCCCAAGTTCTAATCAATAACCAAATATTTGAAAATTAAAAAAAATTAAAAACTGGGCCAATGTCACAGAAATAATACATATGGTCAACAGCCTGTGGTGGGTGCGAACCTGGCATCTTTATAAGCAGGTATCTCTCGCCAGGTGGTCTTCCTACCATTTTGTCTCTGCTCTGTGGCCCACTGGAAGCATTCGATGGCATGATTATGGAGTAGGTGAAGAGACAAATTGTTCAGAGGTGGAAGCCAAAGATTACAGTAGCAGTGCCCATGACAAATGCTGGTGTGTCAAACACGTTTGTCGTTTTTAGGGAATAGACCCCTGAACCCATTTTTTTCTCTCACTTGTAAGTGCTGTCAAGATGCCCAAATGAGCAATGGCATTGCTTTTCCAGGCGTACTCAGATTGGAAATGACCGGTTGTATTGAGTGGTACTCCCAGAAGGCACTTGAGACCAGGGCCCATTCTGTCCCTTTAGTCTGAGAATATGGAGCTAGAAGAACACGCTATTGTTTTGGCTAATGGGGAAAATAAGGGCCATAATGAAGAAGATGGCCCCTTGATCTCGCTTCCATTATCATAAATCAGTTCTCTTAAACATGTCAGAATCGCCTCTGTTCTTGCAGTTATGACAACAGCTAATTAAGTGTAATGGCTTCTTACGTGCCTGACAGTATCCAACGCTGTTTACACGGATGATCTCACTTAGTCTTCCAACACTACCATTACTAGGCATTGCTGTTCCCCCCTTTTGACAGGTGAGGAGCCTGAGGCACACAGAGATAAAGTACTTGAGCAACATTACCCATCTACTAAGTCCTGGCGCCAGGACTCAAAACAGGCAGTCTTGATATCCTAGAGCCCAGGATCTGGGCTTAATCCCCACTGTATGACAGCTGAGCCGCTAGAAGCTTAGAGATGCCAGTGGCCCAGACAGACATGGTTCCTGCTGCCCCGGATGGAGAGCCCATGGCAGAGACCAGAGGGGTTGGGAGTGGAGATTGCTTTGAAATGAATGGACAGGGAAGACCCTTTGGAGGAGATGTAAGCTGCAGGAAGGGGATGCGCCTGGGAGAAGAGATCCCAGGCAGAAAGAAGAGCGACCACAAAGGTCTTGCTGGGCAAAGAGCCTGGAACCTTCCAGAACTAACGGAAGCCAGAGTGGCAAAGATGAGTGAGCGATGGGTAAAGAATTAGACTAACTGTGGCCATGTGAGTGTGTCTTCCTTGTAAAGCCTAAAAGAATGCAGCCACGAGGCTGTTCTGCAGCAGTGTGAAGCCGTATTTCTTTGTGTGACCTGATGTCATGGTCTCCCTCTAGGACTCCCCTGCCTTAGGCTTGATATCCCAGCTCCTCTTATTTCCACTTGGACTTCTCCTTCTCCTCTCTCTCGTTTCCTTCGGTGTGGCACTTGGCCATAATGAGAGGGATGAGAATGATTTTATTAGTTAAACCACTGAATTAAAGCCTCAAAAATAATGTGGCCCACAGAGTCTTAAAGAACATAAAAGTAGGGGAAGAAAATCCATTAGACTAAAAACTGAGCCAGTCTTTACTGTTGTCATCTGAGGAACCTTCCATTATTCGGGTATTTAGGAACCCAGCAATGGCTATGATTATCCAATTCCTACCAGCATTTAGCGTAATGGCTGGATCTGGACTATACCATTAACTTTATTTTAATTTATTTGACCCTACAGGATGTTAACTCCATTGTGTTTTGTTTGCTGTTGTGTTTCTTTTTTCCCCAAGCAGTTCAGTTTTGTCATAGCATGCATCACATGTGAAGGTTTCATCTTTGCCTCATCTACCCCATTTTGGCAAATGGCAGTTGATTAGGGCTTTCTTTAGATCATTATCAATTGTTTTCTACCTTACAGGTAGTGCTGTTAGGACGGATTTATCATATCCCAGAGATCTGATATAGCTCGTTATTTCCTGGTGATTTATTACCTTCATGGGGGAAATGTCGTTAGTGAACGTTTGGGAAGCAGCGGCTGTATTGAGAAATATCAATGTATTCTCATGTTCTGGCTTGCAGTGACAGTCAGAGATCCATCTCACTGACAGTTACCTTGTTAACATTTTGATCAGATGGCAAATTTGTCATTTTTCATGGTAACAACTATAAGTTTGCACAAGAACCATAGAGAGATGGGGAAGATAAAACAGGCCACTCTTATTTTGCTGTGTGATGTAATCAGTAATCTTTGGGAGAAGTGAAATAATTACTCTGTGAAAAGCTCATCCACTGGAAAATGTGTTTATTGCAGAAAGCACAAATTTTTCTTCATTTGGATGGAATGTGCCCTCTTTTTTTTTTCGCCTTTGCTGACAGTTTGATTAACACACTAAGCCTCTGTGACATGGTGAGACAGAACAAAAGGGTTACAGTCAGAATGGTTTGATTTAATCACAGCAGAGCAGTGGGAGCAAAGTCAGTAAAAATAACCTCATGCGGAGTTCTCAGGCCCAGCACATCAGCAGCCATGGGGATGGGGTTTGAGCTTTTCCTCCTGCACTTGTAAACTTGCTCTGAAGCGTCTCTCAGTAGCGCCAATATCAACCAATATATGCTCTTCTCCAAAGCCTTGTCACAAACTATGAGGTCATCCATCGCAATGCCTTACTTGTATGTGACCACACAGATGACATGGTCGTCGTACTTTTTTCCTATTTTCTCTCAGGCTGTGTTCTTGAAGCTGTGAAATCATTAAACTCATAGCACTTTTGAAAGCTCAGAGCTCTATCTGGTACTTGGAGGGTGAATGTGTTTGAGAAAGAATTCCCCTATTTGGGAGCAGCATTTCCTTACACTGCCTTGTGCTCAGAAAACAGACTTCTGACCTTTCTGTGAAAGTAACAGTCCTTAGTACAATGGATAGCTGTCAGAGGTCTTCAGAATCTCTGGCAAACCAGTATTATTGAAACACGGATAAGACTGGGCAGCCAGCTGAAGCAGGAAGACAGGGTTCTGGATGTCAGCTATGATGAGTTCCTCCTCTGAACTGTCGTATCACACACACACACACACACACACACACACACACTCACTCACTCACTCACTCACTCACTCACTCACTCACTCCTGGAAGTAAAGTACAGTTGGTTTTCAAACACTTCTGTCAGGTAGCCATGGCCTTTGGAAAAACTATTATGTTTTTATAATAGCAGTGGAATACAACCACAGAGAAGAAAATAAATATGCCAAGTGCAATCAATCATTCTTTTCATTATAATATTTTCTAAAGGCAGAAAATGCTCATGGCTGCATTTATTTGAGTTAGGTTTTCCAATAATAGCACATCTATTAACCTAAAATATACCTATTAGTTCTTATTAGTTTTACCTACATGCATGCGTTCCAGTGAAGAGTTGAAAGTAAGCTGTTAAGTTGAAAACCATGGTTTGGACCACTTCTTTCATCTTTGAACACTAGTCCAGGTCTGAGTGAAGGTGTTTACCTTCTCATTTGACTCACCACTTGTGATTACACAATTCATTTTGAGGAAGAGTTGGAGGATGGAGGGACTTTGTTTCTATTTGCCTGAATATACTAATTTGAATTTGTCATTCTGATGACCAGTATCCTTATACAGAGAGATGTAGAAGTCCCATAGGAATCTTTCATCTTCTTGAAAGGAGATCCTACGATATTCCTTATAGCCAATATTATCTGAATGACTCCAAATTTCCCATCCTTCAGCCTTTACTATCTGATGATCATAGACCAACCCTGTATTCTGCATGTCTAAATGAGGTCAGTGTCTTGCATGAACTGCCCTCCCTCATTTTTCTGAAGACCCCTGGAACTTACTCATATATCCAAAACCCCATTTCCAGTGCCACTTGGCATTTCACGCTGTGGGTCACTGGCCTGAGCCCATCTGCTCATCAGCTGCTACTGCTGATCAATGCATCTTCATGTCCCTGAGGTTCGTCCCAAGGCCGCTTCATCCCCCTCATGGTCATCAGTGTCCTCTTAATTCTCCAGTGCCATAGACAACACGCAACTGTCCTTTCTAATCCTTTTTGTGTCATTTCTAATGCCTTTCTTTTTGGTGACTCAAGGAAAACAGGAAGGAATGACAATTCTGAATCAGTTACGTCAAACGTTTTGGGTGTCACGTTTTAGAAAACCCTGATTCAAGAAGCTGCAACGATAAGAAGGTTAAAGGTAGGCTGTCCCGTAGTTGCTTATCTCACTAACACAAGCATCATCATCAAGGATCTAATTTCTTCCCTTCTTTCTACCCTGTGGTTCCTTCTGTGTTGGCTACTTGCCCAAGGCAACAGACCTTCATAAGCACAAGATGCCTATGGCAGTGTAGCCACCCCATCCAGCCCATGAGTGGCTACAGAAGAGTGGTCACCGACTCTTCCTTTGGGCCCCTTTGGCTCGGCAAAGAGCTCCTTCACAAGCGTCTCCGTGCTAGCTGAGCAGGCCAATGGTCAGAACTGCACCATTTGTCTATTCCCATGAACGGTAGCCCAGTTCAGTTGAGGGTGGGATTAGCTTCCCATGAAGAATGTGGATAGAGAGAATAGGGTAGGTACTTAATAAAACTGAGGTTCTTTTCAGCAAGGCAGGAAGGGAAATGGAGAATGGGAGATAAGTGGTACCTGCTGCAGGGAAGTGAAGCCAAAAGGGGATTTCAGATGTTGCTGCTTTTACCCTTAATGAGACGGCTGTTCGTGTTACTAGTCACCTCCTCCTTCACCTCTGTTTGCTACCACAACTGTTGCCCCCAAAGATAAGAGTGCCCTCCGTCCCTCTTTACTCTGGAATTCTGTTTTTGTGCTCCAGGATGACAGTGGAGCATTTGTTTCCTTTGAGGGAAGCCCCACCCAGTCTCCAGAGTAAGGCAGGGAGACTTACTGCACCCCCACACCTGCTGTGCCCCAGAGCGGTGAAAGCATGCAATCAAATACTTCTCTCAAATTCTCGGTTTTCACTTTTAAATAACATTGGTTAGTTGACGTCAAAAATCCACACTAGCTGATTCCAAGCCAATATAGTTCACATTGACGTTAAGGTAAAAGCAACCTCGTTAAGATCAGTTCCTCGTTTAGACACCCAATGTATATGTATTTGTGTTTTGTATTTTTTTAATTGTGGTAAAATATACACATGCATGACCTACCATCTCGCGTGAACAGTTCAGTAGCATTAAGTATATTCACGTATTCGTGCAACCACCACCCCTCACCCACAGAACTCTTTTCGACCTATGAAACTGGAACTCTGTACCCCTTAAACAATGACTCCTCATATTCGCCTCTCCTCATGCCCTGCCAACCACCATTCTGCTTTTTGTCCTATGAGTTTGACGGCTGAAGGTACCTCATCCAAGTGGAACTATACAGTATTTGTCTCTTTGTGGCCGATTTCATTTAGCACAGTGACCTCAAGCTTCACCCATGTTGTAGCAGGTGTCAGGATTTCTACCTACTATCGCTAAATATTACTCCATGGATATATAGATCACATTTTGTCTATCAAATCATCTGTCGATAGACCCCGGGTTACTTTCACCTCTTGGCTTTTGTGAATAATGCTGCTGTGAACATGGTGTACAATATCTCACTGAATCCTTACTTTCAATTATTTGGGGTGCATATACCCAGAAGTAGAACTGTTGATTCCTTTGGTAATTCTATTTTTAAATTTTCTGGGCCTATTGTTCTACAGTGACTGTAGTACTTTACATTCCCACCGGTGCACAAAGGTCCCAATTTCTCCATGGCTGTGCTATCAGTTTGTTACTTTGTGGTGGTCGGTGGTCTTGTTTAATAATAGCCATCCTCATCCTGATGGGGGTGAGGGGGTGGTGGTCGGGCTCTCTTGGTGCTCTGGATTTGCATTTCTCTATTGATGAGTGATGTTGGGCATCTTTTCAAATCCAATTTATAATTTTTATCAAATTTCTTAATGTCAGAGTCTGTGTTGAGAATAGTGTGCTGACTGAGGACTTTCTCAATTCTGTTAGGGAGGCATATGTCTTATATACATGACCAGAAGAGGTTTTCCAAAATATTCCTTTGCAAAGCAAGGATAGATCTGCCTCATGGTACAACTCAGATTCCTTTCTAGAACAGAGACACTGCATAAGTCCCCTCCTGCCTCCAACAGGAAAAATGTTCATCAATTTTGCAATTCAAATTTTACCTCCAACAAGAATGGATAGTGGTAGAATGGTTAAAATAACAATTTTCTCTCATAACACCAAAGCCACCATTCACACAGCTCAGAGCCCACACAGATGAATGAAAGAGCAGCAAAGACTGATGCTGTAGAGAAGACAGCAGGCCTAATGCACATAATGTCAGTGAGGCAATCCTGCAAGTGACACCAGAGCCTTTGCATCTCTTTCCTTTTGCCCTAATTTGGTGGCTTCTTCTTTCCCACGTGGCATATGGTATCAGTTCGCACATTCCATGCTGGCAGTGCAGATCCTCCTCAGTCAGAGAGCCCTATAAAATAGCGCTCAATATCTATGATTTCATAGAAAGCCAAAGGCACAATACTCCATAGTTCCTTTATAACCTGCAGAAAGATTAGGCATATGAGCTAACTAGAGTTAGAAATCTGGTATATCTGTGTGTGTTTGAATGACCATCCTCTTTGCTTCTATTTCTCTACAGTGGACTGAAGAACCTTTGCAATTCAGGGACTCTATAATTATTAAACTAAAAGCATTTGTCATAAAATAGTAGTTGTTTCTGATCCCAACGGCTCTGTGCTTAGGAGAAACTCTGAGATCTTAGGAAAAGATGTGATCTGTGGCTGACATATGGATGTCATATCAATGCATATGACTGTGACCCATGAATGCCAATATGAATTCAGGTTGTGAGCCATGTTTCCATGATAGAGTACTTCCAAAACTAGCCTCCCTCCTGTTCTCAAACCATGGTTAGGAGGTCACTGGTGATTTGAATTTAACCCATGAGTAATTATCTCTAAAACACTTTCAGTTTTGAAGGGAGGTAAATGTTCCTTCCCTAAAAATTGAGTGGGCAAAGCCATCTGGACTTGCCTATTATCACAAAAATGTAACTAGTTATTTTAAAGGCTTCCCCTTCACTGCACAGGAGGGATTACAAATAGCAAAGCTTATTCCCTACTCCCTGAATAAAGATAACTGGCCCAGCGTGAGATGGGTGTCTCCATGACTCCAGTGAGAATACCAGGGCCCGCACTTCCCACCGCCTTCCCAGGTGATGATGATGGACAGGTAAGCTGGAGCAGTCCTTGGGGATGGAGACTCTTAAAGAGAAAACAGTGAGGAGTAGTTAGGAAGAAGCGGCTGACACCTCTGGCGGTCACTGCAGAGGTCAACGAGAATGTAGATTGCTTTCCCTCAGGCCTTGGTGACAGTGACGGAAGAAAGGAAACGTCCTAAATCAGAGCCTGAGTTATTGTTCCCTGGAAACAAGCCGGAGGCACCTTCAGACTTGGTTATCAGTATTAGAGTGAAGCGCTGCTCCACTCAGGACCTGAAATGAATGAGGAGGAATAAACCCAGGCCCTTCCTGTCTCCAGGGGGCACTAAAAGGATGTGACTGGTATAGACCAAGCTTCTAAGGATTTTTCCCTGAAATGATCAGAGGCACACACACAAAAAAGAGCTTACTGAAATAGGAGATGCTTCTAGAAACTCTGGGTTTCTGTTTTGTTTTGTTGCCCTGGCTGCTTTAGTTTTGCTTTTGAAAAGGGGATCTGTCCAGCAGGTTGGGAGTGATGGAAGGTGCTGATAAGCAGCTGGTAAACAGAGCGGAGAGGAATGCTGGAAGGGATGGGACTGCAGCCCCAAGGAGAGCTTTCCTCTCTAAAAGGGGACGCAGCAGGGGTGGAGCCAGGGCAGAGAGGCGAGTCTGTGTCCGTCCTGTTCTCCCTGCAACCCCAAAGCCTAGCGTGGTGCCCAGTACCGGGGGAGTGCGCCATAATGTTCTTCCGACTAACTGAAAAGCAAATACCTGAGCAAGCAGTCTTATTAAGACTCCAGACCCCCTTGCCTGTCCCCCAAGCCCACCTCCAGCCCCCCCACCTCAGTACTGAATGCTTCAGTCTGTGAGGGGGAAGGCGGGGAGCAGTTGGCATCTTCTAGATCACTCGACCATCAGCATCACCAGGGAACTTGTCAGAATGAAAATTAGCAGACGCTGCTCCTGACCTGAAATCTGAGGGCTGGGCTCTGCAGTCTCTGGTTCAACAAGCCCTCTAGGTGATTCTGATATGCAGTAAAGCCTGAGAACCATTATGCTAGTCAAAATTACTGATTCATTTTAAACTTTCTCAACTTTTTAACCAGGTCTGTTGGCATCTCTCAGGAGTACAGAGTGAGTGTGTAGAACGAAATTGTTTCTTGGCTAGAAAAGATGTTGGATCAATGGATTTGACTGCTTTGAAGTTTGTCTGAGGCATTTGGGGTTTGCTTGACACAGAAGGGTATCTATGGGACACACAACTTTTTGAGAAAAGCTATAAGCATTTCCGTGATTATTTTTTGAGAGACTGCAACAGGTTACAACTTTCACATTCCCCTGCAGAAAGGTTACACTGATTTTACCTCCCAGAACTGCATGTATGAAGGGAGAAGACAGAATCATATTCTTTAAAAAGATCTTTTCACCACGAAATGAGTTCCTTGGATGGAGAGGGCTACAGACAAATCTGTTGCTTCGATTACAAATCTGCATGAGAAGAGTGCAAGGTCAAAGGCTCCCGGCCCAAACATAGGGATACTGTGATCTATCTCCCAGAGGGATACATATTTAAAAGTGAAGGTGGGGGTGCTATTAATTATTTAGCTGGGACAATAGGTGCAAACTGGGCCTCACCCTAGACCAGTGGTTTGTAGCTGGACAGTTTGTCATCTCCACCCTCCCCAGCCTCCCACCCCACACACCTCCATCGCCACCACTCCCCACGGACATGTGGCATTGTCTGGGGTCAGATGTGGGGGCCACAGCTGGGGTGCAGAGCTGTGCTCCTAGGATCCAGTGGGGTGGAGGCCAGGGATGCTGCTCACCTTCCTACAGGGACCAGAAACCCCCACAGCAAAGGACTCTCTGGTAGCAGCCCTCGTGGTGAGCCCGCCCTGTTAACTGTGTCACTGCCAGTGGAATTCTTTAACACCAAGGCATGCTTAGGTGGTTTAAACTGGCTGGTCTTGCTGTGTTTTAATTTTTATCCCAGTTCTCTCAAAGGCTTGTCTTATTATCATCAATTCGCTATCATCCCACTCTGCCCCCAAAAAGGGATTCAACTCTTAATTTGGGAGAAAAAATGGTACATATTCATACCTCATGCTAATTTGAACAGAAGTTGATTTTTCTTTATTTCGTTATTTTTTTCCCCCTGAAAACTATTCTATTGTGTTCTATTTTGCTCCATCAGGGTATAACAATGGATTTTTTAAATGTATTTTGAGCAATTGTGACGCTTATAGCCCTGATTCTTGATGAGTATTTTGCTTGAAAATGTCTTCAGAAGTAGAGTAGAATCTGTCCATATGAATTCAACAGCATCATCCCATACGGACAGAGGTCTAAGTGATGGAATAAATCTATTCTAATAGGAAATGTATACTTTTGTCTGCTAGGGAGTTCACATCAGAACTCGAATTTTCCTGAAGAAACAAATATACAGTTAATAATGTTTTCTTAGTTTAAAAGAAAGGTGTGTTTTTTTAGTTATTATTTCAAGAATGATTCTGCTACCCAGGGGTTTCAAACATTCCTTTCATAGTCTTCTGCTTTATTTGTATTCTCTGTTAATGCTATCCAAGATCAGAATGAGCTGAAATGTATTAATACTTATTTGGTTGAAGGTGAGATTGAGAGCAAAGTTTGCAAGCCAGCTCTGTGTTATCACCGAGGCCTCCACCCCGGCAGGGCAGAGGGATCTGGGCTCTCCACCTGTCTCCTCTCCTTCCAGTTCTCCGTCTGATGTTGTTTGAAGTTGGCAGGGAAGAGTGCTCTCAGTGGGAACCAGTCTCTGCCTCTAGAGCTCCAGCTTCTGGCAGCAAGGCAGAGACTGAAGGAGAACTTTCTGAAGCTTTCAGGGAGTTGGAATCATAATTTGTAAACAAAGAGGAGGGACATTCTTCATCCCTCCTAAATGAGAAGACACCAAAATTACTGGGGATTTGTGCGGCTGCCTGAAAGCTAGTGAAAGTTCTGTTAACTGGCATCCGGAAACCCAAAGAACGTCCTAAATGAGGAAAAAGAAAATGTCTTTTGACTTCATTTGAAGTAATTCTTATTTCCCATTCATGGGGAAGATGCTTCATCGAGTATTACTGAGTCCCAGCAAGGACTGTGGTCTCCTACAAAGCCTACAGCCAGTTTGGGAAAAAATAAGTGTAGGATCCCATTGGTAAAATAAGGTTCCGTTAGATGAGGTGATAGATACAAACCAGGTGCAAAGTGAGTTGAAAACCCTAAAGGAAGATAGGGCCCTGGGGGCTCAGTAAGGCCTTTTATTGGAGTGGATTTTTAGGTCATCATGAAGAATGGGAAGAATTTTGATGGGTTACAGAAGCTAGCAGGGAGGGGAAGGAAGAAGCTGGGAAATGCCCCCAAAAGAGGAAACTAGATAAAATATAATTTAGAGCCACAGAACAAGTATTGGCATGGTATGCACAGAATGAGAAAGATTCCATCTGGGCTGCAGCAGTGTTTCTCAGTGGGATGGTTTCCCCACAGGGGACATTTGCAGTGTAGGGACTTTTTTGGGTGTCACTTCTGGGTGAGGGGGCCCCTGGAATCTAGAAAGCAGGGCGGGGATGTGGCTAAGTATCCTGCAGTGGTGCACAGGACAGCGCCCACAAAGAATTATCTGGCCCATGATGTCAGTTCTGCCAGAGTTGCAAACCATTGGCTAGAAGGCGGGTGGGAGAATAGTGATCAGAAACAAACAGCTACACTGGGGCGATGTTGGAGTGGGGCTTGAATGCCAGGACAAGCAATTTATATTAATCGAAATGGGAGTGGATACCTGTTCTACCAGGCATAAATTTCAACCCTTTCTAATAGTGGCCAATTTTTACTGGGTAACCATTTCTCTCGCATTTCATATAGTACTGGGTGATGTCCCAGTCACAGTATTCCCCTTCCCCGGCCATAGGATGGGGATGTCATCAGGCGTATCTAACCAGGGTATATCATCTCTTGGCCACAGTGACTGGTCTAAGGAGTGAGCCTGTGATCCAAACAGAACCACTCAGAATCTTTTTCTGGAATTTGTGTATGAACAGTAGGAAAGAGATCTTTTTCTTCTTTTTCTCCTTCTCCAATATGGACTCACTAAGATGATAAAATTTAAGCCTAGAAATGGCTAAAACCATCTACTTCCTCCTCCGGGCTCCCCCACTCCAAGAGGAGCAAGAAATTAGCCCAACACCCATGGATCAGATAGAAGAGATGGAGAGTCTGAGGGACATTATTTTGAGTGTCCAAATGCCATGGAGTTCAGGAGCAGAGCTCATGTCTAACGTTGGCTGGTTTGGAAGCAAGAGTAATATGTATTTGGGCATCTTAAGTTGCTGTCAGAGAAATGCACTGTGAACCATGTGGTACTTGGTGGATATAAACTGACTGGTGACAAAACAATACTGATAGTAGGGTGGCCTAATGCCAGACTTCATATGCGCTCTCTCAATCATGGGATATGGGAACTTATTTTCTTTCCACAATCCATCGGTAAGGAGCGATACCTTGTGTTAAACCTTCCCCATTATCATTTTGAAGCTCATACACTGACAGTCACATGGAGATGTTTTTTGTGTGTATGTGAGAAATGCAGTACTAATCTTATTCCTTCATTCTAATTATGACTGGGAAATGGAAGAACATTAATCTCCTTTCTTTAGAATCCAGAAAACGTATTTGTAAAGAGGGTTAGCATTTTGGTGTACCGCAATGCAGAGAGCGAAGGGGTCATTTGAATGTATTCATTCTTTGAGAAGATTTTTTTTTTAATATTGAAATTATTTCTTCTGGAAGGGCCATGTTCAGTCTTTACAGTGATAAAGTGAAAGGAGATTAAGTTATTTTTTCAATGTTTGTAAAGCAGTTCACTCACTGAACCTAAAAGAGTAAAACATGCTGGGGTCTAGTGTCAAGGTCACCAGCTCTTTGTATGACCTTGATTCTTATGTTTTTCTTGGATTCAGTTTCTTCACTATAATAAGTTATAAAAGTAGACACATTTTAACGTGCCTTCCCAACCTGCATTCTGAACACAAATAGGTTTATAGGTTTATCTTACGACTGGGGATGGTGGGGAAATACCCTAGAGTGGGGGACGGGAAGGATTTTGTTCATGGATTTAGAGTGAAACTCTCAAACTCTAGAAAGTGTCTAATACATGATATTCAGTCCTGAATTTTGGGCTGGTTTTGAATTACCTAACAGTTTTTCTTTGGCTGAATCATACCAAAAAGGTGAAGTTGATAGATTTCCCTGTGGTTCTAGATGAAAGAATTAAAGCAATCACACAGTGTAAAAAAAAAAAAAAAAAAAAAAAAAAGGCATAAGATAATGTAATCACAAAGTAAAACAGATATCTTGAAAGCAAGTGAAGTCATCATTTCAGTGGTAGATTTATGATCAGAATGAGGGAATCTTTCTTCTCATTTCTGAGTGTATGGACAGTGAGAATCCATCTTGCAATTTCATTTATAACTTCATTATGTGTTCTGTGATTAAATTCCTTTCACTTAATGTTAATTGAGAATGAATGTGGTTATTACTTATGTGTTGATCTTGTATTGCTTTAGTAACTTCTTAGAAATCGCCTTTTTTAGAGTCGAGTAGAAAATACGTCCAGAGATTTTAATAAGGAAAGGGCAAACTCCATATCAAACCAAGGGAAGGTGGGTAAATCTTCATAAACTGCCATTACTCATTCTCTTACTAGGCTGAGAGTCATTCTGCTGATTATTAAGATAATTAGAGCTATCAGATTTCACCATACATTGCTCTGATGGTATAATTTGTAGAGTCTTTTAGCTAACTATGTGCTATTTATATGGGATGGTTGTGAACTAGGAAAAAAAAATGTAATCCATACATTAATGAAGTTCATAAACCTCTCATTTGTCATAGGAAAAACAAAGTAAGAGACTGTTCTGTTTGTGGCCACCTGCAAGTGAAGGAAGAGAGTAGGCAATGTAAACACAGAAAGAGGCCAGAAGTGGTGATGTGAACCCTAAAGGTCTCAGCTGGATCAGAAAGCAAGAAAAAAATAGTAGAGGAGAGACAGTGACAAAGCATTCGGGTCTCAATCCGGAGATACTGTGCTCAGCCTTGGTCAATCAGTTAGTCAGAGGCTGTCTGTGGAAGTGGCACTTACTCTGTTCTTGCATGACCACCCCACCCTCACTTCCTTACACACATACTCCACCTTCCCCTTCTCAAATCATGGTTAGTGACTTCCAGTCATCATCAAGTCCTGTCAGCTTTACCTTTACACATATCCCAAATCCAGATAATCTTCCCCATTTTCACTGCTCCGTGTCTCTCCCAGACCCTTACTTTCTGTTGCCTGAAAAATCGCAAGTCTTCCTGTTGCTCTTCCAGCTGGTATTCTTACCCCCAAGAGGTGATTCTCCATGTGGCAGAGGTCTTTATAACTTAGACCTTGTCACGACCCCACTTCTGAACTTTCCATTGCCTTCCACGCACCTTACAATGACATCAGAAATCCTTGTTCTGACTCTGCAAGGCTCTGCATGATCTGTCCCCCTCATCTTTTTTATGCCTCTTTTTCCTCAACTGTAAACAGATGGTCTTCTTTCTGTTCTTGGAAACAAACACTGAGCCTGTCCCGGCCAAGCGTCTTTGCAGTGGCTGCTTTCTCTGCCAACAGTGTTTCTGATCTAGATCTCACATGGTGGGCTGTTTCTCCTTATTCATGTCTCAACCTAGAATCCACCCCTCAGCCAGGCTGCCGACCACATGTGAAAGTGGCCCTTGGCCCAGGCACTCTCTGTCCCGTAATCGTGCTTTACTGTCTGGAGACCATCGATCATTATCTGAAATGTTCTCATTTATTGAGGGGTTTATTATCTGGGCCTACAGAAATATTTGTTGACTTAATTTAAGAGTATAACCATATTTCATATGCCGTTGTCCACAGAATACCGGCATATAAAACAGATGTAAGAGGAGCTGTTCCTGATGCACTGAGCAGGCACTGAGCCCCCGGGGCCTCCCTCACCCTGCCCCAGTCCCTGCTAAACCTCAGCGCACCACCTCTGCTCTGTGAACACACCGAACACCAGGCCTCCAGACTGCTGGTTACGGTGGTGAAGGCTGTTCTGGTACTTTCCCACCATGTTCCGTGCAAGTGCAAAGCTTGACCGGCCATCCGCCCATGAATCAAGTGCATCTTTCTTGCTTACTCTTCTCCTTAGTTGAGCTATACGTAAATGGTAAGGAGAAAGACATTTCGCTACTGAGTGAATATGTCGGAACAAAAGACCTGGCTCCTTTCATGTCACACAGAGACTCTGACCTAGAATCCCATTTGGCACCTGGTTATATCTTATATCCCAGACACCCCTTCCAAGAGGAGGTCATTATTTCAGCCTGTAATCCTACATAAAGGCTTCCCATTTTTCAGTTACGCAAAGTAATATAGCACACATCTCAGCATCAGACATCAGGATTAGCACCGACAAGGCTTACATTAAAATGCTCTACCAGGCAGCATCTCTAAAGTGAATAGAATAGCTAACGTGCCTGCACAATGATTCTTGCTTCATGGGGAGAAGGATTTATGTTTAAATACTAATAACATTTTCACTGTGACAGCCATGATTTAAAAGAATTGTATTTTAATACAAGATTGAATACATTTCTTTAATAATACTAGTACCATATTATTAATTTTTATGCTTTTAATTTTGATAACCCAACTAACTAGTTTGGAGAATGTCATTTCTTACGTGATTTCATTTTTTTTAATGAAATTATACTATTAAGATGAAGTGCACAGCTTGGAAATAGGAACTGTCTATTTCACTTTGAGTGTTGGAGTCATAAATGGTCAGTTTTCTATTTAAGCTGAACATCGACCATTAATTAGCAGTGATAGTAGTAATAGTACAACTAATTACGAGTCTGAAGCTGCGACCCCCCCTGGGGAGTGGTGGCCTTGAAGGTGCAGGAATTCCTGTGGAGATTATGTGAGGATAGAAGAATTAGGCCTCCCTTCTAAATGAACAGAATGTAGATTTATTTTTTCTGCTTCACATGATTTCAAACAGACCTCTGTGGGCTGACGTGGTTAGGCCTGAGCACACTCTTCTGTCTTCTCCCTCATCAATGCTTGTTAGATGGTTCTATTGTGTGCAGAGAGAGGATAATGCCTGCATGAGGGTCTGCTATGCACAGCAGTTCATGAGAACACGGAGTTTGCAAGTCATAGCAGTCTACCAGGGTCATCAAACATAGGGCTGCAGGCTGAGCACTGTATCAGTCAGCATGAGCTAGGTGTGACACAGTAACAAGCAGCCCTAATCTTTAAACAATGGGAGTGTATTTCTACCTTATGCCACAAGCCCTTCATGTATTAGCTGGGTGCTGTGCGATACATCATCTTCCCGTTAGGCACTTGGGCGGATCATCATTCCACCATTTGGGATATTGCTGGTTACTCAGGCAAAGGGAGTGGAATATGATACATTGTGTCTAAATTGTACACTCTTAAAGGCCTCTACCTAGAAGAAGCTCAATCCTGCTTTCGTTTATTGCCCACAGCAAGCCATGTGGCCACACCTGACTACACAGAAGCAGGGAAGGGCAATCCTTTCATGCACAGGAAGAAGGAAACCCAGAAGTATCAGTATATAATTCTATGACTATCACAGGCACCCTGCTGATGGGTGAGCAGGGGCTGAATTCTGGCCTGCATTCCTTTTGATAAAGCCCTAGCTCAGGGCTTTATATCTGCCTAGAAAAGGGAACACCTTTTCCTAATTTACAGGAAGCTACCTCATGGGCAGAAGCAGTCTAGCGCTTCAGCTATGTAATCCATTGTGCTTGATGGATGATGGTAGTAATCTTCATTCATTCATTTATTCTTGCATTCCAAAGTAGTGATTGAGTCTCTACTCTGCATTAGGCACAGGGAATAGAGCTTGGAATAATCGATATGGTCTCTGGCCCCACTGAGTTTATGGCTTCTCAGGGAAGGTAATGAAAAAGAAATAATTACAAATGTGATGCATGCTGATGGAAGATGTATAGGATGCTATGGGATCATATGACAGTAAACAAGTTACACGTTATAGGCATTCTTCCTTCTACGACAGCATCTAGACTTTCAGGGCTGACCAACAATTTTGTGTCCTTTAGGCAGAAAATCAGACCAAGGAGCAGATAGTTTAGATGACTTAGTCTTTGAGACATTGATAAGCACCGGAGCAGTCTAAGCCCTCATGTGTATCTCAAAGCATGTCTTAAAATGGCATCCAATCGTGTATTTGATGTTCATGAAGACTATCCTGGAGCAGGGTGTGTATGTGCGTGTGTATGGATGTGTGCTGGGGGGTGGATGTGGCTGTGTGTGTGTGTGTGTGTGCATGTGTGCACACTGCACACACACACTGACTTGGAATCATATGTTGACACGGGCCTCTCAGCATTTCCCCTGCAGTGACCCTGTAGCAGATGCTGCCCGGGCACTGCCCACATCCTGTGGACAGTGATCAGGCTGCTACACGCTGACCTTTGGCTTCCACTTGTAAACACCATGACATTCCGGCTGAGGGCTTTGTCTAGCCACTGGTGTCCACTCTGCGTGCAGTGCATAGTTAACTGAACATGCTGGAAATGTAATGCCCTGCCACCCACCTCCTCTTGGTTGCAGTGATCACCAGTGACTAATGGCAGTTAGTAGATAAGTATCCAGGTTCCCTTGCTCTTTGGTGGAATGACTCTGAAACATGTCTACACGCTCTCCCAGTGGGACTGAGTCCCTCTGACCTGCAGCAGTAGCCTGCTCGATAACACACATACTAGGAGGGAGTATTCCCTCCTGTCTCACTTCCCCACCACTCCTCCTGGGGTGTCTGGTGTCACCTTCCAAATCCACTGCCTGCCCTCACAGTCTTGTCTCAGGGTTTGCTTTAGGGGAGCCTGGCCTAAGACAGGCATATTTAAACACCTGATCAGTAATGCTCAGAGTCAGGACCTTTGAACTTTTCTCTGTCTGCTCCTCTCCACATGGGAAGCTAAGAAAAAAGGCTGATACTTGACAAAGAAACTCAGAGAAACAACGAGTCCTGCTCCATGACCATTGGTCCTTAGTGCTGGTCGGTGTTACCAGCATCCTTTTGCAAACACAGCCGCTGTTCATCTGATCGTATGTCTGCAGCCAGTAGGGTCCACGGTAGCACCAAGTGGTTTGCTTTTCCCCACGTGTATCTCATGACAGTCTGGTGTTTCATGTTTACATTTAGTTTGAGGGGAACCAACAGCATCCCAAAGTCCAACTTTGGAGAAAAGCACTTCACAGTAGAACGAAGACCATAGACAATGCATTTGGCTGTTGCATGTTTTTCCTCTGAATACCAGGTTCCATGTTCTTCCAGGTCATGACCCCTTTCCTGATTGAACTGTTTACTGTTTGACTTCTGGGCACAAAAATACATTTATTGGAGAAATAAGTTAGGGTCCAATTTATAAAAAGAGACTTCATGTACTTCAAGGAAATCCATGCGGTGCTCTTTGGAAGAGGCGATGAATGTAGTTTTCAGTCTAGTCTCTGCATATATTATGATGATCTGCAATCCACCGTCTTCCCTGCCTTGCTGCTCGCTGGTGAAGAGACCTCGCTTGTGCATTGTCAAGGAGGGGACATGGGTGGGGACATGATCATTCAGCAGAAGGGCTAATAATGATGGCGGGAATTTTCAGAAAACATATCCAAATTGGAAGTTTCTGCACTTTCAAAAAAAGCACCGTGAAAGTTTGTCCTTAAGTGATGTCTGAAAATAAATGTTTCCCGGTGCGCTTCTGCCCAAGTGGCTTTGGCCTTCGGCTTCGGGGCATGGCAGTGGGGTGCAGAAGCATTGCCAAAGCCATCCCTCCTGCAGCCCCAGGCAGCACCACCGGTGGCTCAGTCTTCCACACCCCAGCACTTGTATCTGCCCTGGCCTCCCTCTTTGCCACAGAACAGCCTGACCTGCATTTCAGCCATCTGTGAACTGTAATGCACTGCCCCCATACCACCACCCAGGCTGCCTTACTCCATGTGCTGGGCTGGGCTTCACATTCTGCCAAGAGGCCATCGTCTCGTCCTGCCAGGCAGTCATGCCCTATGGCACGCTTCTGCTCACTTCCTCCACGAAGCCTCCTCCATCTGAGCTCCTCCCGGCCTCCTCCTCTCCAGGCCCAGGCACCGGGCAGCCTCCTGTGGTGGGATACAAACGATCAGTGGGGTCCTCTGGACTTGGCATCAGATCCTGGCTCTGCCAGGTACTGGCTGGGGGACGCTGGTGCATGACTGAACCTCTGTGCCTTGCAGTTTCGGTAGCTGATCCCCACCTCCTGAGACCACCGTGAGGAACAGATGTGACAGCAGGTGTAGAAGGCCTAGTTGAGGGGGGGAGCTCAAGGACTTGGATGAACTCTTTCATTCCACCCTCTGAAGTCCTCTCTCCCTATGCCTGGTGTCTCGGTGTTCCTCCTTTCGACATTTATTAGAACATCTATGTGCTGACTCTTCATTTGAGACCCAAATGCACCTGCCCACCGGGCTGCTCTATGCTCCCTTAGCACCTGCCCTCCACTCAGCCTTGCGCTCACCTGTAAATCAAACTTACAAGTGAGGTTCCAGATGGTGTGTCTGTCTTGATGGTGTGATGAGCAATGTGGATGTTATGAGCAGCGTCTTGGAAGAATGGAAGGATTATGTTACACACCAAAATTTACTCCGCTTTTCTCTGACACCCTTCTTCTCCTATGGGTCCCATTCCCTGTGGCAATTCTTTGCCCATGTGCACTGGTGTGCTATCTCCAGATCTATCTGCTATTTTTTTTTTCTTACACACACTGTCACCCACCCCTCCCTCTCTTATACTGAACTTTTTTTCCTTCTCTCAAGTTATCCGGCTCATCTACATCCACTCTCATTTGCATTCCTTCTTATTAATTCTTCCCAACAAATGGTCTTCCTTAGGATCCATACTTTTTGGAAAGCACAGAAGGGATTCTAGCCATGCATAATGTGATTTTTCTCCTGCAACTTAGTCTGTTGTGTTCTCTATAGAGCTCAGCACTTTAAGTATTTATTGTGAAGTGGTTTCCAACCTAGAGATGAGCTGCAGGAACTATCACATCCCTTTTACCCAGATTATCCAGCTTTAGCATGTCAATTCATGTATTTTCTTCCTCTCTCTCAGACAAGCAGATAGATACAGATACTGTTTTTCTGACATGATGCCACATCACCCCTAAACATCAGTGTTTACCTTCCCAAAACAAGGAGCATCCTTTCACCTCTGCTGTAGCAACTCTCCCAGTTGGGAAATGAGCAGTGAGGCATTCCGTCCACAGACCCCATGCAGACGGTGCCAAGCACCTAACAATGACTGCTTTTCTTTGGTGAGCCAGGAGCCTATCCAGGAACATGTGTTCCACTGAGTGGCGGCTGTCCCCCCATTTCCTTCAATCTGGAACCGTTTCTTAGTCTTTCCCTGTCTTATATTTCCTCATAGGAAGACCCTCTATCTGTAGCTTCCAGAATTTCATTATGATTAGACTCAAGTCCCATATTCTGGTGTGCATTCCTGGCAGGAATTCTGCAGAAATGATGCCCAGCTTTTCTCAGGGCATGACATCGGAGGGCACACTGCAGTGACCACCGCCCCACCTGATCTCCTGGCCAGGCTGGTGTTTTCCAGGTTTTCTCATCACTCCTTGAACGTTTGCTTGCTTACTGGCACAAAATAAGAAGTTCCAGGGTCATCTGATACTTTCCTTGTCCAGCTTTGGAATCTGCCGTTTCTCCAGGCAGCCCTGGTTCCTTTTAGTGGAAGATGGTTTTAGGAACTAAATTCTGGGTACTTGGTGTGTTCATTGTTCCTGAGATGCCTTTGCTTCTTGGTCCTCTCAATACACAGAGCTAGGAAATATCTGTATATAGGTCCTACATCCATTCATTACTGTATCTGTGTTTATGAGTGCATACATACTCTCCCTGACATGAGCTCACACCAATTCAAATTTAACTCTTTCCAATTCAAATCTAACTCTTGCTGCCTTTCCGTTTTTACAAATAATCTTCTCAGACAGTGAGAAACCTAGCTTCCAATGTTCTCAGTATATATATTCATTTGCTTAACATAAGCAATGTCCTAAACATTCTGTCAGTCTTCCCTGCCTACCACCTCTGCACCTCTCATCCTCTGTGCTCTGTTCCCTCAGACACTGCACACACGTCCCCACCTCTAGGTGACACCCCTTTTCTCATGCTGCCCTGTGTCTTTACCCAGGGAATATGCCATTACCACTCATGCCACAAGGTGCTTCCCCCTCTCACCACCCACCTCACCAGATGCTATCATCTCTCTCCAGGAGGGGAAGGGAAGGGAAAATCACCATTTATGCCTTTTCACTGATGGGTGAGCTGTGGGAACTCCCATATGCCTTCCACAACACATTTACATGGGTTGAATGGCCAAATGTTTCTTCACTATCCACTTACCTCCCTTCACTCCCTCAGCATTACCTGCCTCTCCCCAAAGCTCTATAAGAGCATAGTCAAAGGCAGAAAGCATTTAATACTATGCAACCTGAGCCAACTGGACATAAAGCTCCAACCCTAGAGAAAACTAGGGCAGCTGCATAGTATGGGCAGGGGACCAGCAGCTGGGACTTGGAGGTTTAGTGCAAAATCTTTCTGTATCCAGGCTTAATACCCTCTTTCACCATCTTGTCTCCTCTGTCCAAGCTCTTTGAAAATATATTGACATTCAGAGTTTCCAGTATCACTACGGACATGCATGGTGAGAAATGCATTCCTACTGGTTTCCTTTCCCAGGTTCACATAGTACAAAAACAACCATGAAATCTCTTAAGATAGGAGAAAATCACCCAGTACACCAGAGTAATAAATGATGGTGTCATCCTTAACAGGGGTCGTGGTTCCACACTCAGAAGGCAAATTGATTCTTGAATCTTTGTTAGTTCTCTGCATCTAATCAATAGGCAAGCTTCTCTGGGGAAAGGAAAGAATGGAACACTGTATCTCCCCCACTGATTTTTCAAGCCAGCAGTGTCCCCAAGCTTGTGTTCCCTGCCATTCGCCATTTCCCCGAGTTGAGAGCTCTCATTCATTTTCCTAGATTACTTTTTTGTGTAAATAATCTTTTCTTTTGAAAAGATGAAATGGATTATTGGCAACATTCTTGATAACTTTAATGGAATAAAGCCACAAGCCCTTCCTAAGGTAAATTATCATCAATCTTACTTCTCAGGAACCTAGCAGAAAGCTCCAGGTGGGCAGGGAGGTGGCCAGAATGTTTTAGGAAAGTACATCTGACCTAGAATCAGTGGCAGATGTGGAGGGAGCTGCCATGACATGTCTGATCTCATTAATGCTCAAGGTTCCCCACACAGGGATGGATGAATGACAGTGTATCACTCACTCCTGACCTCTGAAGCCTTTCCATTAGAAAGGCTGCAATTTAATCTCTCATGTCACAAATCAAACCCCAACTTGAAAACTACCTTTCCAAAAAAGGTGAACACATCCCATGCCTCTTAGAAGGAGCTAGAGTGCCTCTCAGAGGAAGCACTGTGTCCCCAGGAGCAGCTATCAGGATCGCCTCCCCTTGACACCGCGCACTGTGCACCAGGGTGCCGACTGTACATGCTCTTATAGCAGCTCAGCTTTTTGCACGTTGCGTGACTTTGGGCAAGTTGTTGACATTCTTCTTGACTCATTACTTCATTCCTTCGGTGAAGATAATACTCGATTTCTCTGGGAAGCTGTGAGCATTCAAGGAGAGTTTTTTGTTGTTGTTTTTAATGCTCAGCCACATAACTAAGTCCTTGAAAAATAGTAGCTGTGAGTTATTATTGCTTATTGTTACTTCCAGACATTGAGCTCGTAAGGGCTTTATATTATTTACTCCATTCATTCTTGCAGAATTAGACATTTTGAAACACCCTTCTGTAGAGGGGGAGATGAAGTTTTGCAGAGCTCAAATAACATTCCTACGTCATACAGCTAGGAAAGGGGCACGTTCCAAAGCTCGTATGATCTTTTGATAATGTTAAACAGCTACTTGTCCATTGGAAATAAAGGTTTTTCTGGATTACAATGGAGTACACTACTAAGAAGAATGATATACATCTATATTTCTGAGTGAAATGAGACTGTAATTTTCCTCTCTTGCAATGTTTCTGTCTGGTCTCGGCAGCAGGGTTATACTGACCTTATAGAATCAGTGGGGAATAAGCTCTTTTCTTTTTCTATCATCTGGAAAAGTTGCATAAAATTGGAATGATCTCTGCTTTGAAAAGTTGGAAAAATTTGCCTGTGCACCCATCTGGCATGGTATTTCCCTTGCAGAAATATTTTAAGCACTACTTTGATTTCTTTAATAGTCCTAGGGCTATATAAGCTTTTGCTATTTCCTGTGCCCATTCCAGTAATTCATATAATTTTATGCATTTGACTATTTTGTCCACATTTAAAAAGTTTTTGACATAAAGTTGCTGGTAATAGTCCTTTGTTATCTTAAGCTGTATTTATGTCTACCTTTTCATTCAAAGCACTGCGATTTTTCCCTCAGCTTCTTTCAATCAGTCTTGCCCAAATTTATGGTTTAAATGTTATCAAGGAATTGATCTTTTTGATCTTCTTTCACAAATATTTGTTTTCTGTTTCATCAATTTCTGTTTTTATACTTACTGTGGTTTTTCTTTCGTTGTGTGTGGGCTTATTTTAATTCTTATGTACTTAATTAAGATTAAAAATAATAAGGCTATTTTCTAATATAAATACAGCTAGTGTTGTATTTCACTAGCTGTCAGTTGTAGGGATCTTTTAACTTCTTCATGATGAAATATTAAGTGGAGGAAAAATAAGTTCACCAAGATCACATGGTTGAGTAAGGATGTTATCCTTTTTGTAAAGTTAAGAACAGCTTTACTATAATGCATTCTAGGAACAATTCTTGATGTATGTCATGGAGTAACTATTTGTATTCCCTGACAATCCATACGTTGAAGCCCTAACCCACAATGTGATGCTATTGGGAGGACACTGGATTTAGATGAGGTCATAAGGGGGTGCCCTCGTGATGGGATTTGTGCCCTTAGAAGAGAAGGAAGACAGTCACCTCACACTCTTTTCATGCATAGGAACTGAGGAAAGGCCATGTGAACGTGCCCCAAAGGCAGCAGTCTGCGAACCAGGAAAAGGGCTCTGCTCAGAACTCAGACATTCTGGAACCCTGGTCGTGTGCTTCCAACGTCCAGAACTGGGAGAAAATAAATGTCTGTTTTTTGAGGTGCCCAGTAGATAGCTTTTGGTTGTAGCAGCCTGAGCAGACTCAGACGATGCCATATGAGAATATGGCCAAGGAAGGATGACGGATGAACCCAGGCCTCAAGATGATGGTTATCATGAGTGAGGGAGGCAGGGAGATAAAATGGGGAAGGTGTGGACGGACAGATGGAGCTCATTGTCAGAGTCATAGCTTTCATTTTTTATGGGGCATTCATGAGTGCTTATTGCATTCTTAAAAATAACGTACTAAATAAAATCAGGAACATCTTCATAACTAACATTGGACAAATGCTTAGCGTGTCCCAGTACTATTTTAACACACCCTGAGTCGTCCCAAGGGTCCCTACAGGTGGAGACTTCTTCAGTTAGTATTAGAGCTGGGTTTTACATCCAAGCTCAGAGTTGAAGTCAGTATTGGATTCAGATGACTGGAATCACTGGATGTGAGTAATGGGAAGACAAGTCTTTTGAATGAGTTGGAGACTATCGACGTCTTTTGAGAAAGCAGGGCAACCGTTCCATGAGGTGGAGTGCCCCTGGCAGTGGAAGGGTTCCTGCGGAGACTGTTTACACGCCCTCACAGGGAAGTGCCACCAGGGAAGAAACCTACAGGAGCCTCTTAGTGTCCTTTGTATTAAAAGAAAGGCCTTGGGGCAGCTGGGCTGCTCCCTCGCTCACTCAGTAGAAATGGTATTTAGGGAGGGGCCCTGGCATAGCAATACGAGGAGCTTTAGTTTCCCGGACCTGGATTCAAATCCAGGTGCCGCCTCTTACTTGCTCCGTGCCTTGTGATAAACAACGATCTGTCCTCAGGCCTCAGTTTCTTCATCTTAAAAATCACAGGATAATTTTGAGGAGGACGGATGATGCCCTGCCCTGTGCTCGGGCTCGCGAGAAGGACTCTGCGGTATGGGAGAGAAGGGGACCAGACTGGCTACGCACGCGACGCCGGCAGCTGGACCCTCTGACTCAGTGGGCTGACACGGCAGGAGGCAGACCTGACGAGTGCGATGCCAGTGCCCAGTCCCATGGGAAGCCTGACCCTTTGCCTTTCTCTGCCTGCTCTTTAGCACATGTGAGAGAAGCACGCTGAAGGAGTCTTCTCTACCGAGCGTCAGTTATTTACCAGACGTGCTCATGCTCAGTGACGCGTGTGGCAGGGATAAATCCCCGGGCTCTCCCCCTGGAATGCTGCCGAACAACAGTTACAGTGGGGACCTTTTAAAGCGTCAGCCCTGAAGAGCAGAGATTGATTCATTCGCAGCCTTTTCTTTTGCACCTCTCGGGCTTCCGGGGATCCCTTGCAGTACAGGTCTAATGGCTTCTGATGCTGGTCGATGCAAAGCCAATTAATTTACTTCACAGTTTCATGTACTCTACCCGGTGGGTCAAAGGATTGGTTGTTGCTTTGGGGTAGGGGGTGGGATGTTTGTTTTGTTTTGTTTTTAGGACTCTGTCCTATGTTATTTCTTCATGCAGGGACTAATTAGCTCTGATGACTTTATCTGTGGATGGAATTGGAATTTTGACAGGGGTGTGAAATCGCAGGCAAAGAGCACAAGGAGCCCATGACTTCCATGCCTTTCAACTACAGTCTCCTTGGCAGTGAGAACGCTGTAGTCTAAATAAATGTAGTTGTATTTTGGTATTTTATGGAAACTAGGTAGGTGATGTTAACTATCTCTGGAAAGTTCCAATACAGCTTAAGAGGAAAGTGGTCTCTCTCTCTCTCTTTCTCCCTCCTCTCTCACATCCACATAATAGGACATGATAAAAATCAAAATATGTCCATGATTTTGTAGTCTCAACCTGGAAACTATGAATTCCTTTCTCCCCAATTTAAAACAGCTTCCCTTCATGATGATAGTAAAGATTTGGTCAGTTTGGATTAAGCTTTGAATTGGACATTTAAAAGTATTTAGAGGATATTTGGTGGACCAAGATCACACTTGGCTATGTGCTGGTGTAACTGAAGCGTGTCCAACTGCAGTGATAAAAATTATGGGCCCTAGAATTCGCTGAACTTGGATTTGAATCTTTCCTCTGAGGCTTATAGTGATGAGTTCGAGATGTTTACATTCTCTGAGTCTCAAGTTCCTCAACGGTAAACTGAGGATCATAACATCCTAGGAGGCTACTTCAGAAATGAGTCTTCATGCAAAGGGTATTGCTCAGTTAAGTGTACTGCAAATGCTAGCCACTGATGGTGGTGGTTCATTCCCATGCTCTACTCTCTACTCCAAGAACGAAGCACCATTTAAGAGCTTAAAAAATAGTTACATGAAAATCGTCCTCCTAGTTTGTTTAAGGAGATGGAATGTGGCTGGTTGGAGAGCCATATGCTGGAGACCAGGACTCCACCACACACTGAGTCATTCATACGTGATTTGCAGAAGCTACTCAGTGTAACAGTTTTTAATTAAAATACTTAGAACTAATATCCCCCTACTGGGAGGATCTCGTCTCTGTCTGAGCTGAGACTCACACAGTGTGTATTAAAATAGGATTAAGGTGTAAATTAGAACCGGTTCTACAGGTATGTGTGACTCCTTTTTGTACTTAATTGAAATATTCCTAGTGGTTTGTTTAAAAATGAACTCTGAAGTAATGTCTGCTTTACAAGTTGTCAGAAGCTTCTAGGGGCTTTAAACTTTAAGTTTAAAAATAACTGCTGAAGAACCTAGCATACCAGTGAATGTAGCAGACCTTCGACAACTTCTACTGGGAATGGCAGCTTTTGGTGATGATGACACGTGTAGTTTGGAGCAAGACACAAATGGACTTGTGTTGTCTCTTGAGAACACAAGTGCATTTAATATGCCTGATTCAGGGGTGAAAGGATCATCTCTACAGTGTCAAGGTGAATGAGAATAAACCTAAGCCTGGCATCCGTTGGCTATGTATCAAGAGAGAATCAAATGGGTTGGGCGCAGGTTGGATTGGCCAGATGTGAGTTTGAACCCCAGGTCTTCCACTCATCAGCTGTTTAATTTCAGACAAGTTACTTAGCCTCTCATACTCAGTTGTATTAACTGTAAAATAGGGCTAAAAACAGGTCCCTTGCATAGAGTTGGTATGGATCAAGTATAATAATGTATGTAAAATGCTTATTGTAGGAACTGACACATAAATATTCTGTAAATTGCTACTTCTCACCTTCAGGATTCATGTTAACTACTGTATTTTAACGGAGACATAACTAGTAGCTACTGAGCTACAGAAGTCCTAGTTAATAATTAATGGGCTATCATAGTTCTTAGGCTCTGAGGGTTACTGCCGCCTGCCCCACTGCGATCATCGCAGGCTTTAGATGACGACCATACTTCAGTGGCCTGTCTGCACTTGGCCCAGTCGGCCTGGCCCCAGGACCCAACAAGAGCCATCTGGCCCTGGATCCAAGTATCTTAACCTCTCCATCCAGGATGGAGAAGATCCTGCTCCTTTAGCTGATTTTTGGTTTGCCAGCCCTTTGTGAACAATGAGACTGGAAGGGTGTCAGAAGTAGTAGAAAACATTCAGGCCATAGTGCAGGTCATTCTCACGAACAGCTCTGATGGGGTCAGATGGGTGAACGTAAACTGAGGCCCTTAGGATGCCATGACGGCACCTCTGTCTCCCCTCACATGGCGTCCTTTCTGCTGTGTCAACAGCACATGAGAAGCATGAGAGCATGAAAAGCAGCCTCTTGTGCTTGAGGCCAGTCACACCTCCAAGGTGCCTTTACTCAGGTGTGTGCAAGTCCTTCAGTCACTGCCCTGAGTGTCTGCAGGTCCAGTTGTGAGTGTGGGAGCTGAGCAGAGAGGTGAATCATTTTTTATTTATATTTTAAACAAAGTTTCTTGGCAGTGGCCCTGTTGTCTGTCGCTAACCTCTCTGGTCAGAGACCCTGAACTTGCAGCAGCTCATTAACTCTAATAGTTTGGCCTTTAGCTTCCCCTCCATGCGTCATGTACCCGACTTCACTTCTGCTGTGTAATTTAAGGGGAGAGACATACCACCATTTTTACTGGAGGACTTAGGCCTTTCGGGGTTACTCTGAGTCTGAATTTCATTTTAATGAGGCAGTGCTGAAAAAAAAAACCCACCACCACCATAGGTGCCGTTGCCTCAAGAGAAGTCTGCAAAGCCATTGTCCCACCATAGTACTGAAGAAGTGGCAAATTACAAATCAAGGCAGATATTGAGAAAGAGATAGAGTTGCCAAATCGGAATTTGCTAGGGAATTTTGCAAATTAAAACATTTTCCATTGATAATAAGAAGTGACAGTTTCCCCCTGCTCGGATGCTAACTCCAGCATCTTTACTGGTGCAGTGTATATGGAAATACTGAATGCTCTGTGTTGAGACCCATCCCTTCCAGGGGTCAGGGCTTCACCTTTCTAATTTTTATTCAATTAGCTGCTAGCATGCAGAAACCTTCATGTTAGCATTTGATCCTAGCAGATAATTAAAAAAAACATTGAAAAAACACATACCTAATTAAAATTGTATGAAAACACCCTAGCATGGTTTATCTTAAGGTGGGGCCAACATACAGTTGTGCATATAATTTATTTCAAGGAACTAAAGTTAAAGATAGCTTCTATGTGCTCAAGATAGATTTGTATAATATTGCTGAACGCTGACCAAAATTGAATTAGGTCTTTCCCTTCCCTGCAGAGATAAGTCATATATCTCTTTCTTTGAGCTACTCCTATAACACATCCGATCTTTTCAGAGTAACCTATTTTTTTTTTATTTCTGAAAACAATGCTAATTTTTCTTTCAGAGAACCGAAAAGCTGTAGGTATCTTGCTCTGGATTAGAAAACAACTTGCTCCTTCCTAGTAAGCACGTGCTTCCTGTCTCATCCCTTGGACATAGTCCCTTGAGCATGTGCTGGTTGGAAAGCCAAAGGGACAGATTCCCAGCACTGGCTCCCTTCCATGTCTGCCTGTGTCTGTGAGCTGGAGGCCCAGAGTAGTTTGCGAGCCGCCACACAGGTAGGGGCCCCGATCATTCGGCCCCCATGAGATCGTAGCTTGGGCACACCTCACGCTGCACGCACCATCATTGCACCATTTCACACGTGCTTTCTAGCAGAAGAGACTTATAGGTTAACACACAACGACACATGTGAGCTAGAGAAGAATTTTTTCCTGTGAAAGGATATGAATCTGACCTTCATATAGGAGAGCACAGTCCTACATAGAATCTGTGTGATAACAGAATTTATTCCCTTTACCCTCAGGTGATATTTGGGCGAAGAGGAATACAAAGGCAGCAAAGAGGGGCAGATACAGCTAGACACTCAGGGTGAAGGATGAGAGACAGGGCCTCTGAAACTGCATCTTTGTCCACAAGTATTTTATTGTTCTTGGGAATGTAAGGAATTATCTTTGGAATACTACTTTCGTGGTAGTGCACGTGTGCAGAGGCCCCAGGCAACGTGAAAGCCAGCAGGGTATATGGCATCCTTACCGTGTGATAACAAAGGCCAGCCCCTTCGCATTCACTCAGCTCTCTGTTGCATCACCTCATTTCCCTGATATGCCCTTAAGCATGGGTACCATGGGGATTTCAGAAGGAAAATTATCAGGTGTTAACACAAGTCATTTATTATTTCTGTATTTTAAAAATAATTTCCCAGACTCCAACACTGTTTTGGAAGACACAAATATTACTAAGAGTACTCAAGGACCTAGAACCCCATGGAAGGGCTGTGCTGTAGTTTTATCTTCTTGGCACCCCTCTCTATAAATACAGAAATATTAAAATATAATTGATAATCTTCCTAACTGTATAGATGTCTCTGACTCTATAAAAAACCTACAGATGTCAATGCAAAACTGCTCTTCCTTAAGAGCAACCTTGACTGCCTCCTATTTATGAAAAAAAAAAGAGTTTTAAAGGCGGGTTGGGCTTTAGGAGTGAGTGTGTATGCGTGCACCTGTGCATGGCAGCTGAGTTCTGGGGAGCGCGCAGTGTCTGACTGGAAGGGGCAGAGGCAAGGTTGGAGTGTAAGGCAGGCGTTGCAATGGCCCAGCCCACCTGGAAGCTCTGGAGCAAATACTGCCCGTCAAGCTTGTTCTGTGGGGAGCTGACCTGCCGTGCCTCCACGTGCCTGCCCTGCTCAGCGAGGAGATGCCACCAGGAAAGCTGTGCCTGTAGGGACGCTGCTCTCTGTTGCTGAGGCCCGTCTGAAGTCGCCAATGGCTGGACACTGCTTGCTGAGCACCTGCCCACAAATGGACAGTAAGTCCCTCCTTAAAAGGGAGTTTGGCGTGCATATCTGTGTCTACCGGAAATGTGTGGCTGCTCCGTGCCCACCCCACTCCGACCTAGTTTAGCATATACCTGTTTTCTTCCTGGATGACGTGTAACCCAGACGTGGGCATCTGACTCTTTATTTATTCATCCCATAGTCAATCATCAAGAAGGGTATGGACTCTGCCAAGAGTGTAACAAGCTGATCTGACCTTCAGAGGAGAAACTAAAACCCAAAGAGGTGAATGAAAAGGGACCAGTGAGACTCTTTGCAATCTGTAGGCGCAAAAGTGAGGGTGCTGTTGGTTCCTGGGCATTTTGACCCAATGGGAATGTGAAGCAGCTCCCAAATGATGTTTCTCGGGCTGTTATTCTGTGTGCTGAGTGACTTACACCCAGCCGTCTCATCCAAACCTTACAGCCACTCTATGTGGTCAAGGCTGTTATCATCATTCCCGCCTTACAGACAAGAAAACAGACTGAGAAATGCCTCAAGGTTCCAGAGCGCGGCCATTTGTATGAACAAGTGCACAGGGGGTCATTCCTCTGACTGGTGTAACTGTGCAGGACACCACGGGATAGGCATCCATGCCTCTTAGGGACTTAGGACCAGGCAGTATCAGATGTGGTCTCTTCCCTCAAGAAACTCGTAAGGCAAAACTTGTACACAGAATTATAAACAAACAGTATTGTGGTTCTGGATACATGCTTCAGAAATGACAGCAGACTTCAGAGGGAGACCTCAGGCGGCTGAGGGCACAGTGGTGGCCAAGCCTTGACAATAGTTCCAAAATTATTTTTTAACTCATTCAGTGAGGAGATAGATGCAGGCTGCCCAGGAAAGGTACCACCTCTGGCAGGGAATTGCCAACATTTAAAAATCCAAAGATTTCACAGTGACATTTTGGTTTCTGATCTTTTTTTTTTTTTTTTAATTTGAAGATCTGACAACATAGGGCACCTCTTAACCGGCATCTGCCACCCATAAAGGACCCCTTTAAGCATCTAAGTTGGCAAACTCAGCGGGGACACGAGGACAAGACTTGGCCATTATCTTCTAGTGACAAGAGTGCGCTTCAGCTCTCTGAACGGACAGGAGCCCTGCGAGATGGGGACACGGCCTCTCCTTCTGGACGGCAGCGAGGCGGGTAGTCAGGATTTCACCTTGCCTGTCCTTCTAAATTGCCTGGAGCAAAGGGGCCCATGGCCTGCTGGGGGACAGCTCTGCTCTCTTCTGACCCTTCCTGTGGCCTTTCTGTGGTCCCTGCTCCCCGCAGCCTGGGTACCAAGAAGGGCTTTAACTCAAAGTACGAGGTGAGATTCAGTGGTGGAACATGAGGCACAAGAAGTCAGTAAAAGAAATCATCTTTAAGAGTGAGGTTTAATGCGACTTCTCCCCTGAGGGGCCTTGTCACTTCAAGCCTGTAATACCAAGCCTGACAAATATATAGAAAATGTTCAGGCTGGAACCATTTTGCACCAGGAGAAGACAAGATGTCCTGATAGATTTTTTTCCTCCTTCATCTCTAATATCTATGATCCTCTGAATCCTGCTAAGGAAACATAGATCTCAGAGGCTATTCTCTGGCTGGCATTTGGTGCTAGAAGGGAGAGATAATGGAGCTGGGCTGAAGTAGATCTTCCCAGAGGGCAGGAGCGGAGATAAGGAGGTGCCTGCTCGGGGCAGAGGAAGGGAGCCTCATGGTGGCCTTAACCTTATAAAAGGATGATTTCTGGGGAGCCGTTGCACGGCAGGGCAGCGCTCCCCCACTGACAAGTACTTAAATACTTACTGGGGGAACTAAATGCTTAGAGATGCCCCGCCGTGCTCCTAAGGCACACACACAGTATTCGGGCAGAAGCGATGTCTCGGCCGTCATGACGTAGGAAATGATGGCGGAAGGTGGGAGAGTAGCAGTGTGTGCTTCAATGACAGGACCCTACTACACAGGGCCCGGGTTTTGGTTTTCTTCTTTCTTGTTTTAGAATTGACCTCTCTCCCCTCCTCCCTGACCCCTGGCCCAACAACAGGGTCCCCTGATCCTAAATATCTCAGGAAAATTGATCAAGGTAGCACACCTCTGGTTGAAGCGTGGAGACCCGGAGGTCTGACAACCTGGCTCCCTTCTGCCCCCTCCTGCCTTTTACGGCACCATCACCAAATCGAGGGCTCCTCAAAAGGCAGAGAGAAAAGCTGGGGGGAAGCACTGGGATGTGTGCTGTGTTTTTGTTTAAATCTCATAATGACCCTGTGCAGAGAACCAAATTAATCCACACTTTGCAAATAAGGAAACAGATGAGAAGGCCTACACAGCCCAGTCAGCCAGCCTGCTGCTCACACATAATGAAGCCGGGATGGATCCCGGGTCTCTGCGCCTAAGCCCCCGCTTCCCCTGCCCCAGAGCACCCTCTAGTGACACCAGGGGACACTGGCCCGACAGGGCAGGGCCTGGCGGAGAGCGCAGGGGCTGAGCAGGGCCCTGGAATTTGCCGAGAACTGAGTCCACATGGGGTGGGTAAGGACGTTCCAAATGGGGAGAGCCGCGGAGCAAAGGCTCAGGTGAAGGGAGGCACGAGGCTTAAAAAGTTCCTTTGGGCTGGTTTGTGTGGAGTTTGCAGTGCAGCCCTGAGCTCTGCCAGCGACGCAGTGAGGACGGAACCACTGTCAGGTCTTGAGCAGGGTGCGCCAGGACAGCAAGTTTGGGGCAGGTCTCTTGGCCCTGGAGAGCAGGAGGCATGGGCTGAGGGTGAGACGGAGGCCGGGGATCCAGCATGAGGCCAGGAGACATGTGCTGGTTAGCATGGCTGGGGCAGGACGGGCCCAGGGGATGGCCTCGGAGGTGAGTGAGGAGGCAGAGATGGAGTGACCCGCAGAGTCTGAATCGGAGAGCGTGGGAAGGACACGATGATGGGATAAAGCTGGCCATGGTGGCAGTGATGACAGAGAGCATTGAACCTCACGCTCACTAGCGTCAGGCACTGCCCCCGTCGTCTTGCCCAGACACCACAGATACCCCTGTTTCCCTCAGGAGAAAACTGGGAACAGAAGGGGTCAGGGACTTTCCCAGGGGACGCTGGGGCCAGTGTTCAGACTCAGGAAGTCTGGCACCAGATCCATTCCCTTGACCACTGTACTAAACCACCTCTCATAGAAAGTGAGCCACTGCTGTTACGGAAGCATATTAGACCTTTGCCGACTTTTAATATGGAAAAGCAATTCTCTAAATTATACAGCTCAATCTTTTGTATTGTGTGTAAAGCAGAATTTCTCAAATAATATTCCATGGGACGTCTATAAGAAAGATCATGAAAATGTATACTGGTTTGAGAAGTAGTGACTTAAAATTAATCTGGATTCTACACTGCAGGTCTCCTTGGGTATGTCTGAATGGGATGATGCCTGAGAATTGCCAGAAGGAGGCTGCAACAAGTAGTGTTTCCTAAGCATATGTGAAAAACGTAACACTTTTCTTTTCATATAGAGAATTCACTTGTGTTTCTCCAAACGTGGGTGTCTTATAGGATATAATTTGGGAAATGACGGCATAGACACTTTATAAGGTTTGGGCCGGGAACAGGAGGGCAATAAGTATAAGCTGACCATTTGGAAGTAGGAGAGCATCTTAATCGTGAGCAGAGGCCGGTCCAGCCTGTGCCGGACTCACTGAGTCATCACTCAGACCTGGCACCCTGCTCGGGCCTCGCCGCCCAGCCTCTGGAGTGCTCTTGGTGGATGGCTTCCTGCTGTGTCCATGGGTAACACACATGGCTCGGGGCCTTTCTCCCCGGTAAGAAGTGGCTGCAGCTGTTAGGGGCCTGGGCCCAACTACTCTCAAAGACTTGGACTTCGGCTGCCACACGGAAGCAGCAGTTCTCAAGCCTGTTCCGCCGGCAATAACGTGATTCCTTCTGGCTCCTAAAGAGGACATGCTCCACATTCTCAGGCAGAAGGGAAACCTTAGGGTCCAGCTCATGCGGCATGTGCAGAGGACGGCCGCCCTGGAGCAAGGGGGAGCAGGGAAGGCAGAAAGGCTCCCTGGGGGCTTGCTGGGCACTGTCGCATGTGATGTCCCCAGAGGTCACCATCCCTCTAAGGGGTCTCCTGCCGAGTGAGCCGAGCCTGTTAACAAATGCATCCAACCAGCACTAAGTGCCTTTGCAGGGACATGGTGTGGCTCGCTTTCCTCCTTTTGCAGCCTTCACAAAGGATGAGAAGGCCTAGCCTCACAGTGTGGGGCCGGGCAGAGAAGCCCCGCTTGGGAAATGTTGAGAGAACTGCAGACTCTGTGCTCAACTTCTAGTCTCTTTCAGCATCTAGCGGCAAACTTTCTCCTCTGCACTCAAGGCTAAGTAGTACATCCTAGACTTGCAAGTTGCCTTGACCTGTGGGTCTCAACCATTTAATAAGCTCAGGGGAGGACTCTATCTGGGGTCTGCTATCATCCTTGGCATCCACGGACAGCATTGATTTAAGGCACCATAGGGAGTGAGGGAGAATGGCAAGAACAGGACGCCAGTGCATGCAGGATGTCCTGGGCCATTGGGGACACTCTCTGCTTCAGTGACTTGAGCCCCTTGACTTCTCACTTCCAAGCTACCAGGGCTGCCTCTTTCCTCCTACCTGTTCCTTTCATAATATACCACTTGGCCAATGTTTAATCATCCAATATCCATTCCCCCAAAGCCCTGGAATTTCTTTGCAAGATGGCAAGAAATAATCACCTTAATGAGTATGTGGGTATTTCTTTCTAACGCATCTCAGAAGGAGTCTTCTCAGTAGAATGTGCTACCGAGGGGGAAGTCTCATGGCAGCAAGATCTGCAATCCTGAGCACCTCCTATGAGGAAGACATACTGAGAGTGATGCCTTTAACCTCAGGCTTCTCCAGACATTGCCTCTTGTTGTCAAGACCTGATCTTTCATGTGTAGAAACTTGGCCACACGGATCTGTGGACCCAGACTTACTCATGACAGTTCTGGTTAACCTCTATAAAAATGCCAACAATCCTAGCTCCAGCATAAAGCCTCTAGCTCTTTTTTCTGTGCAAGTATAGAAGGAATGATCCACACCTGGACCCTTCTTGTTAAGGTGAGTGAAGATTAGGAAAGATTCATATTGGGTACAGAACAGCACTGGACAGGATAGACAGGAAGAGAGAAAATGCCATTGATGAAAAACAAGAATATCCTCATTCTCACTTTCTTCCACCCCTACAGAAATTCTCAAATCTTGTCCTGACTTCCAGGCCATTACCCAGATCCTAAAAGCTTAGTCTATTAAGAGGGAAACTATAAAATCTATGCTAATGACTCTTTGGCCCAGGCAGACATAAGGCAAAGGATCTTTGATCTACACAGTCAATGTGGCAAGAGGAAATTGTAACTCTTCAGGAGATTGTCTTTGTAAAAACAGTAGACTGGGATGTTTACAGAACAAAGTCTATGTATCTATAAAACTGGGAAACCACCACCACTACAATGTACTAGTGAATTTTGAACGATCTGAGAATTGGAGAAAATTGATTGCTTGATTTCCAATAATTCATTTAATTAACTTTTATATAGCTAGACAGAGAGATCTTGGTATCTATAGATTTATGCACTGATATGTCTGTTATGGGGGACTGCCTCTGTCTACCAAATATTTAACACATATTACCTGCTAGGTGCAGTGAAAAGCCCTCCAGTGCATTTTCGCTTTTGATCTTGATAAAACATCATGCCTGAAACAATGGCTATTCTAATGAAGTAAATAAAGAGATGGAGTCAGAAATCATCCAGGGTAAATGGATGAACTAGAACCTGAAGCCAGATTTTCCTGATCTCTCAGCCAGTATGTGTGACCACTCCGCTGTGCTGCCTCCTCCTTCTCTTCTGTGTCTTTCGCTATTGGACGGACACAGAGGTCTTGCTGTTGAATAATGTGTGCATTAGCTTTGGATGAAGAAACAAACAACCCCTGAGTAAACAGGTATTTATTTCTTGCTCACCAGTCTGTGGTTGGCAGTGGCACCACTTGGCTCCACTGTGTGTCTCTTATTCCAAGACGCAGGCTGGAGGAGAAGCCCCCATCTGGGCCATGCTGTTCACGTTACAGAGAACAGAAATGCAAAAGATTTGAGTCAAACCTTGTAATTGCATTTATAACTTCTGCTTGGACATGGATATATACCATATCTACCTTTTTTCCATTGGCTAAGGAAGGTCACATGGCCAGCCTGGCAGTGTGGTGGGGAATCACAGGTGAAGTAGCGCTGTATAATCCTCTGAGAGCAAGAACAAATAGTTGGGGAGAAGAATGACCCCCACCTCACTGGGGTAGGTTGTGAGTTGCTGACAATAAGCTTCTCCATGACTCAGTGGTTGATAAATGACTGGGAAGATCTAGAAGTTAATTTGACCCTTGACTTGTCCCCATGGCTCCTGAAACTGAGTGGAAACCGTTCAATATTCTAAAACTAATATAGGCATCAAGGGGTTCCACAAATCTGCTGAAGTGAAGCACACAGTGTGCTGAAGGGGGCACTGGCTAGCTCTACTTTGACCTGGGAGTAGCTGGGCATTGCAAAAGCAGCCCAACGGCTTGGGGCTGGGTCAGTGACAGGACAGCTAACGGCTGTGGCTGCGTTTGGCCAAGTGCAGGAGTGTGGAGTAGCGACTGAGGGTACGGGGCACAGAGTCAGGCTGCCTGGCTTCTGTTCGGGCTTCTTACCCTAAGGCTCAATGTCTTCATTCACCAAGGAAGACGATAGTTTAAACAGTGGCCCTGGGGATTCAATGAGATAATCGACATAAGGCACTGAATAGAGTGCTAAGCATGTGCTAGGCACTTAGTAGAATTACTATCATCACCATGTCGTCCTCTTCATGTCACCACCATCATCAGATAATGAGGATGATAACATTTACATCAATAATGTATCACTGATATTTCATGTCAGTAATGCTTCATGACATGAATGGTTAACTGTTACCAACTGTCTCCTCTGTGTCAGAGCTCTTCTCAAACACACTCTTCCAGAACCTGAAGAGGTGGATAGATAGGATTATAACTCCCCATTTTACAGGTGAAGTAGCTAAGGTTCATGCTGGTTAACACTTTGCCAGGGTCACATAATTAAGGAAAGGCAGGGTAAGTCTCCGCCCAGGTAGGCTGGCTGCAGAGTCCATCCTCTTAACAGTACATCTGCCATGCTTCTTGCGATCACACACAATGCAGCTCCCAACAGTTTCTTTGGGACCGGAGTGACTGGACGGGTCCTAAATGCCAGGCCCCCCATCCAGCTTCATCCTGTGCGGCTGGGGGAAAGCAGACACACCCTTCTGAGTGCCTTGAGTCCCCATTGTGTGTGGATCCCCCAGGGAACAGATGACCCCATTATGAAGGTTGGCTGCTGTGCCCGCTGGGAGCCTCCCGTAGTGCTTAACTGTAAGTCTCTTTGAGGGTTGGCGCTGTTCCTTTTGCAAAAGGCCTTGCTCAGAGCTCTGCCAGGCTGCCTGCCTGGGCTGCAGCTGACCTGGTCCACAGATAATGAGGGAATTTATATCTGTGGAATCATAAGGCTGCATTTAGGGCTTAGACTGAGGAAGAATGGGGGAGTTAGACTATTTGTTCTTGTAATGATTGATTTAGGCCTGTTGAACAAAACATCACACTGGAAAATCCCAGACATTTCTCAACAATCGCTGACTGCTTTTTGAGTTGCAGTGTAACTTAGAAAACAGTTTTGACATGGCACACTTGAGTCCCCAAACCGTGAACCAATTATGCACCTATTTAGCATTAAGAATATCACCACGTATCTGAAAACGTTTCAATGGAAGTCATGTATGTATTTGCAGCTTTTACTCCAAATGAAAAATTCCCTAGAATTTCCTTCTTTCCGCTTTGGAATATGGATCACCTAATCGGTGGTCTGGAGTTCATCCCGTGGAGTAGATATGAAGATAGATGTTTTTGGCTTGGCCCTTGTGTCCTACTGCAGCACTTCTGATTACTGTGGTTATTTTAGCAGTTGATGCAGATTATCAAGGTAAATTACACTCTTCTGGGTACCCTTACCCCCATTTAGTATTGTAACACATACAGTTTATTTCCCACTCACACAAACTGTGTCAAGGGACGGAGGGCTCTTCAGGGCCAGCTCCCTTACCGGCTCCCTACATGGAACCCAGGCTCTGCATTTTATAATTGTGACATCCAAACATGCAGCTTCCCCGTCACTGAGGCAGAGAAAGAAGGAGTTTCAGGGTCATGTGCTGGCTCTTAAATTCTTTGGCCCTAAATGTAGCATTTTCACTCAGAATCTGTCAGCCAGAACAGGGAAATGGGCCCCTTATCTGCAAGGGGCGCATGGATCATCATGGAGCAGTACATGTCTCTTCCATGCCGTCTGATCAGTTCCCTCTCCAAGGAGAGTGGAGGCTGGCGGGCAGTGCGTGCTCTAAGGGCTGTAGCTGAGGCGCATAGGAAGAAGAGGAGGTATAGGCTCCGCTAGCTGAGTGGGTGTGTTTTCTCCTACACATCTGATTTTAAGTTTAAGGGCTCCCTGGTCTCTCACATCTTCCTGCTGCTAGTGCAGAGATCTGGGAGTGCAGATATGGGCCTGTGTACACTGAGGAGCCCTAGGGAAATCTCACGCTTAATTTCCCTTGCCTGAGATCTTGAGTTGGGATGAATCCTTTAGTTAGATCCACGTAGCTCCGTGCGGAACAAAGATCAACTCCAGAGGCTGAGGCACTAGAATGATCTAATTTTAATTATGCAGAGGTTGCCTCGACCCACTTCATGGCCTTGTCCACAGTTAAAATGTATGTTATTAGTTTCATGTTATTTAACCAACCTGGTGTGATTACTGTAATTAACCATCACCTACTTCTTGGTATCTGATGGGTACGATGTACATGCATAATAGATGTAATTCTGCAGCCACTTCTCATTTTTTATTGCTTTTGTAGTTGTTTCTTCACAGGCTTTGTGATTGAACTAGAGAGCCTTTGAAGCACTTAATTAAAATTGTCTTTCTTTCTTGGAAAGTTTACATAACACCAAATGAGTTCCTTGAGTAAATTTCTCTTGCTTATTAACTAGGTGACTTGGCAGTGTGTGTCGGTGTAGATGTATGTGTACGTATATGTACGTGTGTACACACATACACATAAGGCCAATGTTTCTTTTTTTAAAGAAAAATCTCTATCCCTTAAAAATGCAAAACTCAACAAACTGCTTACTTTTAAAGAATCACGTGGTAAAAAGAGTTTCCCAAAAATCTACCGTAACTAAGGATATGATATAGTTGAAGTACTGTTTTTCAGTGAGTAGTAAGTTAATAACTCAATCAGATTTGGCCCAAGAATTCTGGTAAAGGCTTGGTGAAGTCTGTGGGATCATGTCATATCAAGCTATTTGTCTGGGAACTTTGCATTTCTCTTTTAAAAAATGCAAACTTCAAATAACCGCCCTTTATCATCTGCAGACACCTACACTTAACTTGGCTGGGATGCCTTTGCTTCAGACAGAGTGTGAAGGAAGTTGTCGGTGACTAAGAGACACATCAAATACTCATTGAGTGTAGCAGAAAACCAAACTAAAATTATGTTGATTTCTTAAAATTTACTGAAGCCACAACATAACTTTCATTCTAGATTTCCCTGCTTACTAGGGTACAGGCCAAGGGGGAAATGTCTCCGGTCTTGGAGGCAAAGAAAGTGGAGTTTATTTCTTTTTCTTTGTTTCTTGTTTTTGATGATTATTTTTTTAAAAGGCAATATGAAGAGAGGAAAAAGCATCACCAGTTGACAGAGTTTGAAGATGAAAAAAAACAAATGAAATAACTATTCCTTTGCCTTGAACACCAGGTACTCAGCTGGGTCCCACCTTGTTTGCAGAATTGAGCATTGGTGGTGTGCCATGATGTGGCTGGAGTGTGGCTTGCCTTTCATTTCAATGTTAGGGAAGATCAAAAAGGATTCTTGTGGAACTCTCTAGAGATGGGTCTCTAAGTGCTTCTTTAATCTGGGGTTTCGTAATTCATTGCAAGATGAGGGATTTGTGAGTAAATGTCAGCTTACAGAGACCAATGGATTAGAACTATAAAGACTTAGATGGAGTGGGAAGTAGAGAGCAATCCAACATACACTGCATTAAAGACAGAGTTTAAAAACATATATTATATGCTTATCTACTTGTGCTTGTGTTTATAGAACCAGAGTAGATTGAAAACTGAAAATTTCAGGCAATTAAAAAATGTCCATGTTACATTGTGATTAATACTCTTTGGCATCAGATGAACTTGAGTTTTAAGTACAAGTTCCCAGCTGAGTGAGATCTTGTCTTTTTACTTCTCTGAGCTTTAAGTTCCTCATCTATAAAACACAGATACTGCTACTCAGTGAATAAATGAGATTGTGCACGTAGAGCGTTTAGTACAGCTCTTCTCAGTATCGGCTCTTATGTGAGTGTTGGTGTTTGAGTACGTGATTTATGGTCATGCCCCCAGCCCAGTAACATTTGGTGGCATGTTAACCATGCATTTTGCTGTCCTGTAGCACAGTGCTTTCTATCCAGTAGACAATCAGTAAGTATTTGTGGATGTTCTGTCAGAAATGTCTGTTATTTTTGCCATCTCCGACTCTTGATGTCACTGTCTTGGACTGTGTTATTCCAATTCACCTCATGACTCTGTCCATCATGGTTGAATAACTGATGAGCACAGTGAAAAGAAGTCAGTCAGACTTGTTCTCTGAGTAGCAGTGCCTAGCTGTTGCCTAAAGTGTGGGAAGGACCAGACCAGATGCTGACCTCAAGTAGCCCCGCACAGGCACCGCCTTGGCGGGAGGGGCCACCTTCGCGCTTTACAAGGGACATCGCACAGCAGGGAGCCAGGCTCAGAAGCACTTAGTAAATCTTGGTTTACTGGCTTGTTGATGCTGACCTAGAAGACATGTTTGACAGCTGGGTTTTACCATGAAATATCACTGTCTTTAATTGTGTGAGAAGATCTCCAAGCCTATTGAATGAGGCATATAGGAAGGAAGGAGTAGCATCTCTGAGAGGGCCCCTAAGGTGCCATAAGGTAGACTAATTATTTGCTATGTGGAACTTTAGTGTAAAAAAATGGTTTTGTTCCAAGAGTTGCAGTAGTTACCGAGCAAAGCCGTATCAGAGCCAATTGGGGGATTCGGAAATGTGTAGGATGCCTTCATCACAGTGGTGTCGGGACAGGGGGCACTTCTGGCAGCTGTTGAGCAGAGGCCCAGCCAGGCATAGATTCTACCCTCATGGACTAGAATCGGGCGACATGCCCTAAACGTGATACGTGAGTACAATACACACAAAACTAAGGCGATAGGTGTAATGGAATTAAAATGGAGATGGCCAAAGGCTTCATGTTTTGGAAGATGTTCAAAACTAGACAAGCTACTGAAGTGAGTTTCAGCTGTCAAGATTCCTTGTTTTAAGCAAGAAAGCAGCCCTAAAGACTGCTACTAATGGTAGATGGTTGGATGGATAGACGGAAAGACAAACGGCTGGATGGATGGATGGATATAAAATGACCATGTAATATGATAAGTAAAAAGTACAAACATTATTGTGTAGGGATGCAACCAGTCCGTGAATTCAGACCGCTAGCTCTGGTGAAGGCCTTTTCAAAGCCTGGCCCCAGGCAGATTGGGAAAATGATTCTCTGGGACCAAGGGAGTCTTAGTTTATTGACTTATACATCTTCAACACCGAAGGCTCCCCATGGGAGCCATTAGTCTTCTCTAGATTGAGATTTACTGATGTAAAATAAACTGAGGCCTTCTTTCAAAGCCTGATCCTTAAGCCATCTGTGTGCCTTACACATAGTTTAATTCTTCCACAAACCCAATGAATTAGATGAGAGCCTGAGCATTTTTCTGAGCGTTCGGTACTCCAGGCTGGGGAGCAGATTGATAATGGAGAAATCTTCATGGACAGGTGTGACCGGTGTTCTCTGCTTCTCTCCTCCTCTGAGGCCACAGCATGAAATAAAATGGCCATAGTTGCAGGAGAATTTATTTCTCTTCTGAACTACAGTAGAACTCAACTGTCCCCCTAGAAATTCAAGTTGTCTACGATAATAAATGAAAGTACCATTAACACCCACTGAGGCCCAGAGGAAGTTGTTCTAACAAAAGTAACATCCATAAAAAAGCACACTCGAAAATAAAATGACAAGATCTGAAATTAAAGATCAAACAAGCTGGGATGATCTTCATAGAAAAATCCACCCAGAGAAGAAGTGCAAACTAAGGCAAGCAGGGCACGATTCAGCAGCATATGCGCTGTTGAAAAAGAGCCAGCCCCACCCCAGGCCAGCAGGGAGGGGTGCTCCAAAGTGCTAGGCCGACAGCCGGGCCCCAGACGACACTGCGGCACCTCAGGCAGCAAACCCAACCAAACGACCTCTGTTTCGTTTTCCCAAAACATACGCAAAACACTGCAGATTTCAAATGTTCTTTGAAAGCAGCTAGCCGGAAAACACTACCTGGAAAGCATCCCAAGCAGACACAGGCGTAGGTTTAGGGAGCTATCCCCCAAAGTCAGTCCACCACAGGGAGGACAGGGAAGGAATGGATGGAAGGACTGAGAAGGCAGTGGTTCAAAAAAGTGGGGAGGTCAGAAAAAGTTAGAAGCTGGAAACCAGCATTGGGCATTTAAACTACTTGCAAGGTGTTGGTTATAACACACTGACTCTTCATGTATTGATGGACTTGTCACATCTCCCTAAGAGCCCGTTACTACTTTTGAAGTATCGACTTTTATCCCGCTCAAGACCCTCGCCTCTAACAGTGCAAACAGAATGTAGTATGATAGGGAATTCCCCCAACTTCCTTAACATGAGTTTTGCTGCATGACTGTGAAAATTATCAAAGGGTCTATTGGTTCAGAGGCTGACCTGCTTTCCCTGGATATCCGAAAATACCCCAGACGCGTGCCGGGTGCTCAGGACGGGTCAGGTACTGTGCGAGGCGCCCAGTGGGTGCTGCAGCCTTCCACATACACGACCGCTCCCGAAGCTGCGCCCCGAGCGCTTGTCCGGTCCCCAGTGCGAGGGTCCCCGGCTCCTCTGCAGGGTGGTTTCTACACTCCGCCTCCTCGCTTTCCTTTATTCTTCCCACCCTCCACCTTTGCTTCTGCCTTCCTCCTTTGTTCCATTTCTGTCCCAAATTTATGGGGAGTTGGGAGCCAAAGGACACAGCTCGGGTCTCTGCGTCGGTTGCTGTGTTGGTTGGTACATAGCAGGGCGCCGGTGGGGCTGCTCGGCGGCTGCCCGGGGCCGCGCCTTGTGGGCACCGGCAGAGCTGCGGCGTGGGGGAACTCAGCGGGGCAGGGCTGACTCCAGCTAGCAGCCCGTCTGCTCCGCCGGGAAACCGTGTCACACTTCCCGGGGGGTGGGTATGCAGAAACCGCACGAAGAGGCAAAGCGGCAGCGCTCTCCTCACAGATGATGGGTGCTGGCCGTTTTCCACGGACGTCTCCACAGGAAGCTGGCAGGAGGCACCCACCGCAGCCCCGAGGCACTCTCCATCCCTCCTCAGCCCAGCAGAGACCACCCCAAAAACCAGCCTCAGTTCTGCTTCCATAAAAATCATTCACGTTCGTTTCCTCCCAGCCGTCTGCCTACTCCCTCTCAGGTCTACTCCCCTGCCAGCCTCTTAACTCATGGGTTCCCTGGAATTCCTTGCTCAACCCATTCGCCTCGGGGTTTGGCCTGGTCTGCCCCACTCTGTGAATTCTACTCCCACCGCTACGGTGGTGGCCCCCGAGTCCTTACCATGAGCCCTACCTTCCTCTATTAGGCTCAACTTCCCGGTTACTTCCTAGGCATCTTCACACGCACTTTGAGTTCAGAAAGTCACTAACTTGGATCCTTCTCACCTTCCCATAAACACTGTCTCTGTAATGATCCTCATCTTGGTTAATGGCGGTCACCCAAGTCCCCTAGTTGGACACATGGAGTTCTTGACTCCTTTCTCTGACCTTATGCATTCGGTCACCCAGAAAGCACCGTGGATTCTGCCCCGTGTGTCTCTGACCTTATCTGTTCTTTCGTCTTGCCCTGCCTCATACCCCCCACCATTCGAACTTGTCCCTTTCCCCATCCTCCGTATCACCGCCGAGCTCTCCAGAACAGACTTATGCAAACGTTGGTAAAGAACCAGTGGTAAATACCTTTGGCTGAGTCACCAAGGGGGACTGGGGCCAGGACATGTTCCGGTTGCTGAAGCTCCTCGGGTGGACAGCCGTGTTTGAGAGCAGGCTGCCTTCAAGGCTGTGCTCCTTCAACGTGAGCAGGTGTGACAATCACCTGCAGAACCTACTCTGAAAAGCAAATTCCTGAGCTGTGCCGTGGGAGCTCCATCAGCTTGCAGGGGCGCCTAGGAATTGCCCCTGGAACAACCATCTTAGATGATTCTGAGAAACTCGTCCGAGAACTGAGCCCTGAGAAACACTAACGAAGTATATAAATTAAAACACAGTCGCCTGAAAAATACAGTTTTCTTCATGATCTTGTGTTAACCCACTTCCCAGCCTCCTCTCCAGCTGGCCCATTGTCTACTAGGCTGTGTGCACAATTCTGTGAGCCTCAGTGCATGCTCACGCCTCCACGCCTTTGCACAAGGAGCTCCATGTGCTTGGAATGCCCTTCTTTCCTCTAGCTGGACAAATTCCTCTCATTTTTCTCTGGCCCTGTTCCACTATTGTCTCTTCAAGGAATCTCACCTCATACACTCTGGCTGTGTTTCTTTCTTTCTCCTCTACTCTGCCTTAGAATTTGTTCATAATGCTCACACTTCCTGTTTTTTTATTGTTAATTGTAAACACAGGTGTCTCCCACACTAGATGCTCTTCAAGGACAGAAACATTTTAAATAGCTGTGCCCAGCGGGTTACTGCCCCAGACAGGGCAGAGCCACATACATCCCCTGGCCATCTGCGTGCCAGGTCTGCAGCAGGGCGGCTGTGGGGCGAAGGCAGGTGAGGCATCTGGGAAGCAAATGTCAAGAGGCAGCTCCTCTCGGGCCGTGCAGATGTCACCTGCACCTGCATGAGGCTGGGCAGGAGCAGAGCGCCTGGGGCCTGAGACTGTGCACCGGGCACCTCGCCCAGTTCTCCCTCATCAAACCCCTGCGGCTAAGGTTCTCCCCCTCAAGGACTGATTCCTGGTCAGCCACATGAGTGTATTTTAATAAAGGGATCCTAGATTTGGCATCTCAAGCTCAGATGCCTGAGAGGACAGCCAGGAAGTAAAGTTACATGAATTAAGTGGGCTCAGGGACAGTAGGTTTCCGAAGGACCAAGGAACCCTCACAGACGGCAGGCAGCACTGAGTTCCAGCCTGCTGTGTGTACCTTCCTTCTCTCCTTCCTTTGCCCCTCACATTTGGCCATCCAGCCATCCATTTTTTTCCATCTTTTCCCTCCATATTTTCTGAGGCTGTTATGTACCAGGCATTCTGAATGTTGGGATTGGGAAATACAGTGTACAAAAGTCTTTGCTCTGCGGAGCTAACAGTGGAATGGGGAGATAGACACTAGATGAAATGAGTGAGTAGAGGATAAGGCCTGTCAGGTGGCATGTGGAGGTGCTGGGAGGACCAGGAAGCAGGAGAGGAGCCCTAGGGATGCTGGGGAATGTCGGGTGGCAGGGACTGCCTGGACCCAGACGCGCCATCGCCGCCTGACTGCGCCTGCTTCTCGCCTCTCTCTGCTTTCCCCTTGTTTGAATCACCAGCAGGGTCTTTCTAAAGTATGAATGATGGCGTCCTTCCTACACAGGAACTCTCATTGCCCAGCTGTGCCTGCCTAGTATTGCCAAATAGGATTCTCTTCCATGAGAAAAAGGCTGTATTTTTCTATGAAATCTACTGATTTAAAAATGTTGATAACTAATTCAATTGAAATGAAACCTCTGCATGATTCAGAGAACACCCCTCTCTAGGCTCCACAGTCCACCAGGCATGACCTTCAAGTCAGAGCATGGTGGTAACAGTGATTCCTATGAAACCTCCACCATGCTGTGTAGGGGCACATGGATAATGGAGAATACTGGCATGACTGAGGCATTCAATGCGTGTCTGTTGAGATAAATCACTCACACTGCAGTGGGAGGAGCCTGACCTCAGTCCTGGGAGCTGTGGCCAGAACAAGCGATCAGTACCCTCACTGCCCAGCCCCACAGATGAGACGTTGGCCCCAAGAGGCCAGCCAGTGCCCAGTCCACCTGGACATAATAGCAGAGGCCACTCTGTACTCTTTCTCCTACTCCAGCCTGGTTTGGCTATCAATGTTGAAAAAGGCAGCTAGGTTCTTAACAAATTAACAGCGACATGTATATCCATCAATAGAGGAATGGGTAAATAAACCATGAAGCATCATTTCATAGTATGATCCCATTTATGTAACAACAGTTGCAACCAAAAATAAGACATATGACTATGTAGATGGATCTGTGCAAATATACAGAAAAATATCCAAAGGAACCTGAGCCAATCTGTTCATTGTTCCCTCTAGGGAGGCTACCAGGCCTGGGTGGAGTGGCCAAAGGCGGCTATAATCCTGTGACTGTTCTAAAGTTTTACTATTCAAAATCATTCATATAAATGAAAATGCTTTTTTTTAAGAAAGAGACAATTAGTGAAGCGGCATGGTACTAGTCTCCACAAAGCAATATGAGATACAGACAAACATATTGTCTCATAGAAATTAGCAGAGACACAGTTGCTAAGATGAGGAATTTCTGGGACTTAATTTGGTCCCAACCAGGCAAGAATCTAGAGAAATGAGTATGTCATTTCGGTTTGTGTTACATAAAAGAGCTGGCAAAGAACTTAAGAGCATAATGCTTTCGACAATTAATTGTGAGCAGGGGACGCGAGGAGGCTCACAGCCTTCTCAAACCCAGAGCGTGTAAGAAAAGAAAGGTTCCTTTGCTAACCCAGTAGGCCATATTGTTAACAGAAGTTGTATCTGAGAGATCTATGTTTAAACTATAAGATGCAGCAGAAGAAAAGCAACATAGCATATGGAACTGTTTCTACACCACTTCAAGTCAACAGAGACAATATTTTTAAAATAACCAGGAGAATTCTCCAGGATGTTTCTTTTTATCTCTGTTCTTCACCACATTGCCATTTTCATTGACTGATACAAAGGAGTCATTAGTCATTACAAAAAAAATAAGAAGCCAAGGGCCGATCACAGATACGTGATGGGACACCTACTTTATCTCCTCAGGGGCTGGGAAGGAGAGCATTCCTGTGTGTCTTGAACTTGGGGGAGACTCATGTCCCCCCAAATCAATCCAGGGGACCAGTTCTGTTATGGAGAATGTGGCTGAGCAGACACGATCTGACCCCAGAACATCCAGTGTCCAGGGGAGCCTCTGGAATTCCAGTCTCTGGGCCAACTGGTAAAAACTACTCCCGGTTATGTCTGTGAGGCTCACAGAAGCAGATCTGTTCTCTTTGTCTTTATTTATTTTTTATTAAGGTATTATTGATATACACTCTTATGAAGGTTTCACATGAAAAAGCAGTGTGGTTACTACATTCACCCATATTATCAAGTCACCACCCATACCCCAATGCAGTCACTGCCCATCAGTGTAGTAAGTTGCCACAGATTCACTATTTGCCTTCTCTGCGCTACACTGTATTCCCTGTGATCCCCCACACCATGTGTACTAAACATAATACCCCTCAATCCCCTTCTCTGACCCTCCACACCCGCCCTCCCACACCCCTCCCCTTTGGTAACCACTAGTTCCTTCTTGGAGTCTCTCAGTCTGCTGCTATTTTGTTCCTTCAGTTTTGCTTCGTTGTTATACTCCACAAATGAGGGAAATCATTTGGCACTTGTCTTTCTCCACCTGGCTTATTTCACTGAGCATAATATCCTCCAGTGCAATCCATGTTGTTGCAAATGGTAGGATTTGTTTCTTTCTTATGCCTGAATAATATTCCATTGTGTATATGTACCACATCTTCTTTATCCATTCATCTATTGATGGACACTTAAGTTCCTTCCATATCTTGGCTATTGTAAAAAGTGCTGCAATAAACATAGGGATGCATATCTCTTTTTGAATCTGAGAACTTGTATTCTTTGGGTAAATTCGAAGGAGTGAATTCCCAGGTCAAATGTATTTCTATTTTTAGTTTTTTGAGGAACCTCCATATTGCTTTCCACAATGGTTGAACTAATTTACATTCCCACCAGCAGTGTAGGAAGGTTCCCCTTTCTCCGCATCCTCGCCAGCATTTGCTGTTCTTAGTCTTTTGGATGCTGGCCATCCTTACTGGTGTGAGGTGATATCTCATTGTGGTTTTAATTTGCATTTCCCTGATGATTAGTGGTGTGGAGCATCTTTTCATGTGTCTGTTGGCCATCTGAATTTCTTCTTTGGAGAAGTGTCTCTTCATATCCTCTGCCTATTTTTTAATCGGGTTATTTGCTTTTTGGGTGTTGAGGCATGTAAGTTCTTTATATATTTTGGATGTTAACACCTTGTCAAATATGTCATTTACAAATATATTCTCCCATACTGTATGTAGGATGCCTTTTTGTTCTCTTGATGGTGTCCTTTGCCATACAGAAACTTTTTAGATTGATGTAGTCCCATGAGTTCATTTTTGCTTTTGTTTCCCTTGTTCGAGGAGATGCGTTCAGGAAGAAGTTGCTCATGCTTATATTCAGGAGATTTTTGTCTATGCTGTCTTCTAAGAGTTTTATGGTTTCATGACTTACATTCAGGTCCTTGATCAATTTCAAGTTTACTTTTGTGTATGGGGTTAAATAATAATCCAGTTTCGATCTGTGGGACTTCTGGGAAGATGGCGGTGTGAGCAGGGCAGCAGAAATCTCCTCCCAACACTATATTTATCTACGAAAACACAGCAAATACATCTATTCCTAAAAGAGAGACGAGAATACACAGGAAAGTGCACAGCGTGCAGCTACACCCGAGAGGACTCGGCACCCCAAGAGGCGGGTAAGATATGGAGCCGCGACCCGGCGGGATCCGAGCCCTCCCCACCCCAGCGCACCGGCGGGAGGAGAGGATTCAGAGCCAGGAGGGAGTGGAAGTACACCCCGCGAAGTAGCCAGCCCCGGTGATCCGTGCGGGGAGCATTGACCCACATCGCGCAGTGCAGCGGAGATTGGAGAGACAGAGGGGCAGGATCTGAGCGGGGAATGCGCCAGGGTGTTTGCAGCCGGCTCCCGGGAAGGAAAAAAAAAAGCGCGCGCTTTCTTCAGCGGTCTTAAAGAGACAGGAGCCCAGCGGAGGAGCCGGATCGCCCCAGCACACTCAGCCCAGCAGGCTGGGAGTCCTGGGGAGTTTCAAACGCCTTAGCTGGTGACTGAGGAAGCGTAGCCATGCTTACACTTCCCACTGAGATCAACAGCCTCCTATTCGTTCCCACCCCTGCCAGAGCAATAAAGGGCCCTGCGAAGCGGCGCAGTCACAGCTGTGGAATAGTGGGGCAATAGCGCCACCTACAGCATTCCCACAGAATCTACATCCGGTGGGCATTTTTTTTTGTTTTTTTTGTTTGTTTTGTTTTTCTTTTTTCTTTTCTTTCTTTTTTTCTTTCTTTCTTCTTTTTTTCTCTTTTTTTTCTTCTCTTTTTAAAGTCTTAAAGAGCCCAGCTGACATACGTGGTAGCTATCAGTGACCAATTCTATACCATGAAAAAACAGGAATATGGTTCAGACCAAAATCAACCAGACAACCCCAGAGAGGGAGTCTGAAGGGATGTAAACGCACAGTCTTCCCGGAAAAGAATTCAGAATAAAAGTCATAACCATGCTGATGGACCTACAGAGAAATGTGCAAGAGCTGAGGGAGGAAGTGAGGGAACTGAGGAAAGACAATACAGAAATCAGACAAGCGATCGACGGGCTTAACAGCAGAATGGATGAGATGCGAGAGACTGTTAATGGAATAGAAAACAGAGAACAGGAGTACAGAGCAGCTGAGGCAGAGAGAGATAAAAGGATTTCTAGGAATGAAAGAATATTAAGAGAACTGTGTGACCAATCCAAACGGAACAATATTCGCATTATAGGAGTACCAGAGGAAGAAGAGAGAGAAAAAGGGATAGAAAGTATCTTTGAAGAAATAATTGCTGAAAACTTTCCCTCACTGGGGAAGGAAGTAGTCTCGCAGTCCACCGAAGCTCATAGATCTCCCAACACAAGGGACCCAAGGAAGACAACACCAAGACACATAATAATTAAGATGGCAAAGATCAAAGATAAAGACAGGGTATTAAAGGCAGCTAGAGAGAGAAAAAAGATCACCTACAAAGGAAAACCCATCAGACTATCATCAGACTTCTCAACAGAAACCTTACAGGCCAGAAGAGAATGGCATGATATATTTAACGTTATGAAACAGAAGGGCCTCGAACCAAGAATATTGTATCCAACACGATTATCATTTAAATATGATGGAGGGATTAAACAATTTCCAGACAAACGAAAGTTGAGAGAGTTTGCCTCTCATAAACCACCACTACAGGATATCTTAAATGGACTGCTCTAGATGGAAGCACACCTAAGGCTAAAAAGATGTCACCAGAGAAAATAAAATCATAGCAAAGAAAGCAGACCATCCAAATACTAACTAAAGGCAAAGAATAAAACACCTATTATAGAAAGAATGGAGGAGGAGGAATAAGAAGGGAGAGAAAGAAAGAAACATCAGACTGTGTTTACAATAACTTAACAAGAAAGTTAAGTTAGATTGTTAGATAGTAAAGAAGCAACCCTTGAACCCTTGGTCACCACGAATCTAAAGCCAGCAATGGCAGTAAGTACATACCTATCAATAATCACCCTAAATGTAAATGGACTGAACGCACCAATCAAAAGACACAGAGTAACAGAATGGATAGAAAAACAAGACCCATCTATACGCTGCCTATAAGAAACTCACCTCAAATCCAAAGATATACACAGACTAAAAGTGAAGGGATGGAAAAAGATATTTCATGCAAACAACAAAGAGAAAAAAGCATGTGTTGCAGTACTTGTATCAGACAAAATAGACTTCAAAACGAAGAAAGTAGCAAAAGATAAAGAAGGACATTACATAATGATAAAGGGGTCAGTCCAACAAGAAGATATAACCATTATAAATATATATGCACCCAACACAGGAGCGCCAGCATATGTGAGACAAATACTAATAGAATTAAAGGAGGAAATAGACAGCAATGCATTCATCTTAGGAGACTTCAACACACCACTCACTCCAGAGGACAGATCAACCAGACAGAAAATAA